>JABTTQ020001093.1:0-304940 GCA_016081115.2 Rehmannia glutinosa
ATCTTGGGCTGAGAGTATATTATGATCAGAAGTAGTAGTAGTGAAGGGTCTGTTTGGAAGAGGAAAAATAAAATTAGGATGGATCAAGAAAAGGATCAAACTATCCGCTTTTTCAGTACAGTTCAAGACCGTACAGTTAGCAGCAGTAAGGGTCGGAAGATAATTAGTCGAAGAAAGCAAGATGGGATTAGATATCCTCTTGTGTCTTTTCATGAATTGCCGGATTATATGAAGGATAATGAGTACATATTGAATTATTATAGAGCTGATTGGCCTCTCAAAGTTGCATTTCTCAGCTTGTTTCGATGGCACAATGAGACTCTCAATGTGTGGACGTAAGCATAAATAAATTCATTTACTCTTAATTAATTTGATTATTGTTATTATAAGTACTATCGATCAATTAATTATTGTGTTGTATTTACAGAAAATTCAATTGGTTGTTTTTCCTAGTATTTTTTTTAATTATTGTTATTTTTATTTACAATTGTTATTTGTTGTTAAATATGATATTGCAGGCATTTGCTTGGATTTTTGTTGTTTGTGGGACTGACTCAGGCCAATCTAATTGATGTGCCTCAGCTCGCAGATTTCATCACAATGTTTACTGCGTAAGTCCATGAAATTCTTAATTATATTTCATTTGGTAACAAAATGGATTGAGATTTTATGTTATGTTTTTCTACTCCATTTACTATTCGATCGTATGAATGATACATGTAAATAAATTCAAACAAATTCACTGGCAGAGGGAGAGGGGGCTAACTGGGCCCTATTCCCCCGCCCCTTAATTTTTTTTTTTAAAAAACATTATTAGTTAAAATTTATGTGAATTTTCTATTAGCTTTTTTATCTGGTCCATCCCGATTCCGTGGCCACCTCAGAAATTTTTCTGCTTACGCCATTGCAAACAATCAATGACATGTTTACACGTGTATTTATCCAAAAAAGTGGAATAGAAGTGGAAATTAATCTGTTCCAAAAAAAAAAAAATAATATTAGGATATATTTTACTCATTGTAAATGCATATTCAGTAGAATGCTTCTTTCAGGCAGAAATGAATACTTACAGGTAAGAAGGTAGACCTAGCTATCACTATTGATGAATATCTGGCAATTTAATTGATGGTGTTGGTGGATGTATTTATACCCTAGCCTATAGGATTAATTTTCGTATACGAAACTATGAATTAATGAAGTTGACAGAAAGAAAGGATATTTTTTGTTTTACTCAAATAAACTAATTAATTAGGTTTATCCAATGCGCACTTGAAGAGAACGGCTGCGGGTTCTTCCGTTCAAAAAAAAAAAATAATTACTTGCAAAATACGCTTAGTAATTCAAACTTTTTATGCTCTCTTGACAAGAAATTAATGTAGAAGATATAAGCTGCTGGTCTTTCTAATTAAGTTGTTATCAACCTGATCCATTCATTTCTCCTCATGCCATGTCATGCAAGAAATATTTCTTTTTGACCACGAGCTTATAGCTAAAAGTGGTATTATTAACCATTTGTGAGGGTGTTGACCAAGGTTGTATCTTTTAGTTTTTTTGAAATTTATTCAGTCCCTCGGGTGCACGTTGTAATTTCTTGGCTAACATCATCCTTTTTTTTGTCTTAATTTTTTTTACTTTTGTTGTGGAATAAGGTTTTTGTGGCTTAATTGCAATTTTAGTCCTATAATTTTCGACAAGCAATTTTGGTCCTTGACGATTTTGCACTTAGGCAAAAATTACCACTGACTGACTAAGTATTTTGGTAGTATTTTGGGAATAAATGAATATTAAAATCAATATCTCAATTTTTACCTAAGATATTTACAGGACCAAAATTATTATCCTCCAATAGGTGCCGAACCAATTTTGCAATTAAGCCCGTTTTCGGTATAACATAGATTAATTATATGAAACCTCTTATCTGAAGCAACGGCATTAACGCTTACATTGTTACATTTTACAGGCAATACCCATCCAGTGCAGAAACTAATATCTCCAACAAATTTTCTCTGGTAAATTAACCCTCATCAATTTCCCCCCAAATCAATTACATTATTTTACTTTTCTCAAAATTACGATTACAAAAAAACAAAAAAAATCACAACATTTTTTATATCTGCAGGGCCCAACAAAACTAATAGACTTAAATCAAGAACCAAATCTGAAAACAGACACAACCACCCCAGAAACAACCCCAAACTGGCCATTTTACGTCTTCTTATGTGGCTCCATGTTCTGTCTCCTCTCCAGCACCACTTGCCATCTCTTCTGCTGCCATTCGGCGCAAACTCAACACGCACCCCCCGAATGGACTACGCCGGTATCACTGTCATGATAATCACCTTCTTCCCCCAATTTACTACATCTTCCAGTGCACCTCACTGGCAGATCGCCTACCTCACCGGGATCACGATAATGGGAACGCACGGTCATCACGTTGCTCTCTCCGCCCTCTCGCCAGGAAAATGCCGCTCGTTCGCGTGCCTTTTCGTGTCCATGGGCCTGTTTGGCCTGGTCCTGCTGTCCATGCCCTCGGCTAACCGGAATGACCCCAACGGAATATTACGTTAGCGCATTTAATCCGCCATGGCGCTGTCATACTTGATTGGGACCGTGTTTTATGTGAGTAGGGTGCCCGAGCGGTGGAGGCCCGGGTGGTTCGACCTGGCGGGACATAGCCATCAGATTTTCCATGTGTTTGTGGTCATGGGAGCCTTGGCGCATTATGGTGCTGCGCTAATTTTTTTTTGAGGTATCGGAGTAGGATGGGGTGTGACAAAATTGATTAATCCTTTTGTTACATATGTAATTCAATTTGAAATTAATGAAGGAATATTGAAGATTGATAACAATTACATGTCTTGACAAGCGTGACAACAATTGTATTATTGGCAAAATTATGGTAGTTATATACAATAAAACCATATACTTGAACTGTTGTACGATTTAATGATTTGTGTACTGTTGTACAATATTGTTAACAACTGCTACTTGCTAGAGCTACAATTTTGTAAAGTAAATACTTTACACAGAGAGTTGTTTTCTTTTAACTAAATTTTCGGATTGTCCAAAATTGCATTCATTTGATAAAATCTAAAGCTTATAATATTTCACTTTCCAAGATTTTGGATAGGGAACCTGTTTACAAGTTAACTACGTACCGTCATGATAATAACCTCCTTTTGGCCTCCATCCTCTTTATGTTTATAGATTTGCTTAACCCAATAAATGCAGTACTTATTTTGGGAATTTTTATTTTAACTAGTATCATGCACGTTATTCATATAACTTTGTTAAAATAATTACTTATTATTAAGATTAGAAGGTATTTATAGGTAAAGAAATGTTATTTAAAACATCGATTCGTCGCATGAAAATAGGCCAAGCTGTTAGCAGTGCTCTATAGTGAAGTCCAGCCTCCAGCCCATAAGGGATTACCCCAAGTTCTTAATGTTCGATTGATTAATATGCTCGTATATCTCAAAGCATAACTTAAACTCATCGATTAGATAAGATTTTTAACAAATGTCCGACAGATTTTTCCTAACCGCTTCCTAAAACACGAAACCCTAAAATGGTAAGCCTTATAAATAGTCATCCATCGAGGTATGGTTAAGGCTAGTGCATTTTTACTATTCCATAAGATATTTGAGCTATTCTCTATCTTCTTTGAAGTGAGATCCGACTTGAGCGTCTGAAAGGGTATGTATTGAAACCCTCCACCCCCTTTCTTGTAGGTGCTTCGGCACGAACGGGCGGAGCTCTGGCCAGTGCACGGGGTGGAGCTAAGACATCATAGCCATCCGACATTTTCTCGGTAACACCAAATACTAAATTGATTAAAACAAGAACATTAATTCCAGGTACTTTCAAATATTTGGTCTTAAGTACATATTGGCTATTGCTATAAAATTCAAAATAAATGTATGGAGAGAACTAAATTCATCCATGATTTAAAATATAAAAAAGCAATATAATTGAATAAGTTCTTATATGAATTTCTGATCACATTAATTATGTTTTTGTTTGAGTTGATGGATGGATTATAAGTATTCTTCTTAGTTGATTTCACAAATTTTCTTTGTATTAGACGATTATATATGATCAAATCGCAATTTCACATGCTAAATTAAGACGTCAATTAAACCAAGAGTGGACATTAACGGATATACGATGACGGATGTGTTGTTTGCGGTGTTTGGTTTTTCGAAAAATGGTAATAACGAGACAAATAAATAAGGCTAGGCGAGAATTAGCTAGATTTTCTATCCTGCAAGATGAAATTGTTCCATAAAAAGTGCTAATGGTTCTAGCAATCGAATCCTCTTTAGATACAACGACTTTTCAAGTTTAAATTAAGCATCTATCGTGAATCTTTCGATTTTACTCGGATGGTCTCCGCACCATCCCTGTTATTTGAACTAGTCAAATTGACTTGATCCACGAGTAAGGGTATACCATAAGGAGCTCCACTTGATTTCCTTATTAGTGGTGAAACTCTATATAAACTACCAAACATTTAATATGTTTCCCATGCGATATGACTTTCCATATTTCCACCTTTTATATTCCTTAGTATATAACAAATATTTAAGTAAATTAACTTTATGCATTAATTTCATTCACCCGGAATTGGTTTGAGAAATTCAAAATGCTAGTTTCATCTACCCGTAGGTGTAGATTATTTAATACATCATTTATTATCCGAAACTAATAAATGATCACACTTAAATAATTAGTCAAAATCGGGTCAAAATCCATTTTATAAAACCAATTTCCAACAGGATATTTTACATTTTTGGACGTCTACTATATTTCTGTTTCTTTTAACCAAATTTTCGGATTGTCCAAAATTGTATTCATTTGATAAAAGCTAAAGCTAATATATAATATTTCACGTTCAAAGAATTTGGATAGGGAACCTGTTTTTCTTTTTTTTTTTTTTTTTTTTTTTTTTTTTTTTTTTTTGAGGAATGGATAGGGAACCTGTTTATAAGATGTTAACATCATTTTTTTGTTCAGAAAAATAGGACAATATTAATCAGGAGAACATCTCCAAAGCAACTCGGTCCGCTACATGATCAGGATAAGACCCCATCACGGGCTCCGTACAAAGAAAGGGAAGGGCGATATGATTTCCCAATTTTTAACTAGACTCGGACACACAAAATCAATAGCATTAAACAACTCAAAATTTCAGTAACTACGTTCCCAAAATACAACAGATCTTCTGTCTTTTTCCTTAGCCTGTAGAATAGGTTGCTGTGCTATCAGTTTGTTAACCCTACAAACATCTATAAACCATTATGCGTCTCTTGAATAAACCATTGTTGCATTAATTTGCATTTGAAATTACGATTTGATCATATCTCTAAATAGTACTTTGGATCTACAATCTTATAAACCATACTCAACAATTAATGCAAACTCTCAATAGTACTTTGGATTAAGTTTTAATCCTACAAACATCACAAGTCTCTTGAATCTACAATCATTTATGGTGTGATTTCTTTAATCTAATGTTGGAACTCGTCACAAATTATGAACTAACTTATTAAATATGCAAATTATTAGCCGATAATTCACAAAAATCATGCACAAAAAAATAAGAAATAGATAGGTAATAACAATCAATTGCAAAATAAACCAAATCAAATATAGAACAAATTTGAAGTTACATCACATCCTAGAAGCAAAGAGAAATTAGCTAACATATTTGTTGTAAATTCGTGAACAAATCTAGAAATAAATTGTTCAACATCTTAAAAAAGAAAATAGAAAAAAGAGTTCTAAATATGACAACGAATTCTCTTGGCTTGGAAGAATCCGCCTTCAAGATCTTGAAAAGCGGCGGTGCTTCTTTGGTATATATGCGCCTCCCACGCTTGACCGTCCTTAACGACACGTTCTCGATGCATTTTGGTGATTTTTCTCGATTTCTTTGATTTCTCTCGGGTTGACCCACTTTCATTTTTTCGCTTTTCGGTCCGAGTTTTGTTCTTGGCTCGATTCTTCAATATTCGTGTGTTTTCTACTCTTCAAGTCTTGTAATATCTCCGTGCATTCATTTCAAAATACGCTAAATTACTCATGCAAATTATGTACATAAAGCTTATCAAATTACATTTCAAAATGCAGTCATAAAAACCACATAACCTTATTCCGATCAGTAAGGGTCACTGCTCGCAATTGTTTAAGGCCGGGTGGTCTTCATGTGAATTGTACTAGTCGTGTTCTAGCCTAATTATATATCACAAATGTAGTAAAAATATATGAAAGATATCAGATTATGCAAATAATTATAAAAAACACAAATAATTCCACGAATAATTGAGATACGCAATTTAATATTTTTATTAAGTTAGTTCCATAACATCATAAATTCTCAATCATTATTCTTTAAACAAAAAGCAAATAAAAAGAGGTTTCGTTTTATCGTTTAACACTTATATTGAACTTTGTAGCAATTCGATATATTATAATTAAATTAGATAATATTATGCCTGTAAACTTTGAAGTGACATAGGTGGGCGTGTTTGTGGGCACTGGGCACGCACACAAAAAGTAGGCCAAAGATATACACAATTGATCAATATAAATAAATAAACAAATAAATAAAATAAAATAAAATAAGGCCAAAGATGCACTCAGAGAGCCAAATTCTTGTACAATTGCAATAAACACACCCACACACAAGAATTGAACTTGAGTATCTGCACCAATTCCTCACTGATAAACCCTTCAATTTATCAACATACAGAAAACAATTTCTCTTTTCAGACGGAAAATTACTACAATTAAGTGAGAAATAAAAGAACGAAAAGAAAAGGGGGAAAATGTCATCTTGGATCCCTTCACTGTTCAATCCCTTCTCTGATGATGATAATCCCACCTCACCTGACCCTCCCTCACCCAACAAAACCACCCCGAGAAGCCCTTCTTCCGGCGCTAAAGATGATATTTCCGCCGTGTTCCGCGGTGTCGCCGCCTTTCTTGCGCCGCCGCAGCCCACGTCCTTACCTGGGCCTTCTTCCTCTTCGGAGAAAATTGCGGGGATAAGGAATGATTTGGCGGAAATTCAGGGCTCCTTTAGATCGGGCTTGTCGTTGGTTTCCTCGAAATTAACTTCCAATTTATTGCAGTTCCAGAGTCAGCTTAATGATGGTGATGATGATGATGAGGTGGAAGACGACGAGGAAGAGGATGTGGTGGGAATTAACGAAGAAGTTTTGGATTTTGTTGAGAAAATCTCTGGGCGGCCAGAACTGTGGATTGATTTTCTCTCTTTGCCTGATGGTAATTTCGAGCAAATTAATTTTGTATTTGAAGTTTTGATTGTTTTATTTTTGTGTTATATACTGTTCAAATGTTTGTTATCTACCGTGCTGTTATTGTAATGCTTTGTTTTGATTACATTAAGTTACTCCTACCATTTCTGAGGAAGGATTTAGAATCTGAGTGTCGGTTGTTTCAGAGGCACTAAAACGTTGAAAATGAGTGTTAATTCTGGTGTATCTCTGTATGATTTTCAATCCTGCAATCTTACAAGATAGATGAATATTGAGTTTAAACTAAGATGTATATCACAATATTTGCATTTTCAGAATGTAACCATTATTGATGGCTTAAAATTTACTTGTCGGTTGTGCTGAGTATTGTGCGCATCTTGAAAGTTAATGCATGGTTTGGAGCAGCTGGATATCTAAGTGATATTGGACAAAGATATGATGGATTACTCCTACATCCTGCAATTAGGTCGTGATATTTTCGACCGTATCTACCAATGTATTTGGGCTGAAAATGGGGAAAACATCAGTCAAACTCCAAACTCCAAACTATGGGTATTTCACATCGGTTTGGAGTCTTGTATATAGAGAGTGATGAAATGAGTAGTTTGGTTGAGGTTGTTGTCTGGTAAGATGGGCATTTAAAGTGCTGTTGTTGAAAGTAAAAGCAAAATCTAAATAGAGGTTTGTATAAGGGAGGAATTCACTTGACCATAGTATGATTTTTGTAAAATTATATTCCATCTCAAATCCTGAATTTTATCATCACTCTGATGAATTTTGAGATCTTTGGATTTCTGGAATTTTTAATTCTATTTCGACACCTGACTGATGTTTGAAGCCTTAATAACTAAGAAACTCCTATGAGACCACTTCTGTGATGTGTCAGACACAATTAACATAGTAACTTTATATCCTTAAATTAAGGACCTTATCACAATGAATTAGCATCTTGCCCGATATATCATAGAGAGAATTTAGAAATTACCTGATCCAACATTTCAGAATGTCTTTGAAATACATCCACACGAGACACTCAAAAAACTGTTCCTACATTAGGCATCAACTAAGCTGCCATCTTTGATTTCTTTCTTGTTTCTGTGTGCAGCATTCACAAGAACAGTGTTTAATACCTTATCAATATACGTTAATTAATATATGTCATTCATATAAAGCTATCATCTGAATGGATGAGGAGTTGGCATTTCTATTGTAATGTTTTATGGAAAAATTACGTTTGGCTCATTCTGATGTGGTCAATTATCTAACCCTACTTCATAGAAGAGAAGATGCATTAACAAAATTGCACTTCTTATACTTTAATGATTGAACAACAGTTACATTAGAGAGAAAGTCCACTCTGTTTCTTATCCAATTTATATGGATGATACAATTAAAAGTTAGTATAAAAACAGTTTAATGTAACTAAGAATTTTTTATTGAAGTTTCAACTTCTAGAACTTGCTAATACTTCATAGAATAGAAATCACTGCAAATGATTAACATCATTGTACATCTCATCAATCCTCTATTGTTGAATAACACTCATTTGTTGGGGAAGCTCTAACTGCTGTTATAAACCCAATTTTTTTCGAAGAAAAAATGTTTAGTGTAATTTGAGAAATGTTTTACTTGAAGTTTGTGCTGTGGAGTTGCATGCAGTCAATACATGAAGAAATTGCTCATCAAATTATGATCTATGGAAGATCTTGAGAGTGATTTAAGCAATGAGATGAAAAGAGATAAGGAAACATGGACATCTCTGAACTCTCTTTCAGTTATTGGGGTGACAAATGAAACCTGAATCATTCATGTGACTTGCTGAATGTACATCTGAATGCTCTTGACAAAGTTTAGATCGCACAGCTTTATGTATTGAAAGAATGAGGCTCTGAAGTTAATGTAACTCTAATACCTCACTGTACCACTTTGTATACTGCATTTATCATCAACACCAAAATATTGTTGTATAATATGGTGGTGTATGAGTTGGTCCTGACTAAGATGCTCTGTTACAGATTTTGATCTGTCTGATTATCAGAGAGAGCATGCTGCAAATATTGATCATTTGGTACCTGAGTTTGTGACACTGAGGCAGAAAATCTGCAGTCAAATGAGCGATGGGAAGTTTTGGCTTATATATTTTATTTTACTGCTTCCCAGGTTGAATGAAGAAGATTCGAGCTTCTCTCGACTCCACAGGCAAGACGTTATCTGACTTTTGTTTTATTATCTGTGCGTAAAGCTATTAAGCCTGCATTATAAGGATCATAGACGTGCTTGTTATTATTTTAATTCATTGGTCAGAGCGAAGCTTATGCCATTCATATACCTAACGAAAGTTGTAAAACGAGTATATAATAACATTTGATCAGTACTTCTCTGCAAAAATGAAGTAGATGATAACATCTAGTAGATACTTCGATCTGGGAGATATCTTTTCCGTCAATCTTTTATTTCATCGTCCTGCACTAAATATTTTTTCTTTCTCATCTTTTATACACTTAATTTGTGTTACATCTTTTGTTTGTTTTTGTCTAAATTTTGCTATTCTATATATATCTGTTTATCCTTCCTTAGTGCCTAATCTTTTATAAGAATATTCGTAGGCCTTTGTTTTTGCTTCATTTGTATTAGTTTTTACAACTTTCTAGAGTTTTTATATTAATTAAGATTTTCCTGATTTCTACAGGTATGTAACATTTTATAACTTGTTCGTTTTTCCTTTACTCTGTCTTGGATTTCTTAATTCTACCACCATGATTTTTTATTCCATTTATTGCCTTTTGGCTCCCCCAATACCTCTTTTTCAGTCTTTTTCATATGATCAGTTACATTTTTCATGCATTCTTGGCTTTATCTTCCACTTTCCAGTTATTTCCGATAAAGTTTAAAAAAGAAATCTCTTTTTTATTTATTCTTTAAGTTCCACCACTTAATCCTAGATATATTGACTTTCTTTTTCTTAAAGTATATGTTAATAAGTCTTATATCAAGAACTATTAATCTATACTGGGTTGTGAGGTTTTTCCCAGATTATTTTTACAATCTTTGCATATTTTTCTATTGCTCTTTCTGGTTAGGAAGTAGTCAATTTGTCATTTATTAAACCCGCATTTAAAGGTGATTAAATGTTCATCTCTTTTTTTTTTTTTTAAGTATTTTCTATTATAAAATTATAGGCAACTGCAAATCTATGATTGTTCTACCATTATTATTCGTGAGCTAAATGAACCCTTTCATAATCTTCATTACCCTGTCCATCTGCCCGTTTAAGTCCCCACCTATGATGATTTTTTTCATTTGAAGGGATTGATTCGACTAAACTTTCCGATTCTTCCCAAAATCTAAATTTTTAGTAGATTCAGGTGCCGATCCTACTTGAGGTGCATATTCACTAACTATATTTATAGGTTCATTAACTATATTTATAGGTTCATTACCTACCTACTACAATTTTAAGAGCTATAGTTCGTTCCCTTTCTAATTACTCCCACCATTTGCTCAATGAATAACGGTCACAATAATACCCACCCCGCCCTAGTTCTGTTTTTCCTCTATACCAAAGTTTGTACTGTGGTATCAGGATCCAAGCAAAGTTGGAATAAATGGAGAAGTGCATCCTCTATACTTTGTGACCATAAAAATACTAGTGAAATTGTAAGGAGAATTATATAAAACAACCATAAAACTTGCAATGCTTTATAAAGTAGAATGTTTGACGACTAAATATGAGCACAAAAAAAAAAAAAGAATGTTAAGATGTATGTTTGGACATACTAAATTAGATAAAATAAGAGATAAATGTATTAGGAAAAAGTTGGGATAGCATCAATCGATGAGAAAATTAGAGAAACACAGTTAAGATGTTTTGGGCATGTACATAGGAGACCTTTATATGCACTAGTGCGATGTGTAGAAAGTAGGGAATTACTCACTCAAATTAAAAAGGGAATGGGAAGACCTATTAAGAATTGGAAAAAAAACTATTAAAAATGACATGTTATATCTAGAAATAAACAAAAATATGGCCTTTGACCGTAAAGTTGACCCCACATTGTGAGAAAAAGACTCAGTTGTTATTTCTTGGTTCAAGGTGAAGTAGACATATTAACGACGCCTCTTTAAAAGGCTACTCCACTCATATCTACTATATAGGAGGAAGACTGGAGGACTTCCGTCGTTGTGGAGGGTAGGTTACTTGAACTCATTATTCTGTGCCCTGTGTGCTTGCTTCTTTTGCTAGTAAATGTGAGAAATGGTTCCCATGTTGAAGAGTGTTTGATAGTTCTCAATTTGAATCATGCATCTGCACTTATCAATAATTGCTCTTAAAGGGTGATCCTCATTTCTTTAAACAGATATAGTCACTGTCTTAGAATCAGTACTCACAGTTAAGCTCTAATACTTTCTAGACCTGGTTAAATGCTCAAAAGTCCAGGGCCATGCTTGTCATGCCAATTTTCATGTAGTAGTGAACTTCAGTACGCTGGTGTTAGCCCTGTTCATTCAAAGTCTCTTCCTTGCTGACCAATATATTCATATAAAACCCTGTGTGTGTATTCCGATTGCACTTGCGTTCTGTAATGAATTGCGGAGGCTGCCTTGGGACATGTCCACCCATCCACACGCACACATCTCACTCATGCTGAAACCACTTAAATATTTTGTATAAATAGTTTCTTAAGGTTATTTAAGATTTGTATTTATTTTTGAATAATTGAAGGTATTATTTATGATAGTTCCATTAACTGAAAATCTTTTGGAATTTATGCTATTATGTTATTATTGTTTCCTTAATACAGGATGCTTAAATTGCATCAATTTTATCATTCTTTATTGCTTAAATTGTGAATGAATTTACTCTATATGTTGTTTATGATAACAAATATGACATTTTGCTTTGGCTCCCAAAAACAAAATAGTAGTTCCGCCATCAAATGATTTCTAAAAATTAAATAACTATTGTTTTTAATAATTAATGAATGATATTATGAACGCAATAACTAGTTCTAATAGAACATATTTTGAACAACATTTTAGAAATATTTGTCATCTTGGAAGGGTCCATATGGTGTATGCACTCAATACTACTGGCTAAACTAGTCAAATTGAAATTTCTCAGTTTAGAAAAGCTATAAAGAAGAAACTTCAAGCAAATAATTATCTCTCAATTAGGAAAAAAAAGAAACGAAAAACAATAACAAATTCAATGTATTTGAGTCCATTAATAAATCTCAATCACTGTCATGAAAACTTTATACTCTGCATACCCTTGTTAATATGTTAGGACTCATAAACATAATATGAGTAAATGTGAAGAAAATGAGTTCTTTGTTGCTTTTGAATTTTAAGAGGATCAAAACATATATTGGGATGTTTTGATAGGTAATTATCTGTGTTGTGTGTTTTTGTGTGTGTGTATATATATATTATGTACTTACATATGTATATGTACAGACTACAGAGTTTTTCGATTCCAGGGGTCAATAGAACCCTAAAATTAAAGGTGGCTCCGCTCCTAGGAGGTAGGATTGGGCTTTGGGGAGTGGAGGAAAGGAGGGATGAATGTTTTATCTAAATTCAGCATTTTATTTGTCTTAGATGTCATTATAGTTTAAATAATATGTTGGAGACGAGCTTTTCTTGGGAAGACCAGAGTAATATATTCACTTGTTACGTTGAGAGTAGTTGCTGTTTTGAATCATATGGGCTCTCCTTTTCTTTTTTCTGTATTAGGATATGTAAGTGTATCGTCAAGTTCTAATAACTTTTTTCTTTTGCCCACATGATCACAATATGGAGTTGTATTGATAATTTGAACTGAGTGACCAAATATCATCTAAATTCACTTGGATGGTGTTCTTTAGTTTGGGTTTAGGGCTGGAGAAAAGCTTTTCTAGAAAAGACCAGAGTAATATTTTTACTGCTACTACAAATCTTAAGTAGTTGATGTTTGAAAATTGTTGGCATTGTAGAATGGTTAACTGTACGCGTGCGGAAATCTAGTAAAGGCTGCACCGTCTGTTGGCTAGGCAGTAAGTTTTAAATGGAGAAAGGAACTGATTATATTCCATCTCATTATGAGTGCTGTAACTTGGATATGGTTTGAATTTCCTTAACAAAACGCCATGCCCGTCTGTAGCAAAAAGTGCTAGTAACAGCTCTTCCTTTTCTGACATAGTCATGACATTGGGTTGTAACGAGTTGAGATTGTGCATAAAGTTGTCGAATGGGATTAAGGGAGTGTTTGCAAACGCTTAAGAAAGTGGTTAAGTGCTTTTAGCTTTAAAATAGTGATTCAGGAATGCAAACCACATACTGCTTTTGCTTTCACTTGACTGAAAAAGTGCTAAAATACTGGAAGCATCAATTGGAATGCTTTTTACAGTTGCTGGAGTTTTCGTAAATATTATAAACTTCTGCAAATTTCTATCCTTGTAATCCAATTTTACACCTCAATGATATCACAAAAGCTTTGCATAACACTTCACCAACCTATTATATCTATAGGGACGTACATTTGTACATATATGTAAGGGATAATTACAAAAACACCACCAAGGTTTGGGCTAATTACAAAAAATCCAGAGATGTTTCAAAATTACAAAAAGGCCCTCAGGTTAGATTTTGTCTTAAATTTAAGGGGCTAACTGTAATATTTCTACAAATATAAGGGTGGTTTTTGAAATGCGTTTTTGCTTATGAAGGGGGAAAATGTAAGCAGAATCAAACCTTCATGGGCTTTTTGTAATTTTCAAAAATCTCTGGTTTTTTTGTAATTAGCCCAAACCTCAGGGGTTTTTATGTAATTATCCCTATATGTAATCATAACATACACGTACGTTTAAAAACATAGTAAAATATTTTATGCATTACATATATATTTATAAAAGTAAGCACTTCTATAGAAACAGAAGTTCTTGCAAACTCTCTCCAATGCTTCTAATCGTTTCAGATTCAGTTCTGTTCTTCAGATTTGTGTATTTTCCCATTTTGAAATCATGAGGAGATCCTTTGTCACTTGAATTTTGTTTTCTCATGTTCTTAATATCCATGCTGCCAAGAGGCCACTTGTTGAGTGATGGAGACCTTGTGGCAACATCATGATGGAAAGTCATTTCATTAAGTTTAGTGAAAATAAAATTGATGTTCCTGATTGTTTTACTCTAAGGTTGGTGATTTGGAAGCCCGGGGTGATTCTGGGGTTAGTAGACTAGTACATCCAGTTTATACTACCATTACTGGCAATCGTCACCGAAATTGATCTCGTCAGTGATCACCTCACTTACTCACCTGTATGGCCATTATGATTTATTTGAACAATGAAATGTTAGCTTTTAGCAACCCTGTCTTGAAAAAGATCTGATTAGAGTGAGTTTGGGTTTGAGAAAGTATATAAATGATCGTAGTTTTTTCTTCTGTTTTTTCTTTTTCGGGGGGATAATTACAAAAACTACCCCCGAGGTTTGAGCTAATAACAAAACACTCAGATGTTTTTTTGTAATTTTGAAACTTTTTTGGGTTTTTCTATAATTACTCCGAACCTTGGGGTTGTTTTTGTAATTGTCCTTTTTTTTCCTTCTTTCTTTCTTCCTTCCTCTTTTTTTTTTTGTCCCCGGAAAGACTTCCATTTCTGATAGATCAAACACCATCTTGAAACATAAAGGTTGTAACGCAAGGGAGGCAACTTTATTCATTCAAACTAATTAGTCTCTTCTGCAGATTGCTGATGCGAGGGAGACACTAATGTCCAAACTTCAAAATAAGACTGACGTAGATCAAGAAACCTCTGATAATCCCGATCCTTCTGATACCAGCAATGACAGCAGTGGTAACTTGCATAGCGCGGAAGGAGATGAAAGTGCCTCTCAGCATAAGGATGCAACGGAAACTGTAAACCCAAGTCAACAGAGAGATAATATTGTTAATGAAGAAACTGAATCGGGCCGTCATTCTGAGGATGTTGATACAAGCACGTCCATTGATGCTCAGAAGCAAAAACCTGAAAATGAGGAGGATGTTTCGTTTAGTGATCTGGAAGACGATGATAGCGATTCATCGGATAAGCTTTCAGGGCATAAAGAATCGAAGAAGGATAAAGTTTGGGTTCAGCTGAATGAAAATTCTGGAACTAAACAAAAGGCAGACCAATATGCTTTGAGAGAGAACAAGTCTGAAGGTGAGGACTCAAATGACTGGCTCACAGTTGATGATACTGATTTCGACAATTTGGCAGCAATATGAACCTTTCGTATCTGTAAATTTTCTTTTTTGTCCTTTTTTTTTGTTACTATATGTTCTTTTTTGCCTTTTCTTTTTCTTTATTTTCGTTGTTTACGTTTGTTGCTTGTTTTTAACTGTGCTATATATATATATAATGAATTTGTATGAAACTTCTGAATAGTGAATCATTCTGTTCCGTGTTTCATCCAAATTTCAAGTTTTTGGCCCTGCTTGGTGTATTGTCTTTAATCATATCATATAAGGAAGTTGAGTTGCGAGGTATAACTTATTGAGGAATTAAAACAGGAAGTATCATTGTAGACTTGTAGTTTTTATTGAGGCAATGAGCCAATAATTCTGCTCTGCAATGTGGGTTGGAAGGTGCCAACAAGGTTGTGTATTATGTTACTTTTACATTGAAAGATTTATAACTAAGGATTTAAATAAACTAATTTGTGAAATGTGGAGAAATTTGTGAGTGCTAGTCGTGCTGTCCTACATATTGCTTAAGACTCTATGGCACCTTTCTCTACTATCCTTGAGCAAAACAAGAAATATACTACGAGAGGTTCTAAATAATTAAAACCAAAAAAAAAAAAAAAAAAGAAGGTGGTCTTCAATCTTCAATTGAAATATTTTTTTTTTGAGGGATTCAATTGAAATATTGGAAACATATAACTCAACAAATAATTAGTCATGGCCCAGGTAATAGAAGGCGCTTATTTAACCCAAAACCAAGTCGGATCAAGACTTGCAACATTCATATTCATCTGTAACATAATAATAGTTAAATATTTCTTAAAATATACTAATTAAATAGTTAAATATTGTGTTCCAAAGCATTGTCAAGTACGTAATGGTCAGAATTTGTAATTCAAAAATTTCTTTTCTATCAAACATAAGAAATTAGGGGGATTACTTTCTCCACAAACCTCTAGTACTAAATGGGTGTTTTGAAAATAAACTAACATTTAAAATTCGATCTTTCTTCTTTCTATTAATAAATTGTTCTCCGATATAATATGATTTTAAAAATACTATTGTGCCCATCAAAATTTGAAATTCTAACTCCATTATCATGCTCTCCAAATATACTTAGTTAAGAATATAATTTTCATCGTCTTGCAATAAATATTAATTTCGATATTATTTAACTGTTGAAACATGTGTCTAGAGAATTATTATGATTTCCCTCAGAGAATCCAGTGATTGCATCTCCATTTTGCAGGAATCAAATTGTACTTTTTATTAATTTATTTCAAGGAAAAATTTGTAATGTTGTTAATTTCGGGCAAAAAAGTAAAACCAAATTACATAAACATTGATGATATAAATGAAGAGACATTTTGATTCTAAGGACATGCAATAATTTTGAGATGGCATGTAACTATCAACAAACTGGCAACATGCATGTGTAATTTTGTAGTTTCCACAAAACCCTTTAAAAGTGATTATAAATATCAAGCTGTCTCACATGCACAACCACATCATACACTCATTCATGTTTCTCTTTTTCATGCTTCTGTCCAACATAACATCAATTTCTTTTGTTTTCTTATACACTGCAATTTGCACCTTTATTCATTTTATATTTGTAAAAATTTAAATCAAATTAATTAGTAGACGAAAATTAGGAACGTCACTTGCTCGAGTCAAAGCAATTGCAAAAATGTTTTAAGTAATTAAGACCCAGCAACTTTTTTTTTTTCCACCCTTTTTCTTTTCCCGAGAAAACACCCTAAGGTGCAAATTCTATTTTTCTATGGATACAAAGCCCTAAAAAAACTCTGTCCGAAATCTAACCCCGCCAAGATCCCGCCTAACCCCGACTGTCTCTGTGCAGCAACAGCCTCTGGGTCACGCTCGACTAGCGCTAACGCTTTTATTTCGATCGACGGGTTGCGTTATTTTAAATAAAATTACATATGTGATATGTTTATCAGTTACAAAGTAATAAAAATCAGTATTAAATGAATAAAGTAAGGAATCTTATGAAATATTCTTTTTTAGTGCAGAAAGTAGTGCAAATTGCTGGAAATGGAGTGCAGATTATCCACTAAAATGGTGTAGATTCTGTACTAAAACGTGCAAACTAATGGAGATGGTCTTAGGCGACATACAAAAAAAGTGATTTTTTTTGGGTAAGATTGAAAAAACAAATTTGATTTTGTTTGTTCGGACTTGATAATAATGGTCTTGAACAAGACTCTCAACTCTCAAGTGTTGCCATAAGTCATCCTTGAGCTTGACAAAGCTTGCATATGTAGTGGATTTTCATAGATTTAATTCCGTAAAACTTAGTTGTGTAATATACGGAAACTTTTAAGTTTTTTTTTTTTGAAAGGACGAAAACTTTTTAGACTAAAGTTTAAATTATGAAAAAATATTAATTTTTAATATTTCTAAAAAGCCTCTCATACGCACATTCTATTTTTATGAAGCCAGCCACGTACAACGTTTTCAACTGGATGATAGTGAGATTTGGTATTGTCTTTAACAATATTTTGAGCCCACAAACCTTGTCTCGACAAGAGATGTTTACTTAGTATCTCTAACCATCTGAATTCATGTTCGACGACGGACATATGTGAACTTGGGTCTAAGATTAAATTAATTAGAGTTAGGGTAAGTGGGATATTGTTAGAGTAGATTGTCGGATACTCTAATTAGAATTGAATTTTATTCTATTTATGATGTTGCTATAAGATGCATATCACTAGAGGTCGAAGTGACTGGTCTAAAAGTCAAATAATCAAACTCCAAGATTAGCGAGAAACTTCCAAGCAAACATAATCTTCAAACGGTAAGTAGTCTTCTTCAACACACATATAATATTAGAAGGGTCATGAGATTGTCTCGTGGCGCCCTCCGAAACTCAAGTCGTGCCAGTGTATGAAGGAATAATTCAGAGCACAAGAATTAATTAAGTAAATTTAATTGATTAACCTACAAATAAATAAGGATGGACCTTTTGACTGGGATGATGAGCCCTCATGAGCTTGATAAAATAAGTTGGGCCACATTGGTTGTAAATAAGAATTTGAGCCTGATGGGTGCTTGATGATATTTTGACTCAACATCTATTAATGATATAGGAAATTTATTATTTAATTTAAAATGAATAAATGATAATAAATAAGAAATAGTGAAAAGTCAATTTTAACCACATCATAAACCAAGAACTATCTGCAGAGAGGGAAGGCCGCGGAAGTTAAGCTTCTTTCATGGAGTTAGACTTATAAGACTTTAGTCCTCTAAAGAGAATAGAGACTCTTTTAGCCTTTCTTGATGCTTGGTTATAAGGTCTTTTTACGACATGTTTTATGTACAGATATTTGAGTAGAATTCGAGTTATTTTATTGTTAGTTTTGTAAATTTTTGATTGTACATATTTCATATTACTCCGATGTGCTTTTATTGATGCAGATTGACCATTTAGGACTAATTTTGGTGAATTTCGGACCATGGATTCATGTCAAAACATCTCTGGCGAAGTTTAAGGATGCAAAAACGCCAAATCCCAAGCCAAACGCGTCATTTCGGGGCCTTTTTGGTCCAACACGGGCGGGGTGTTGGGCAACACGGCCCGAGCCACGGAGCCAAAACTCGAATTTTTGCACAAAATAGCCCCTATTCCCCAACACGGCCGTAGGTCTTAAACACGGCCTGGCCATGTTGGGAAGTGCGTGCCATGTCGATCGAGTTCTGCGCACGATTAAACAAAGACGCCTAGCCGGTCGGGCGACATGGCCGTGTCCGAGACCTCTTTTTGCAACTTTTCCATGCGGAAATTATGGAAAATTCACCAACCAAGCTTTTTGACCACTTTTGTACACCTTTAACACCCTATTTTACTGCAACATGTCCCCATATTTCCTCAATTATCATATGAATATAAGAATTCACCAACCCAACAATGAATTGGAGCATTTGTTTAACAAATGATGATATTATTAATGTGTTCTTGCACAAAAATAATGTCTATAAAAGCTGTTGGGGGATTCATTCCATTCATTGTATATTCATTGATTAATTCTCTCTAAGTTACAAAGCAAAATACATTGAGAGAAAAAAAAAAGGTGGAGTTGGAAGTTGAAGAACATTAGAGGAGAAGGCTTGGAGCTCAACATCATCAACCAAGGAGGAAGTCTTGTATTGGTCTTGAATAAGAGCTAAGTACACCATGTTCATTTTATTCAAATAATCTTGTGCAATATACTCTTTTATCAAAGCCATGTGTAGCTAAACTCCTAGTGTTTGAATGTAATGAACTCTAGAATGGATTTGTGATTAAGGTGTGTATGTTTTTAATAAAATCTTCATGTTTTGTGTGATTCACTTATATTATGCTTTATTCATTTGAATTGATATATGCGCAATATTGATTTGAAGTTTATTTTTCATTCGGGAAATCGAGAGATTCATGGTGAAATAGAACCTATATAAGTGAAAAGAGTTGCATGCAATCCTAGATATGGGACGACAAAAATCTTCTGGATTAGGGTCAAACCTAATATGGGAATTCACAAATCGTTATAATGTTGTCTTGGGGGTTTTAACTAGAAAGAGATTTCAGTTAATCAGCTTGAGATTAGGAGTTTTTCACCTTGAGAAAGAGTTTAACTTAAATCGGGAATTTCTACGGTCCATATAACATGAGATTTTATTAAAAGAGAATGGTTTTTGCTTAAGGCTTATGGTTGTATTTTTAACTTGTCAAATCACAAAAACATTTTAGAGGGATTTACATTCAAAACATTTCTATCTCTTGATTTCTTATTTTACAAATCTTCTTTCATTTTTACAATTTGTATTTTGATAATTTAGATTCTTTATTTTTCTTTTTCATCAAACAAAACCCTGAAAATTGTTAGATTAAATAACAAAAAGACGGTAATTATTAGTACTTACAATCCTCGTGGGAATGGCACTCGGTACTCAATAATCTATACTATAAAATGATAGGTGCACTTGCCTACGGTTTTAAAGGTAGCTTTTGAGCCATCAAGTTTTTGGCGCCGTTGCCGGGGATTGTAATATTAAGAACGCTTTATTTTTGTTAATTTAATCAATTTTTTTTTATCTTACCATCATCTTTCTTTTTATCTATCTTTGTAAGTCTTGGATTACACTTATCCTCTCTATTTACCGTAGTGCATACCTACTCGTCGTCGAATTTGGAAGCGCAACACCACCGAGAGCAACACAGAGGAAAATACTAATATAGACCACGAAGAAGATATTAACGAAAGCAAATATTTCGGCATGGCGGATGAACAAAGAACTATGTACGACTACGCCAAACCATCCATGGACGACACATCATCTAGTATTGTGAGGCCCAGTCACTGACAAGGTGTACCAATAATTTTGAAATAAAACCAAATGTCATTCGGATGGTGCAACAGTTTGTTCAATTTTGCCTACCGCATTTAAGATCCGAATAATCATATCACAAATTTCCTCGAGATCTGCGATACATTCAAAATTAATGGGGTCTCTCACGATGCCATCCGTTTGCGCCTATTCCCATTTACTCTTCGGGGACGGGCTAAACAATGGCTAAATACTTTGCCAAAGGGAACAATCACAACATGGAGCATCATAGCCAAAAAAATCCTTTTGAAGTATTTTCCACCGGCCAAAACTGCACGATTGAGGAATGAAATCTCTTCATTCACTCAAGAAGATGACGAGACCTTGTACAACACTAGTACGTATGACCTATGTGATGGTCTTACCGTATATTTTGCTTCCTCGAGTGAAAGGGACTTCTTATTGTATAGTTCAGACAGAGTGGAGTTATCTCTTACGTTGAGTCTACGCATGAGTCATCCTGGATAGTGTGTAGCTACCTCTTATGAGACTTTGTCTTGGAGAATATCATGGACATCACGTAGCTACCATCTATAGGACTTAGTTGTGGAGAGTGTGATGGATCATGTAGCTATTTCTTACAAAATATAGTCATGAAAGTGTCATGTGGATAACGCGTAGCTACCTCTTATAGGACTTAGACTTATCAGATGCCATGGATGGTGTGCAACCACCTCATATAGGACTTACACTTAGGAGATCATGTCCTAGATGTGGCATAACCACCTCTTATAAGACTTACACTTGGAAGATGTCATGGATGACGTAGCCACCTCTTATACGAGTTACACTTGGGAGATACCATGGATAGTGCGTAGCCACCTCTTATAGGACTTACACTCGTGGACGTTATACAACACAAGCAAAACAGGAGGGCATTTACATAAAGGCTCTTCTTATGAACCACTACCAACCAGCACAAGCTTGCTTGCCCCTTCTTTTTTAAGGTATTGAGAACCCGACAGAATATGATGTAAGCAATAAAGTCTCAATTGATTGGCTTTTTTGTAAAAAATTAAATGGTATTTCCTGCCGATTGTCCAGTGTTATTTTAAAATTATTACAATATAGAGAAATAGAAATAATAGAACTATTAAGAAAATGCGCCTATCACATTACAAAACGGAGGCATCACACATAACAACTCGTACATTACACGGGTGTCTTATCTAGTTTTATCCAAAATTCCAATCAAATCAAATCTACACAAGATAATAAATATTTATTTAGCATAAAAAGGAAATAAATCAAATTGGTATCAAATCAAATAAAACTTGTGCAATATATAAACTAATTTGTCAATCAATGCCACTTGATTTAGAACACTCCAGATCCTAACACTAAGTTCAACAATAATTGTTAACAAAAATAGTCTTGTCATCTTATATTATTCAAATATTTCAACAACGTAATTTATTTTGTAAATAAGATCTAACCACAAGTTCTACAAATTTCTTAGATGTAGAAGCTTATAAATCTTTTAAATAAAGTAAGCCAAAGAAACCTCTTATAGTTTCTTTGGATTAATTTTTTTCTTTAAAAATGCTCTTTTTAAAAGTTATGATTTCTTAACCACTACTTTGAAGGACTTAAATACACAAATCCTTCAATTAATTTCATTTTTCATCTAAAAATCCTTACTGAGTCAAACTGGACCTATAAGTCAGATATAGACTGGGTATCCCATTAGGGGCATTTTGGTATTTTGCAAGCTTTAACTCTAAGGAAAGAAGCATGAGACCTGGGTTTTTTTGACCATGATCATATGGATGTCTCCAGGGGCGTATCCTCTTTAGACAAAGCCCCTCCCCCCTCCCCCCAAGTTTTAAAATCAATAATTTCTAGGGAAAATTTTTAAAGTACCCACTATGGATAGTGGATACTCTTTTCTATCCACTAAGATAACAAAACTATTTTCTACCCAAATTGGCCAAATTACCCCTTCTTTAAGTTGTTGGTTTTTTTTGAATTTTGAAATTGATGTCACATTTATACCATATATACGGTCTACATATACACACACTCCAAGACAAAATCGTACAAAAAAAGCAAAAGAAAAACCCTAAGCAAAAGAAACAACACAAATCGTGCAAGCCAAAACAAGAAGAAAACCCAACACTACAAATCGCGCAAGCCAAAACAAGAAGAAAACCCAACACTACAAATCGCGCCTAATATCGTGACAAAAGAAAAAACACCAAATGGAATCACTCGTGCCGCCGTCCGACCCCGCCCGCTAACGCCGTCTCGCCATCGACGCCATTGTCTCCGCCGCTCCGTACCCTCCTCCTCCTCCGCCGCTCACGAACAGGTAATTTCTCATACTTATATCGCGCCGCGCCCTTAAATGTTCGAAATCCATAAATACATAGTGCATTTCATGAATTAGGGTTTAGTTTGTTGTTAATTTATACTTTGATAATGCCAATAATTAGGGCTTAGTTGTTACATATGAAGTTTTGTGTTGTGTTTTGGGACTAGTATTGTCGAAAATGGCGGTGATTTTTCTGGTTGAGGCGATATGAGGTTGAAGACGACGCGGCACGATATCGTCGAGGTTTAAATTTGGTACGATATCGTGCCGAGGGGTTTAAATTTGCACGATATCGCAGGGGTTTAAAGTTGACACGATATCGTGCCGGGTTTATTTGTGAGGGGTTTAAATTTGACACGATATCGTGCGGGGGTTTAGGTTGACACGATATCGTGCCGGGTTTATTTGTGGGCAAGATATCGTGCAGTGTTTCAAAATGGCACGATATTGTGCCGTAGTTTCAATTACATGCTGTTTTTGCATTTTTCATTGCGTAAATCGTATTGCATTTCGTGCCAGATATCCATATCGCGGTTACATGTCTTTTTTTTCAATAATTATTGTTATTGTTTTCTTTCGATTTTTCACTACAGATTCGCAATTTTTCAACAATTTATCTTAATAAATTGAAATTTATTAATTGTTGTAGGTCGGTCCACAATGGAAGAGACCCTCACATCATCGAGAGAGGCCCACATCGCGGGATACGTTCGATCGAATATTATTGAGACCATCGAGAGATGAGTTCTTGGAGATCGATCATGATTTATATAGTCGGTTTAGGCGATCGGTTTCGGATATTTTATGGATTTTGGGTATGACGGAGCTGGGATTGTAAATGCGGCACCGCATGCATTAGTTGCGATGGAGGTGCATGTGCGACGACGCCGAATCGGAGTGTTGGTTCCACGTCGGAGAGCGACTCATCGATTTCTCGGCGTGATTTTGCTATGATATCGGGATTGAGATTTTCGTGGTCCACATTTGACCCTAACGGTGATTTTGAGGTACCCGAGACCATATATATATGTACGGTATTGGCCTAGGGGTGATCGGGTTACCGCCGCACATTTACGCGATTTATTTGCTCTCGACACCTTCCGTGACTCACCAAACGATGCCCTGAAGGTGGCGAAGGTGTTATTTGCCTTTTACATGATATCTTTGTGTTTCGATGGCCGACAGCATCATGACCGCTGATGGACCGTGGTGTGGTTTTTGATCGAGGACGATGCACAAATGGGGAGGCGTTCTTGGGGGAAATACTTTTCGAGATATTGATGCATTATATTCGGCACCGCATGATGTTCTCGCCACTTGGCCGATATACTAAGGCGTTCCACCAGATATCGGACACCTTCTTATCATTTTTATGGGGCCACTTATGTCTTGTCTTTGAGACGTATATGTTTTTATTTTATTTATATTTGTAATTAGTTTTTTAAATATTTAAAAAATCTTATTTTTTCATACTTATCAATGTTCTCACAGATTTGGGCATTCGAGGCGATACCTCGCCTGGGTAATGCCTGGGCGACTCGAGTATCTGACACCCAGTTGCCTAGGTGCCTTCGTTGGAGGTTTTCGAAGACCGCTATTGACATGACAGATTTTTTCTTTGACACGGTATGTATTAACAGTGTTTACTTATTTATTTATTTAATAATTAATTTATTTTTTTATTAATTTATTTATTTATATTATTTACAGGCTTTAGTGTGTCATGAGATATTGGATCCGACCGAGGAGGAGCTCCAGCAGATATATATAGAGGGAGTCGATGATCCAGTTATTTTGTTAGGTCCTCCTCAGTTCATCCCGAGGGAGAACCGGTTTTTAGGCAGGAACAGAGGCAGAGGTACGAGTACAGATTCGACAGCCCCAGCCCCTATTGGCAGAGAGGGAGTGTCAGATTCGACAGCCCCAGCCCCTATTGGCAGGGGGACAGAGGTAGGTGCTGCTTCTGGGGGCAGAGACAGAGGCAGGGGCAGGAGGGGGAGAGGTAGACCCGTTTCAGAGGCCGACACTGCTACTCCTACGATTCAGAGGCCGGAGAAGCGGCCTAGGACAGATGGTCCATCATCCCATCGGGCTGATGATCCTTTAGATGGCCGGACAGATGACGCATCAGTCCGTCAGGATACTCGTGTTGATCCATCTGTCCACGACGACTATGCGCGCGATGATCCACCAGTCCGTCAGGATACTCGTGTTGATCCATCTGTGAGTTGGCAGACAGATATGCTGACACTGATTCGGGGTGTTATGCAGCAGATTAGCCAGTTCGAGAGACTTACAGAGGAGCGGTTCGCTCGATTGGAGACACGAGTCGATGATGCCGTTTCTCGGTTAGAGACTGTCATCTCAGAGGAGGGTTCTCGCTTGGACAGACGCCTAGATCAGGAGATAGGTCGGGTTCCGGACCTTATTCAGGAGGAGATTAGGCGTCTATTCCCATACCTTGATCAGTACGATGACTTCGTGCATGGTAGTCAGAGATATCCGAGCCAGTCATCGCAGCAGACACCTCCTCCGGCAGTATCGACTCCTCCTCCGGCAGTATCGACTCTTCCGTCAGCAGTGATGATTCTTCCTCATCCTCCTCCTCCGGTAGTGACGACTCTTCCTCCTCCTCCGGCCATGTCGACTCCTCCCCCTCCTCCGGTAGTGACGTCTCTTCCTCCTCCTCCGCCATGTCGACTCCTCCCCCTCCTCCGGTAGTGACGTCTCTTCCTCCTCCTCCGGCCATGTCGACTCCTCCCCCTCCTCCGGCCATGTCGACTCTTCCCCTCCTCCGGTAGTGACGTCTCTTCCTCCTCCTCCGGCATTGTCGACTTCTCTTCCGCCATTGTCGACTCCTATTATGCCCGTGTTATCACATTCTCCGCGACCACGAGTGTCAATCACGATTCCGAGGCCATTGCCGTCTCCTATTCGAGCTCCCTCTCCGACACTGTGGTATCTGGTCCACGAGCTCCCTCTCCGACACTTGTGGTATCTGGTCCACGAGCGCCCTCTCCAGATTTGCCCTCATCGCCTACTTCCTTGATCCAGGTTCGGGACAGGCAGCCTTCGCGGCATATTCGCAGCCCATTCAGGGATCCTAGGTCTCGCAAGCCAGCCCCGTCCGATAAGGAGTTTACCCGCTTCTTAAAGTCTAATGAAGAGTAAGTAAATATTTTTGCATTTGTCTTATCGTCTTAGTATTAACATCTTATATTCCACTGTCTTAATATTTGAGGGTCCAATTGCAGGAGGAACGTGGGGCTTATGTACCTTGTTGGGCCATCATTTTTTAAGGAAATGGCGGATCCAAAGATAGAGTTGGAAAATGATGTAAGTTTCTTTTGCATTATTTAGTTGATGAATATTTTATCGATTAATATCGATTTCTTTCATTTCTCAGACAAAGATATAAATGCATACCGTCCATACTACATACCCCGATCCCCAGTTTCTTGGGGTTGTGCCTCATGAGAAACAAGTGGGAACTTATAGGATTGTATCTACGACATTTTCGGTTAGTTTATTTATTATATGTCTCGCATTTTACTGTAAAATTAATAAATCATACTTGTTAACCTATAAACATTTTTCAATGTGTAGGATTCCATACGACACATATGGAGTCGTATGCATGGTACGGATCCTGCTGACACAGTATATGACCCATCGACCATGGAGGAGATTCCTCCCGGACAGGAGCTGGATGAGTTGGTCAGGGTTGTCCAGCACGGAACTCCAGGATGGGGTAATCCTGGTCCATGGAGTCTTTATCGCAGGTATACTTGAATAATTATTTTTTGGCTAGTTTATTCATTTTTTCATTCAAATTTTTTGATTATTTACTGATTTTGTTTTCACCCAGGTGTACATGATCGTGAATTTGTCGGGCCATTTTGCCGTGTGCAGACTGGATCTACGTAGAAACACAATACATATGTACGACTCAGTACGTGCCCGATACACAGATGATAGTTTTGCCAATCGGTGTGCCGACACACGTCCCCTCCGTCGCATGCTCCCATGTGTACTTATTTGCGCTGGCTTCTACGTCGCCTTAGGTAAGGAGCCTGTCCGCCGCGAGTGGGAACTTATCCATAGGCAACCGAAAGATTGTTTTTTGCAGAACGACCCCACTAGTTGTGGTGTATTTGCCATACATTCCATCATTAGTTGTATCACACAGAAGATTAATAGGAAGTATGTGGAGCAGTCGATTCCAGAGATAAGGATCAATATGGCACGACAAGTTTGCCAGTACAGTACTGATAGTAGTACTTGGGAGTTGTAGTACATATTGTTGTATATCTTCTAAATATTTTGAGTTATTTAATTAAATATTCATTTTGCATGATTTTTCTTAATTTGTTTAAAAAACAAGATTTTGTTTGCTTTAAATTAAGAGAATTACAATTAGCAGATAAGAAATCCATAAAAACTACAAACATATTCATAAGAACAATTGGGACACGATATATAATTAGGCACGATATATCGTGCCCCTTATATAATTAGGCACGATATATCGTGCCACTTATATAATTAGGCACGATATATCGTGCCCCTTATATAATTAGGCACGATATATCGTGACAAACATAAGACACGCTATTACGTACCAACTATAATAGGGCACGATATATCGTGCCAACTATATATATCACGATATCATGCCCGAGATAGTTGGCACGAAATATCGTGCCATATATCATACGGTAAAGGGCACTACTGACATGATTAACACATTTAGACTAATTGAGTTTCAGCTCTTAGTGTGTTTTTCTAGAAAATAGTGTTACATTTGAAATAAACTTTTGCCTAATTTTCATCATCCGGACGTCTCGAACATTTTCTACGGGTATGATCATCCGCCGCATATTCCACATTTCTTCTTATTACGCACTTGTCTCGAAGGACCCGATTGTGTCACTGGATGCACTTTCGTGCTCATCGAGCGGCAATGACATAGTGCATTTGACGCAATTGTGGCCAAAGACCCCACACCTTGAACAAATTTGACTCTTACGTGAACGATTACTTGATGATTCAACAAATGAATGAACTCTACTTTGTCTAGACGACCGCTTGTCTCGGGTTATTTGGAGGGTTGCATACTAAGTCTCGCACCTCTTGTGGTAGAACCCATTCACTCGGATCGAACTGGTAAAACTTCACCCGCCCACATTTTTTGAAGATTTTCATTTTTATAATAATGGGCAAAGAAATGAATAGATATTGAGGTTCGCTTCCCGCACAAATAAACAAACAATTATTTGAAAATATTGAACGAATTATGTGAAAATATTGATACAAATTTTAAATTTCTTTATACCTAATTGAGATGCATGGGCGCAAGGCATCAATTCATATTCAAATTCTCGACATCCGCACGTTCTTTGGGATAAGTCAACCAAATAAGTCTTTGTTCCATCTTTCACCTTGTACTTCACATTACTAAGACATTGTACATCCATTCTACGACCTATCTCAATCGCATCATTTAATCTTTTGGTTGCTTTCAAGTGTTAGCTCTTGATCTTTATCATTAGCAGCGGTCGTCGTTCATAAAACCACTTTTCAATAATAGTCCGAGCACACCTGCCACGTAACAAACAGGTAACTTTCTCGCCCATAATAACCGACTATTGAAGCTCTCGGTGAGTTTGATGTCATGAACCCATAACGCCGGACAGACACTTAACTCGAGACCATCCGTCTTTCCCCGCACGTTCTAACTTTTTAAACGCACCCGTCTCACTAGCAACTTTTATGTTTTCAAAATACTTATCATAATCTTCACGGCGGTATGAATATGTTGCATTCCTAAACATTGCTACTATATGTTGACCGTATTGAGCCAAATTACTCGCAAATGATAAGTGCAAAGCCCATGTGATGCTTCCGGGTATACCGCTTTTATGACATTATCGATACTCTTGTCTTGATCGATCGTAAACAATCGAGATCACGAGGGCAATTATAAGCATCTCTCAACTGTCTCAAAACCATGTCCAAGAATCGTGCGTTTTCAACATCCTCGATTCCAACAAAGAAGTGGGAAAATCTGTTCATTACCATCTTTTGTTACCGCCACAAACAATATTCCTCGGTATTTGCCTTTAAGGTGTGTTCCATCAATCACAATAATTGGTCGGGCATTGTTCTGGAATCCAGTGATTGATGCATGCAAAGCAAAAAACACGTACTTGAATCTATTAAAATTATCCGACTTCCATCTAGTTACCGATCCGGGATTCGTTAAATTCAACATGTGTAAGTATGTCGGAATTAGATTGAATGACTTGTTGCTATCTCCATATATCAACCCAAAGGCATGATGCTTTGCACTCAACACAACATTATAACTCATTTTAAGCCCATGTCGCGATTCCAACTCCGCTTATCATATCTCTTGCACGAGCGCGAGAATGTTCCACTAGTAATCTAGATGCAAAATACGCACCTACTACTTTAGAATGCACCCGACTAGATGCATTGTCATTCAAATTTAACCCACATCCATGGTGCTTGTCAAACTCCCCTACTCTCCAAATACCATCCTTTCCATATGCACGCATTCGAAAAGGGCATCGTTCATACTTGCATATTGCATGAAAACGAGCCTTATCCGAGCGTTCAACTCGATACTCGACTTGATTTTCAAGGTGATACATGCCTAGTGCGATATCCAATTCGATTTTGCTCATGTATGTTGCTCCTTGGCGCAATGTCCCACCGATGCTTCCAACCTAAGCAGTTCATCGGGAGGAACGGAAAGGTGCGAGAGTGTACCAGAATCACCCAACTTCGTCCCGTAGGCACTATTGTTTTCGTCCATATTGTCTCTATGGATATCCGGATGTAAGTTAACACCTCGCACTTCGATGCATCTTGGTTTTGGTTTTTCTCGGAAATACTTTCCGCTTCACGTCTCCACTCACAAAATTCCTCAAATTCAAAGACGTTCTGGTCATTTTCAAATTGATTATTAGCTTCAACGTCGGTACCAACATCACCATCGTGTACTTCTCACCAAAATCATTTGACTGTAGTTTGCACCATAATTAATGTCATTATTATCACAACCAACATCAAAGATCCAAGTATTATCACAATTAACATCAGTATTATCACAACCCATATCAGGATAATAGCCATCTTCATTGCTTGGCCTTATACTAGGTCCCTGACAATTGATATTTGGAACATTAATCGAGGTGCTAGTGGACGCGATGATGAATAATTGGAACATTGTTCATATGCATAAAAGGTGCTCCACCAGCCTTACCGCATGACTATATGGATTGATTTGCGGTAAACCGTATTGTTGAAAACCAAGAAGTTGCATGTAGTTGTAATTAGGCCCAATGATCTTGCCGACAAATCATTCTGATTAGCCATTAGTTGCATAAAACTTCCACCAACACCTTGTTGACCTTCAACGTTCTCAACTCGATTATGCTCAGACGGACCTCCCAATACATTATGCGAACTAGTCTCACCCATCGTTTTTCTTTTCAGTGTTACAAAAACAACTGGTAACTCGGTGTTCCCAAACGCAGTTTCAATGTCATCATCGTTTTTCAACTTTAACTTCCCAAGTTTGTTTCCAGAAATATCTACAATAGAATGCATTATACAATCGTATACGCCCCTATCAACATCAACAACACCATAAACCTCCTCCAATATTTCACTATAATTCATTTTGCAGGTTTAATACGTACAACTTCTTCTTCACCACTTTTATATTCTAAACCTTCCCAATGACCACCAAATCGAACAACAAGATAGTGAGAGTTCATCTATATACAAAGAAAATATATTGATAAATGCAAGAACACATAAAAGGCACTGTTTTTCTTTGGGGCACGATATATCGTGCCCTTTTTCGTTGAGGCACGATATATCGTGCCCTTTTTCGTGAGGCACGATATATATCGTGCCCCGTATATTAGACATGATATATCGTGCCCTATATATTAGGTACGATATATCGTGTCTAATATACGGGGCACGATATCGCATTTACCTAATATACAAAGACGATATATCGTGTCTAATAAAGGCACGATATATCGTGTCTAATAAAAGGCACGATATATCGTGTCTAATATATGGGGCACGATATCGTACAACTCTATGACACGATATCGTGCATTGTTTTTCATAAATGCAGAAAATTTTTCCTTTCACAAAACACTTCACATATTTTGCAAATATATTGGTCTTGAACGATTTAAACAAGGTTAACTAATTAGGAGGAGAAGAACATTACCTTGTTATTCGATTTTTGGTGCGATTTTGTTGATGAAAGCCCACAAAAATAACTTCTTGATATTTTGTGAAGAAGAAGAAGAAGAGAGAGAAAAAATGAAGAGCAAAAAAGAAGGGTGTGTTCACAGTTCACGTATGTTATGTATTGGAAGTATTTAATTTCATGAGAGAGAAATACATATTAAAGGCTTGTATTTAAAGCCTCAGGGGTATTGTGGTAAAAGAACACCAAAAGTGGGTAGAAAACTATGTTTTTTATCCTACATGTCAAAAAACTCAATCACCTATTCCAAGTGGGTAATTTGCCCTATTTGCTCTAATTTCTATGTATAATTTATTTTAAAATATTAATTTTTAGTACTAAATATTTATTTTTTATTGATTTACTCCCCCCAACATTACACGTCTAGCTCCGCCCCTGGATATATCTAATATTTATGTTCACTCATCCTATCTAATGAAATACTAATCAAATTGAGATTTCATATTCCACTTGATTTTCCATTCCATTGAATGAATAACATGTGTACACAATAATGCCATAATTGTACACGTGTCTTTCATCCAATGTAGTAGAATAGGAAGTGGGAAAAATTATATTTTTGGTCCTTTAAGTTGGCCTAAATACACTTTTAGTCATCTATATATATCATACTTATGTTTTTTCTGTCCTTTGGTACACGTGTCAACACCTTATTCTTCCAAATACATGTGTCACTTTCATATTTAGCCACGTGGCAAATCATGGCATCACCTTATTCTTCCAATTATAAATTGATTTACTATATCAATTTACTATCAATTTATCATCAACTGAATAATTAAATTTTGTAATTCCGTATATAACTATTAAAATCAAATCAAACATTTAATCAAAGAAATTGAATAATCCCAAAAATCAAGGATATAAAATTAGAAAGTTATTTTTGAGTTTGCAAATTAATTATGATTTAAATATTATTATGATACAAAAAATAAAGATATAATTTCAATTATTATCTCTAATACTTATTATACTTTTAATTGTGATTTAAATCATTTACGGGGGTATAACAATTATATTAAATATCTTTTTTAAGCATGTCAATGATTCGTTATTTTTAGGGATAATTTCACTTTTGATACCCAAAGTTTACCACCTTTTCGCTTTTGGTACCCAATGTTCCCACTTAATCAATTTTGGTACCCTAAGTTTCAGACGTTAGTCACTTTCACTACATGCCGTTATTTTTCCATCCAAAACTGACGGCTAACCTGTTGCTGCAGGTAAAAAGTGGTTTCTTTAATTTCACTTTTGATACCCAAAATTTACCATATTTTCTATTTTGGTACCCAAAATTATTTAAAATATTTTAAATTCTAAACTAAAAAAACTCAATATTATTTCCAAAAAGTTATTTTCAAAAATAAATGATGTTTTAAAAATCTAAAATATTGTTTAAAGAACTAAAAGTTGTGTTTAAAATCTGACAACTACTTAAAAAAAATGAATTCAATATAAAATTAAAAATCTGGAAATTTTCTAAAATTCTGAAAAATGGATTAAAAATTGTAAACTATAAGATTTTGAAAAAAATAACCAAAAAAATTGATTGACTTAAAAAACCAAAAAGGGTAAAAACATTGATTTTTTTAAAAAACTAAAAAACTATTTAAAAGATATAAAAATTACCGAAAATGTTGAAATTTGTTTTGAAAAAATTAAAAAATTATTTAAAAGTCTTAAAATTATTCCATAATTGGGATATTCAAATCTGATAATTTTTAAACAAATTCCAGAATTTTTTAAAACATATTTCAAGTTTTAAAAAGTGTTTTGAATTTTTTTTTTATTTAGGACTCCATAAAACTCCAAAATCGATTAAAAGATGTTTTTCGATTGCTAGGTGAAGAAAATGGGAAAAATATGGCGAGAGGACGAAGTGGAAGAGAAAAAAAAAGAAATTAAGTTTTTTATTTTATTAATATATATAAGGGATAATTTTATTCGAATCAATTTTTGAAAATTATAAAAAAGTCCTATGTAAAAAAAAAAATCACATTTATTTTTTATACCCAAAATTTATCATCTTTTCGCTTTTGATACCCAAAATTTCCATCTCTTCGCTTTTGGTACCCAAAAGGTTTTTATTCTTCATTTTTACTAATTTTTACCGGTTTCCACCTGCTACAACAGGTGAACCGTTTGTTTTGGATGGTAAATTAACGGGTTGTAGTAAAATTGATCAAATGGAAAAATATTGGGTACCAAAATTGATTAAGTGAGAACATTGGGTACCAAAAGCGAAAATATGGTAAATTTTGGGTATCAAAAATGAAATTATCCTTTATTTTTATCATAACTAATTTATTAGCTTTTGTGCAAAAGCAAACTACGGCCAAGTATTTGAAATTAGCACAAATAAACAATTTTATAGAGATTTTTTTCCTTTCCATAAAACATTCAAATATTGAAATTGCACTCTTTCAACCATTTAAAACTAATACGGCTTGAAAATTCGTTGTTGTGACAAGGATGTTGCCATTTCAAATAGAATAAAAATGTAGTTTACAAAGAAATTTTTTAGAATTTGAAGTGACGATTGCATGATACTCTTCTAAATTTTGAATTTCTTTTTAGTATTTTTAATTAGTATTTTGGATCTTATAACTACAGGAGTTTGCGACACAAATTTTATTTTTGACAAATGTAACACACATGGGAGTTGTTCTAGTTTTATTATTGTTTACAAAATAAATTATTTTCCAAATTTTATGCCACATATGTTGCTAAATAAGCATCATGTCACGAAATTCTATCCAAATAATCATTAATAGTTTTGTCACTTCAGCATTTTAAGAATAATATATCCCCAAAATTGAAAAATAGAACCCAATGTGCAACTTTTTAAAAGTTAGTGGTTGTCAAATGTCACCCCTAAAATATAGAGGACAAAAAGTGTATTTAGGCCAACTTAAAGGACCAAAAATACAATTTTTCCATAGGAAATGGAACAGAAATGTGGAACATAAAATCACTGACCTGGTTTAAGTTCTCAATTGGTACTTAGTGCAAAGATACATTAAGACGAGACACATCTATCTATATCTATATATCTATCTATATCTATATCTATATCTATATCTATACTATCTTAAAAGTGTGAATGTTTCTTGCAATTTTTGATTGGACAAAATATCCTTTAGACATAGTAAAATTTTAGGACAACTAAGTAATTTCATATTTATTTAACTTCTATTTATTCAATTATATGACACTATGACCTTTTATATTCCACATTTTAAAAGTATTTGTTCTCACCTATAACTCTTAAAATATTTTTAATTTTCAAATAATATTAGCTTCATATTAAACTAGATTTTGAGAGCTTTCTAACCATATGTCATAAGCATATATAAGGACTTCACATGAGAAAATTTGAACATTATTAAAGTTCAACACTATGTAAAAATTAAGAATTTATTTTTTTCTATATGTTTGTTATTTATTTAATCTTTTTTATTTAATTATATGAGAGATGTTCATTATAGCAAAAAAAATTCAGAATCTGAAAAAATATTTTTTTAATCATAACACTAAGAATACGTTAAATTTCTTATAAAATCAATCTCAAATTTAAACTAGGTTTCAAAATCTTCAACTATATGTTTTAAACATATACACAAGTTGTTGTAAAAGAAAATTTTAACTTTTAGTATGATGCAAAATTGTATATTTCTTATATTCTTTTAAATATTCTCGATAATTAAATATGTCTATTATAATTTATAAGAAAAAAATCAAATTATAATATACACGATAAGAAAAAGTAAAATAAAAAATATTTTAGGTGGTTTTGGTGTTATATAAAGAGTAGAGAAAATACATAATTCCTTTATGGTCGAAAAATTCTCCCTCAATTAGTAATATGCAATTTAAAAATTAATTTATTGATGGATGCTAAAGAAATAATATTGAAAACAAGAGAGTTTCATATTTTATTTTTATTGAAATTTCATATATATTTTATTTTAATTAGCCATATCAGTAACATAAAAAGTACAAAATAAAAGTAATAAGATTAACATGAAATAAAAAAACGAACAAGAACCAAAACAAGTTTGTCGCGACAAAAAAGTTAGCTTTTAAATTTTAACTATATGTGTTAATATGAATTTTACTTAATTTTCTATATATAACATTATAAGTTTTAGTTTCTAATCTATTATTTTTTAATATATTATGATTTCAATATTTTGATTATTTTTTATCCTATAAATTAAGAACAAGTGGCAAAAGTTGTATATATAAATTTATAAAAAAAAAACAAAAGAAGACAAACTTAATAAAAAAATCCATATGTATTAAATTGACATTTGTGATAAAACTTGAATGTAGTTTGAAAATTACAACTTTAAAAATTATAAGTTTAAAATATCGTATACATATTTATAATAAAAACGTACACAAAAATAATTAAATTTTAATAAAATGGTGTGAAAGGGTGAAACATGAGCTAAAATTGGATTAGTCTAAAAAATCATATCTGCTATGCAAAAGAAAAAATATTACAATTTAACTATTGAGAAAGTAATTATATATTACAATTTATATATTAGTTCAAATACTAACATAACATTTATAAAAACTAAGTAAATTAAATAATTACAATAAATAAGAGTGAAAACTAAGACTAAAAAATATTAAAATAAATAGTTATACTTGACATTAAATGAGTTGAGATTGGTCTAAATAATTTTGGGAGTTAATCTCACATATATAGATAGTTTAGAATTAAACCAATGAAACATATTATAAATATTTAAAAGAATAAAAATAAATAGTTAAAAAAAATATGTGGGTCATAGCTGGAAATTCTAAAGAATATTAAATGGCTTTCGTATAATATGTATAAATTGATATTTTCGATAAAATCTCAGTTCATTTTAAAAGCACAACTTTATGACTTATAAATATTCAAGCACAAAGATAATTATAAAATTGGGTTAAAATTATTCTAATTTTTACAAAATCAAGTATTATGAAAAACTTGAAAACAAGAATCAGAATGGAAAGTCACTGTGTATATGAAATTGTAAACAAATAAAAAAACTAAACTAAACTTGTGTAATATGAAATAGTTTGATATTTATGTCAAATATTAATATTCTTAAATTACATGTTAATTTAGGTACCGATATAATAATCAAAATATTCAAAATAATATTATGTATCAAATATGTTGTGGTAAACTATATATAATAATAATAATAATAATAATAATAATAATAATAATAATAATAATAATAATAATAAATTGGAGTAAAGTGACCATGTTTAGTGCCAAGTAATATGAATTATTCTGGGTATAAGGAGGCGGAAGAGAAAAATTAAGGGGAGGGGGGGTTTAACACTTGATATTTAAATTTTTGGCAACTATATTTTCTTATTTGATCAAAAAATCAATCAAATAAAATTCAATCAAATTTTTAAATAAGATTAAAGTACTATATACCATTTTCTCAATAAAAGGCACTAAAAATGGATTGATAAATATTTTACAAAACCTAATATGATTTTGTAAATGAGATCAGTTTTAAATTTACAGTCTTTTCAAACAAATATAGATTATTTCAGTATATTAAGAATAATTGCAATTTTCATCACCATACGACTCAAAAAATTTACAACCCTAAATCTCAGTTTCAAAACTCAGATTTCGACTATCACTTTTTTATAGTTTTATTTAATACCTGACTCTCGATGAAAATAATGGATTAATTTTTTTATATACGAGGTTAATGTTTATTATTTTTAAGACACTGGAAATAGGAGGACTACAAACTTTAAGTTTAAGTGCTAATGATAAAATATTGACTTTGTTACTAGAATTAAAATAATATATGAATTTTTTTAAATATATATTATATTGTAATTTTTTGTTTACATTTCTTTAATCGAAGAAGTGAGATAGAATAAAAGAAGTAAGCATATGAAGTATAAGAATTTGACTAACCTTTATTTTATTTTATTTTATTTTAATTGAATAACAATAACATAGTAATGATATTATGATGCGTTTTGGTATAATATTTAATTGATTAATTTTTTTATTAATGCGATAACTTGCATGTGATTTACTAATCATTAGATTATTTATAAGCTAAATTATTTCTCTGGTTATGTAAAATGCATCCAATGCTAAAAGAATTCGCAAATCATGTAAGATAAAATATTTTTCTAGCCATAACAATGAAATAAAAGACCGATGAATGTAATTGTAAGCTAATATAAAACTTTTTTCGTTGTTATACTAATTGTAAAAATTTTGTGGGATTGAGTTCTTTAAAATGATTATTTAACAATTTATATCGACCTATAATTAAAGTATAGCAAAATATATATTAAATACTGTGTAATATTTAAATTTAATTAATATTTATTTTACTTTTTAATATTTTAATACTAATCAATAAAATTATTAAATAATAAAATTATTTTAGTAAAATCATGTAGATCACGTGCGACGCATGTGTTTCTTACTAGTATACATATATGTACAAATAGTTCGAACAAAATCACAAATTGCTACACTAAACAGCAGTCTCAAACATGAAAATTATCATTTGTCTTTAGACTTCGTAGTAGAAAGAACATGAACAATTTATATTTTCTAAGAATTCGGGGGCAATAATCAAAATTCGTATCTATTTTAATTTCTTGATGATTGTTCATGAGCTGATCACAATAAGTTAATAACTCATACATACATTTAATCCTAAATACATCCCACACCACATCATGTTTAGTTATACATAAATGGGACAGTAAAACACAAAGGGGTTAAAAATAAATTCCAAAAAATCACTGAATTTGCATGGCAGTTGACAACTAGCATATTTTTGGCAGCTGCCAGCTCTGTGTTCACATGCTTTGGTTTTAGGGTTTTTTTGTATTGTTGCACCACTCACTGTTGTTATATAACTCACTGCCTCTCAACACTCCTTTGTACCAATCACATAATTTACGAGGAGATATCACCATGGAAATCTCAAAGATTTCAGCCATTTTCTCCTCATTTCCATGCTCTCCGTCATTTCCTCAGCCACTACTGATCCCATTCTTGAAAAAGATTGTGGCTACTGTTCTAAACCCAAACCCACGACCCCCACTCTGCCCAAACTGCCCGTGCCACCGGTCACCGTGCCCAAGTTGCCCGTCCCACCGGTCACAGTACCTAAATTGCCCGTGCCACCAGTAACTGTCCCTAAATTGCCAGTGCCTCCAGTTATAACCGACCCCAAGCTGCCCTTGCCACCAGTTGCGGTGCCCAAGCTGCCCTTACCACCAGTCGCCGTGCCCAAACTGCCCGTCCCACCAGTCACAGTACCTAAATTGCCCTTACCACCAGTCGCGGTGCCCAAACTGCCCGTCCCACCAGTTACAGTACCCAAACTACCCTTACCACCAGTCGCGGTGCCCAAGCTGCCCCTGCCACCTGTCGCAGTGCCCAAACTGCCCCTACCACCGTTGCCAAAACTGCCCGTGCCACCAGTGACAGTGCCTAAATTGCCACTACCACCAGTGACAGGGGGCAGCCCACCGGCGAAAAAAAGCTGCCCCCCGCCATCTGGCACGCCAAAGGCCACGTGCCCCATTGACACACTGAAGCTCGGCGCATGTGTAGATCTTCTTGGTGGACTTGTGCACATTGGATTGGGAGACCCTGCTGTTAATCAATGCTGCCCAATAATATCAGGGCTTGTGGAAGCTGAAGCAGCTGTGTGCTTGTGCACAACTCTTAAGATTAAAGCTCTGAATCTCAAAATATATGTCCCTCTTGCTCTTCAGCTTCTTGTCACCTGTGGAAAAACACCACCACCTGGTTTCACATGCTCTCTCTAGAATATTCCAGTTGAGTTATACTATATATTATCAATATCCTGTTTTTTCTTAATTTTATCTGTAATGTGTGAAAATAATATGGATTTTTTTTTTTGCAGGTTACTAACTAGATGGATGCAAGCATTGAAAACGGACATGAGAGGATGTCAAGTTTTAAGTTTCATTTCATTATTCCTTGTTGTCTTTATCCCTCCTTGATTTCTTTCTCTTTTTTTTAAATTTGCTATTGTTGTTGGGATAGTTTATGTTTGTAATTGTTTAATTCAACACCGGTTTGATTATGTAAAATTATGTCATAGTCATGTATTGTTTGTTCCGGACAAGGAAGCAATCAAAGATTTATGCTTTATTTCTTCCATTTTATTTATTTATTATCGGAGTTTGAACGTATATATAGGTGTATATATATACGTACGTGTGTTAATGCATTTGAGTTTTTGCTAAACAGTAAGGGAAATCGGATGGGATCTTCTATTCTATGATGATGTTTTATCTCCTATTCTACTGCACGGATAATTGACACGTGTATACAAATTATCATATTATAATCCCACAATTTAGACTTGATTTATGCTCCAAAATTATTATGGCAATAAATAAAAATGGAGTTTGTATATATACTTCCTAATTAATTAATAGGAAAAGTTATCTTTTTCGTGTAATTACATTGATATATAGTACAAAACAATAAATAAAAATGGAGTTAATATTCAACATTAATCTTTTACTCATTATCCTATCTAAAATAATGCAATGTGAATCTTCTATCCTTGTAGTGTTTCATATGGTGTTTCAATACACTATATGAATGTTTCGTGTAAATTATAATAACATTATTTAGTACACCAAATGTAGCGTGTGTAAAATATTATAATATCATTTTATATAAGTAGCATTCAGTTACAGTTAGGTGTATTAAAAAACCAACGAAACACTGTGTGAAATATAACATCCCATGTATCTGAAATGACCATGTACTGACAAAATGTTTAACGTTTTTCAAAGGTTTAAAAAGTGGCCTATCTACCTAGATTTTGGATAGAAGAATCAACCAATCAAGTCATAGCATGAGAACTGTAGTAGTAGTAACCTGGTTAGACGCTCATGTTTGTGTGGATGACGTGGTACTCGCTTCAGTAACTCTCTAGTGAGATGAGCGCCTTTCATTGTGATTGGCGTTATCATTTTCTGTTTATTTTTATTTTCTGAGAAAATAGTGGTTAAATTTTTTTTTAAAAGTCAAAGTTGAATTTATAGGAAAAAAATAATGATTATGCTGATATGATTGAGAATACTTTAAACATGTTGATTGTGTATGAAAGTTTTTGTGGAAATAATAGTGTAACATATAATGCAAGAAATTTAATAAAATAAAAACATGAATAAAAAAATAAGCAATATGAATCTCATTTTATACCTTTTGTTATCAAGATTAAGAGAAAAATAATAAAAATGGTGATAAATTAAAAAAATTACCGAAACTATTTATATGAATAGATAGAGAAGAGAAAAATAATTAGTATAATTGAGTATTGAAAAGTGTGATAGAGAAAGATTAAAAAAATGAGTTAATTTTGGAGATGAATGAGATTTTATTTGAAAAAAAAAATTATTTTTTCCACAAACAATCACATAAAATCTTCACTCAAAAATGAAAATTAATTTGGGAAAAACTTTCACAACCAGTTACAGCCTTTGATTTTGAATTCCTAGATAAGATAAATTAAGAAAATATAAAAATAAAATTCAAGGCTTAGTTTAATTTTTTTAAAAATTAATTATCATTTAAATTCCAAAGAGCTCTTTTATATATTTTCTTACTTACAAAACACAAAAGATTCTGAAATATATTTTATAAAACAAATCTCAAAACAATATTTGTAGTTTTGAAATATAATTGAATTAATTTTGGCAGAATCTTAAGAATAGTTTTACAATTTTTCTGAAAAATAAACAATTTTATACTTTCATAATATAATCTAGTCATCGTTTGTTCATTTTTGAATTCACGATGAGCACTGCTGCGTTAATATCATGAATATAGGCTTAATTACAGTTCTAGTCCTATAAACATAAATAAGGAAGTGGCATATATAGTCCTATAATTATTGTGTGTACCAATTTTGATTCCGTAAGTATAAAAATTGGTATCTTTGGTCCCGTAATTTTTTTTATTATTGTGCATTTTTTGTCCCATTAATTCTAGTTTTGTGAATTTTGGTCTTGAAATATTGAAATATAACTTACCCATTTGGAACCAAAATTGCACAAAAATTTAATTTATGGGACTTAAATCGTTACATAGGATATTTACATGACCAAATATGCCACTCATTTGGATTTACAGGATCAAAATTGCTACATAAGATACTTATAGGACCAAATATGTCACCCCATTATACTTATAAGACCAAAATTGTAATTAAGCCTGAAATATAAATATAGAATTTCGATATTTTAATTAGGTGAGAAAAGGTAAATAAGAAAAGAATAATAGAGTAAATGGACGTAACTGCAGATTTTTTTTATGGTTAAATTATGAGATAGTAGTAAAGCTAAGAACCACGAGCTTCTAGTTTAAAAGGTATCATTTCATCCTTTTGTAAGTAAGGGTGTTAGCAGGGTTCAACATTTGTATCTTTCGGTTTTTTGAAAATTTATTTCTTCCTCCGACTACTACTCCCAACTTATTAAAAAAAATAGTAAAACTAAGAAACTTGAGGAATATGATTGCTTGGAAGCAATCTGGACATTGCATGGTTTGAGATCCAATTGTGTGGGGACAATTCCATACAGGAGGAATAGAGGTGCACATGAACTTCGTTTGTCGTTGCCCCTCTAAAATGTGTGGTGCCTAAATTAGAACTGCTTATATGTTTTCTCTATTCTTTTTCTCATCTTATTTGCTGGCAAAATTATATGATTTTGGTGTTTTATGTTAACCGACATGAACTTTTAGTTTAGTCCTCTAGCTATGAATTTGCAAACACTAACTTTTCTTTTTTCTTTTTTTTTTTTTGATAATTGAACTTGCGAACGCCACGACTATCTAGAGGACAACAACTCCGGCTCCTCATTCTTTGCCGCCAAGGTAAACCGCGGATGTGCACGCGACCGGTGTTCGACGAGTCTCGCCGTCGTACAACCGAGATCCATAAGGGTAAAGAGAACAATTATGTTCGACCCCCAATCTACTAATAATGATCTCTCCCTGAATCGAACCCACACGGATGCTATTCAGTATGAGTTCCCACCAAATCTTCACCAGCTCGCATATGCCCCGGGGAGTAATTTGATGGAGCATGGATATGAACCCCTAACCTCCACCCCACAAACAATTTGATGGAATAGGGATTTGAACCTCTGACCTCCATCCCACAATTGCTTGTGGTGGCCAGGTGGGCTAAGCCACCTGGTTAACACTATCTTTTCTATAATTGCACATTTGGTCCAATTTTGTGATTTTGCGGATATAGTTAATGTGGCAACCTGAATTATTGATGCGGGTTAAAATTAATGCGTTTCGAGCTAATTGACTATGAAGTGGATGCCAAAATGAATAAGAAATGTCCACATAGATCCCAAATAAAGTTTTAATTACACAAAGACCACAAATGCTTGAAAACTTTAAGTAGAGAGCCTTATGTTAGATAATTGTTTTTATCATGATTTTGATGATTTTGTTCAAATGAGTTTTTACATCAAAACAATGTTCCTAAATGTTGTCCAAACTCCCGATTGTTTTAAAATGTTTTTACTAATTTTTCGGAGTATTTCTTGAAGTTTATTTTCGATAAAAATTGGACAACACTTATGTTTCATGCTCGACCGGTCGCCCTATAGAGCAACCCGTACATGTGTTGAGTTTTGAAACAGAAAAAGGGACGGAGGGAAAATTGAGGGTTGGGCGACCGGTGCCTGGAACTTGCCCTCGAAGAACAGACTTCTCTGTTTCTCATTTTGAAGGACCTCCAACCGTTCAACATAGGGGGCGACCGGTCGGACCCCCCGTCGACCGGTGCCCCTGTGTATTTTTCGCAGAAATTTCATTTTAAACTTATCTCTGAGCGACCGGTTGCACACCTCTTTTATCAGCAAACTATCCGTTGCATTTTCAGACAGCTTTTCCCTAATTTGTGGGATTGATTTCTAACAGCTATAATCTTGATTTTAAATGGTTTCTTTGGCAGAAAATCACTCCCCAAGAAGGAGCCTATGTCTGGAAATCAAGCCAAGACCTCTCCTATAAATAGAGGCTCCATTCAAGCAACAAGATACAACACAACATACAAGCAAAGAGCATACAAACACATTCATATCTTGTTGTATTAGCCTAAGTACTTTCACTTGCACACTCTTGAGGTCTAGGCTTTTGATTCTTGATTATACTTGCACTCAATCTTTGTATTGTTATTATCGAGTTGTAATCTTGAATTTTGTCCATCATCCAAAACAAGATATCCTTGTTGTTGTTCTTGTGGTAAGAGCACACTTGGGAGATCTTAGGTGTTGAAGAGTGTGGTACTCTTAATAGGTGTTGAAGGAAGATTGTGGTAATCTCCTTGAAGGTATTGTAAGAGGATTGTGGTAATCCTCAAGGTGGTGTTGTATTAATTTTGGTAATTAATAAAATCTTTTTCTTTTTTGAAATCCATCCCAAGAAGATCTTTGGGGTGATAGTAGATTAGGCCCTAGGTGGGTTGAACTACTATAAATCATCGAGTGTTGTTTAATTTCTGCACTTATAGCTTTCATCTTTGCTTGATCATTCGAAAAAGAGGGCAAAATCTGAAAAATTGGGATAATCTATTCATCCCCCCTCTAGATTATCGTAGTCACTTGGACTAACACCTTATTCCGAAGTTACACCTCTATTTATATGCACAAATAATATATAATACTATATAATATGGGATATAAGTAGTTAGGGATTGGTTCAAATGAGACCACTCTTCTGGGGTGATACAGTATGGACCTATTGACCATTGATTTTTAATTTTGGATGAATTAACTTTGTTCCCTTATTTTAGTATAGTGGAGAGATATTTATTATCATAAAGGATAGGTAGGTAATTTCATAATTGCCGGCTAATTTAATTGAGGGCAATTGTGTAATTTTAGCATAAGTTGTAAGGTAAAAAATGGGTTATTTAACAGATTGTGGCATATGCCACAAAATCTTGTAGAGTTGGGGTAATGTGGGGGGAGGGTTTAGAATTTTAGGTGCAGGCGCCATTAGCAATGGTGTCTCTAATGCAAGCGTAAAATGCAATAGCACCTGCTGCAAAGATAATTCTTTTTTTTGTCAGGTTTTATGTAGGCGCGCCTATATTTTATTTTATTTTTTAAAATTCTTATCTTTCAGAAATTTATTTCAGATACTAAATACATATACAAGTTTTGGATAAATAGAATATGAAATATCACTGAATCAAAATCGGTTACATAATAAAACATATAACACGGATGCTTAATAAAAATATAATTGAATTACATAAGTTAAAAACAACAAGAATCACACATTTAACCACTAGAATAAGAAACACCATTATAACATACGTGCGTGAATAACCGAAACATTGCATGGTCAATCGTGGTTTGAAGAAGATTTTCTTGCTCAACATTAGCTCCAAAATTAGGTTGTGATGGCAAGTAGCCAGCAAGTTGCTCAAGCCTTGTGTTTCCGGCTCCAATTTCTTAAATAGTATTTCGAACTTGTCTAATAAAGGTTCTTCCTCCATCATATAAGAAAATGGAGAAATTGTTGGATCATTCTAAAAAACAAAAAACAAAGAAAATGAATGATTATATATACTCACAATACAAAATTGGCATATAATACAACTCGCATGAACATAAGAATATTTGTATTATCGAGCGCCAAGAGATCTAGTCCCTATCCATTGAGTACACGAAATTTAGATTATGATCCCAATATATAATCAGTGTACTCAGTATTTTGGCGAATAACGTATAACGAGCTTGAAAATATTTGACGCATTGATTGACCTCATGCATGGAACTTAAAGTTGCACTAAAATGCAAATTTTGCCTATACTCACCAAATTGGAAAAATGAACATCTCATCTCAGGTCAACATTAAATCATTTAGATGATAAAATTACAAAACTAGGGGATAGCAACAATAATCTAATGAAATATATATAAGAAAATTGCTCACCTCTTATCTTTCAACACAGCGATGCTACATGTTGCCTCTGCCGGGAATACATTTGATAAAGTTTGAATAGTTATTCTATCAATTATTACTATCTTCTTGGTCATTATGTTTAAACAGCACAACAAATGACAAATTACATAATAAATATCATCATTCACCATGTAAATTGAACTGAGTTTATCCAAACTAAACCACAACTAGAATTCCCTATGTTTTCTGATCAAATCACACACACAAGACATACTTTTGCTCTAACTTCTTACCAGTTCATCTATTTAACTCTTTTTTTCCTTTTTTATTTATGTTCATTTACAAAAAGGAGAAAGGATGTGCAAATCAGAGCTTGTACCTGAAATGTTTTCAATTTTTTCATCCAGCACTATCAGTATTTTTCTTCATCCAACATAATTAGCATATATCCTATTTTATATTTTTGTTTTTTTCTATAAAATACTTTCCAATTTTTATATATAAAAAACTAATTAGGGTTTTATATTTTTTATATATAAAAAACTAATTAGGGTTTTATACTAAGACACACAACAAAAAGAGAAAAACCAGAAGAGTATGGCGCGGGACCAGAGCAAAAGCGGAAGCTATATGCCGTCGCCACCGCTCGTCGAGAAGTTGGCTTTGTCCATGGAAATTTGAAGCGGACGCACAGTATCCAGGCCTCACGGACGATGGTGGACACCTAGATACAGACGGCGGAGGCAGGCGGGTGGTAATATGGACGGCGCGAGATGGAAGAGGAGTACTTCGTGCAAGAGAAGACGCACAGTAGCTTTCTCTTATTTCCAATTCAAAACCCTTCTTTTAAGGTTCTTTTTCTTTAAATTTTAATTCATTGTAATTTTATAACCTAAAATCTAAATAATACAAAAAAAGGAAATATATATATATATATATATAGTTAGCGGCAGTTAGTAAAGTAAGTGTTGCTAATATTTATATGGGCTTACTTTTCCTTGCGGTTTAACTTAACCGCAATGTAATAAAGCCGCTAATATTTCTTAAATTTAATTTATTCGCTTAATCAGCATCGGTTGTTGTAGTCGCTGTTATATACTCATGTAGCGGCGATTTTAATGAACCGCTGCTAAATATGTGTCGCTAAATTACTTTTTTTTTTGTAATGGGTTTTTAGGTTAAAGAGAATTACAATGCTCGTATTGAAACGTATGTATGTTTTTCACTTAAGGATTTTGATTCACTTTGTTATTAAATGTCAAAAAAATTCTGGCCGAAGTCATGTTTAGTTTGTATTTTGTTTTTCTGCTTTTCGATGGCATAAAATTAAGTGTTGAATTTTTCATATATTGATGTGTAATGCGTAGGTCGCTTTTTTGATGGGATGAAATTAATTCAGGTTTTTTTAGGGGATGATATGTTCAGTTCTGAAATTTATAAGGATAAATTATGTATTTTTTTTGGAGGGTCATTGTTATGTTCTGAACTTTGGAGAATTTTATGTGGGAGAAATAAATTGTAAACAGAGCATGGAGGAAGAATGGATAGTTCTGATTTGTAATGTTAATTTTTATCTTAGATGTTGCATGTTTAGAGTAATTATGTTGCATATTTATAATATCATATTTACTGCATATTATGATTTCTTGTTTGAATATAGTGTAATGTTATTATAATGTTTGAGTGCACCGTATACTTAGTTTGTTTAATGTGCAAATTTAGTGCATGCACATTGTAAATAGTTTCTCTTTATGGGTATAGACTTCAAATCTATTAGTTATATTCTACTGCATATTTACCCATCTTTACGTACATAGTTAGATGATTTCAATGCAATTGTATGATTATTATGCATTGGTAGAATATTAGTCCAGTGCACTATATATAAATACGCAGTATGAGTTAAAAATATGCATTATAACTGAAGAGGATACGTGAATAAATTTTATGCTTATATGTAATAGTGAATTATAAATAATTCTAATGTGATTAACTCTTTTTTTTGTAGGTTTATTTAGTATCATTTTTCTATGGCATTAAATATAATTAATATCAGGTGAGAAAATGTTGATGTTAAGAAGGCGAAATATTTTTGTTGGACGTGTCTTCATTTAATATCAACCGGACTGGAGCTCTTAATATTTTTAAATCCCTCTCTTTTGCACACTATATGGTGTACATGGATCACACTATTTCTAATCATTCTTGTTGTATCTCTTTGTATGTCAAACCCACAGTTGGAGCCATATTCTTTATAGAACTGTATGACATCTTCCAATGTAAAAAATCAAATCCAACTCATGTGATTTTATCTTGCTCATTTTTTGGAATCCAATATTTCATCGAACCAAGCGATATTTCAAGTTCTTGTCTGACATTAGTGCCCATGCCTACTATAGCAAATTGAATTGCTAAACATGCAACGAAATAGTAATATATTTGTAGTGTTCTCTTTTCAAATATGCAGGAAACAATATTTATTTATATTTAGGCATTATTATTAATTCAAATTTGCAGTAATTCCTTTATATTTATGCACCATAGTGCAGTAATACATGCAACTTTCAAAAATTATATTTTCCTATCTTTTATTTCGTCAACAATGTTCTAGAAGAAGTGAGGATTAATTCTTTTGGTGTGGTGTGTTTCAATCGCTCATCAAAGATATAAAAAGAAACAAAGAACTTATATTGATAGTGATAATTTTTATAAATAATATACATTAGTATAACAAAATATAAGATAAAGAAACCTATAAATAGGCTTATAAATATATTTTTATAATAGTTTATTTTTTCTAGTTTCTTGTTGCTTTTTATATAATTGCATTAGATTATTATAGTAATATATTGTACGTTTAATTATTGTGTATTTTATAATATAATTAATATTTTATTCTACATGGGTTGATCTGCTATGCCGTCACCGTGAGGTTGACCACTCACCCCGCCCTATTTCATTGTCATTCCTATGTGGGAAACACAAAATGCATGCAACACAACAATTATAGATATGTAAATACATTTTATGTACAACATACACACACACACACACACACACACACACACACACACAGATATATATATATATATATATATATATATATATATATATATATAGAGAGAGAGAGAGAGAGAGGGAGACGGAGAGAGTGAAGGAAGATAAATATGGACGGAGGGAGCTGGGTGGCGCCAGGCGGACTTTATGCATTCAAGGTGTCTTCTTGTGGTGTCATGCCCGCCAAACTTTTCAAAAAAACTCCGCTATTCCCAGGGGAGGAGCTAGACCCATATCTTTTGGGGGGACTAAATAATTTGGGGGGGTTCAATTAATAAAAAATAAATATTTAGTTTATTTAAAATATTAATTTTTGGTATTTAATATTTACAGTTTTATTGATTTAGCTCCAAAATTAAATGTCTAGCTTGGTTTACATAGTCTTAGAGCAAGAGGAGTATTCTCTCAAGTACATGACAAAAGTTGGAAAATGCTGGGGGGAAAGTGAAAAGACAATGGACGCGGAAGCCGAGCTGAGCGGTCTAGGGATGGCAACGGGGCGGGTTTGGCCAAACCCGGGACCCGCCCCGCCAAGGAAAAATTAGACCCGGGACCCGCCCCGCCCCGCCTCAAGACCCGCCCCGCCCCGCCCCGCCTCAAAACCCGCGGTAAGTCTAGACCCGCTAGACCCGCCAAGTATTTTTTAAAATTATAATAATTTATATTTTTCTATTTTTGACCAAATTTTCAAAAGTAATCTAATGTAAATAGGTTAAAAAATAAATAAATATAATTATGCAACTTATTATAACTATTTTTTTAGAATTGACTATTATTAAGATTTTTTTTAAAAAAAAATACTATTAGTATACTACAATAATACTCAACTAATATTTAAAATAAATATTCAAAGTAGAATATTATAAGATATTATATTAGTAAATTAAACTTTAAAAGTAAATAATATTATATTAGTACTCAACTAATATTTTTAAACATATAACACTCAAATTTAAAAATACATAATGCAAAAATATTTCAATATATATTTAAAAATATAGTAAAAATTAATATGCGGGCGGGTCCAGGCGGGTTCTATTGGACCGGGACCCGCCTGGACCGGGCGGGTTTTGTAATCTTGGCCGAGACCCGCCGGGACCCGTTTATCCGGTCTAGAACCCCCCGTCGGGCGGGTTTAATGCGGGGGCGGGTTTTGACCCGCCCCATTGCCATCCCTAGAGCGGTCCCCAGCTTGGAGGAAACAAAATTGGACCGGGGGAGGTTATGGGGGAACATGAATGCCTTTCTTTTTTCGTAATATTATTTTTCTCTTTTCATTTATTAAGTATAGAATTTGTTTAAATTGATTTTTATTTATCAAAATTTTGAATATAAATTTTAATGTTTTATATATATTAATTAATTATTGACGGATGCTACATAACTGTTTCGTATATACTATTAAATTGTATTTTTAAAACATAAGTATGAAATATTGATGCACATTTATATACAATAAATGTTTAAATTATTTAAATAAAAACTTTATTATTCTGATTTTTTTGGGAAACATAGGGAAAATGGAATTTTTTTCTCTCCATTTTATTACACTTGGCAAGGGCAAATAGGTAAATTCCTATTTTGTACAATTAAGCAATAAAATGTTAAGGCCTTGTATGGTTATGTTTCCATGGACTTTTCTAGTTTCTAGTGTTGGAAAATGAATTTTAAGAATTTATTGGTTTTCGTGTGAAAATTGGAATTATGTTTGGATGAGTGAATGAGAATGAGTTTTATGTAGGTTTGGAAATGAGATTATGTTTGGTTAATTAGTTTTGAAATAGTATTTTATGTATATAATAATTTGAAAAATTGATAGTGATTGAATATTTTAATTGAATATATAATATTATATTTGTAAGATTGTAGGCTAGTGGGTCCCATTAGATATATATAGTAGTATTTTAAGTAGATAAAGTTGGTAGTGAAGGGTCCCACATATATAATTGGGTTAAAAAATAAGAATATTGATTGATAAGTGATGTAGGGTAGTGTATAGGGTTGAGAATTGAAATTGTAGGTTTGAGATGATGTTTTATGTGAAAAGTGAAAAGTGGAAATGATGATTTCCATTGGAAATTTTAGAAACAAACATGATTCCATTTCTATGAATAGTTGGAAATTGGAAATGTAGCCTTGGAAACATAAACAAACAAGGCCTTAGTTTTCTTCCCAAAACCCATATTCTCGTCCACCAGCAATTAATTTTGCCACGTAAAAATGTAACATTGCCCTGCTGATTCTAGTTAAAATGGGGGGAAATGTATTTATTGGCCTCCTCCACGGAATTCTAGTTACTATTTCCGTAAGTATAGAATGGTTCAACCATCAATAATGCACTAAATGCTAGTAAATAGTAGTATTAATAATTTGTATAGTTAGCCCAAGTGGGGTAAAATATATGATGCCAATGGCACGGCCAGCCAGCACGCCGTCATTCGAAAGTGGGGTGAGACAGATGAACAACAAAAAAAAATATATATAAACTATAATTTAATTCTTTTTAATTTGTTAATTAAATTAGGGAGAAAAAAATAGGGAGGGGGGAGGGCCAGTAGCCCCCCCCAGCTCAACCATTGTACAATACAAAATAACTAAATAAATATACTCAAGAAAAAATTAAAACGAAAAAAAATACATAAAATTAAGTTACATAAATAAGGGCACCATTATCAGAAACTAGGGGACATGAAATTGTAAACAAGTCCATGCAATTTTACAAGTACGAAACCATGTTCATAACTGTATGCCAAAAGGCATATATTATCATGAATCAAAATTATGTTCATACAACACACAAAATAAAAAGGGGAACGTCTTAATTTAGTAAAATTCATTTCCTAATCAACAATTTGACCTGTATAAATCCACACAAGCACTCGGCTATCAGTTACAAAGCCCCAAATAATGTTTTGAAGAGCCCTAACTCCTCAAAGGCGTCCAAGATTGAGTGAGAAGAAGAAAGGAAGGTGTGAACGACGACGCAAGGGCTAAAAAATAATACCATGTTCTTAACTGTATGGCAAGAGTATGTATAATCATGAATCGAAGTTATGTTCATACAACACTTTTTATCCCATCAAGTGAGATAAGGGGAACCTCTTAATTTTGTTACATTCATTTCCTAATTGATGTTTGACCTGTATAAATCCACATAAGCACTCGGCTATGAATTGACTGGACCAAAAGACATAACTTCAGCTTTCGGGAATCTCCGCAACAGCAGCTACACGACTATTGCTCGCAGAAATTTTATCAGCTATAGAACCACCTGCACTTGGCACAGCATCCTCTACAGTTGAGGTCATAGCAGGTGAATTGGCACCAGAAACTCGTTCATCCGGTTGCTTTGGTCTGTTCAATGCATTGCAATGTGGGCAGTAGTAAGTTACATATGGAAAATCTTCTTTCGTGCGAGCCCTGCAAACAATATATGAACAAAATTAATGAATATCCATCACTGAATCTCCCACAACTGTTCAATCTGAATGCTGCTATTTGGATAAATGATAAATCAAACTCTTATGTACTTACCATTATGCATGTGGCAGTTTCCACATATAAGCGCATAGGATTGAGTAGGATCCTCTCCAACAAGTAATGCAGCAAGTCGAGCAATCCATCCTCCATTTGTACTCAGACCTGCCTGAGGGTGATGTTCTACAACCATCTGACGCTGCTGTGACATGTCAGCACCGTCCAGCATTTCTTCTTCGGTATGACGCGCAGGTGGATTTTGCATAGTGCTGTTTTGCCAGAGGGATGGTTTCCTATTTCGTAATCCGCTAGTCCTTGCAACTTCCGCATCATTGCTCTTTCCAGTAGGCACATTGTTCTTAGGCTCGTCTCCCACATATACTTTAAGACCAGAATCAGCACCCAATTTGGACGCCAGCACAGTTGCAGCGGCGGCTTTGGCTGCTGGATCAGGGTCATACCTCTGCACTGAATATTTCATTAATACATTCCTAATCAGATAGAAGGGGAATAGGTCATGTGGTTACAATCTTAATAAGAAACTTAATATGCAAAATATCATAGGGTTTCCATGAACAAAGTATAAATCACATGCCGAACATAAAAGCTTTCACTCATTACCTGTATTAGCTGTTGGGTAGTATAGTAATTTGTCTTTTCTTTCAGTTCATCTATTTTTGATTGCCTCTCAGCTCGAAGCCTTTCCAGAGTCTTGAGGTCCTTCTGGTCAACTGTAAAATCATACGCATTGAAAGGTCGAACGGTAAATAGAGGTATATCCATCAACATTGCTTTCAGAACATTTACTGATAAAAACTCATGTCATGTCATCCAAACTACTTAGATGAACCAAATACAGAAAAGAAGCCATTGAAAATTCTCTTTTTAAGTTACCGTGCCTTGATTCCAGTTTGAGTGGTTTAAGAAAATGTCAGAGGGAGAAATCAAGTGGAGAATGACAATTTAACACTTACGTGAACAACCTAAAAACAAGCAGCACAGTCAAGAAAGAAATCAAAAATGAGATAATGATAAAGCCCTATCCTCCACCTCCATCTAGGGTTGTGATCAATTCGAACTGTGAAGAATGTATCATAATTGAAAAATATTTTTTTTAAAAGTTGAAAAAAGAAACAAAAGGTTCAACCCAACGGTGCAGGTCTAGTGCAGATCTGGATCAATATTAACCTTAGCAGTGCATGTCTCGGGTTTTTAGAAACCCACTCCGAACCCATCCATAGCAATCTCTAGTTGTCTTGGAGAAAGCAGAACTCAACACAACACAATGCAACATGTGTATACAAGGAGATGGGGAGGATGACACCTATGGATTGGCCGAATTTTTGCTCTCAATTCAAAGCCAAAATCTATCCCTCTCAAGCACTGTCATCTTCTCTCCTAGTTATTGCTAAAACACATGGGGATTTAATGCATTATCCAAATTTCCAAGTAAAATGAGGTCCCGTGGTAAATGATTTGTGCATAGATAGAATCTTTGTGGACGACTAGAACAGAAGGAATTGACGAACAACAAAACCATAGAATGTCTAAAAACCAAAAAATCCAAAACATTTGGAAATAAAATTGGTTATACGGAAAGTGATTTTATTTGTTTTATGCAAAACGATTGAGGGTCCAGAACACCTGGAGATAAGAACTCCTATATCTAGTTTAAGTTTTCTCATAGACAAGGTTATTGAGGAGAAGATGCAAATTGAAAAGGGTTGAGGCCAGTCAGACCTATAAGTATACTATGTAACTGTCTAATTTTTGAACCAAGAAGGAAGCACCATGACTGGTGAACCAAACAAGAGGCCTGAAATAATATGGAAACAGGGTCTCTGAAAAAAGGCAAGAGCTATTTAGCTTTAGATATGGCCCTGGAATAAATTGGAACTGAAAAACAGAATCATTATAGGCAAACACTCCTAGGTATAAGATGAGGTGTTGATTTGAATTTTATAAGTCTCCGCAATATTACAGTCAGAATCATCGAAGGAAAACAAACCCAGAAAAACTTAAGCTATAAAGAAATGTGGGCAGCTAGCAATCAAGAACTGTACGGGATAAATGTATCTATATTTTTATTCCCTACTAATAACTCGATATATTGATTCATCAACATGAGATTTGTCAAAATCCAAGGAACCTTTCTTTACTTTTTTCGACAAAAACAAAATCCAAAAACAAGGCAGTAATTCCTTTCACGCAATAATATCTATTTTCTAGGAGCTGTTGCAAAACTCAAGTCAGGAGATCTCCACATCAGATTTCAATGTTGTGATCTTTAATTAACTCAGTTCCTAAAAATAGCGGATTTATTATAGCCACAATTTATCAGATTAATAATACTTTGTTATCTTCCACCTTGTGAAAAAAAAATAGAAAAAACTAAAAAAAAAGGTTAGAGTAACGCTATTATTGTGGTGGGGGGGAGGGGGAAGAGAACAAAAGGCAGCGTAATGCTTACACATCCTTGTGAAGCTTCTGAGGGAGAAGTAAGTAAGGAAAGACAATGCTGGCAGCATAAACATTGGTAGGACACGCAAAGCCCTCATTTTCCAGTTCAAGTCCAAAGATCTTGTGGTCATGATTGCATAACCTACTGCAATTGCCTGAGAAATTATAAAACCTCCATTCTAAGCCACAACTCTTAGAAAAAAAGAAACAGCAGAGAAAATAATAGTAGAGCCACTTTTATGTCAAACTTACCATTTTGGAGTAGCTCTCCCCACCCCACAATAAAAAAATTAAAAACTAAAAAATAAAACAAAGAACAAAAAATATATAAATATATGAAAAACCACGCCATAAAAGTCTACTTTCTACAATGAGAAAAATCCATTATAACAGTAAACCTTCAGAACAGAAAAGGAAACAGACATCATGCGCTAAATGCTATCAGCTGGGATTGAGTAAACATCCATCTGGAAAACTGTGCTTATATAGCAAGACTAGAGAGGTAATCGCATTCCAAAATAATTTGCGAACATATTGATGGTCAGGCATAACACCAATGCAATTCTTCTCTTTATCCCATCAGTCAAATTAGTATAGTGAAGGCATTTTACCTCAAAAAGTACTGAAAATATAATCAGATGCCTATTCATTCTCCGCCAACTCTGGGACCGTCTGGTAATCCTGGAAAGAACAGCAGCCTCTTCCTTGGATATATATTGCAATCTCTTTTCAAAATCATCTCCATGTAATCTAAATATTGCACCCCACAATCTTGATAACAGTCCTTTCTTCTTCTTTGTCTTTTTAATTTCAGTATCTGTAGATGTGACAGAGTCTTTAACATCGTTTTTAGATTCTGCAGCCATTTCCTACAAAATATGTAACAATTAGGCAATTAAGCAATTGGACAATAAGGCCAGACCAGCTAGTAAAGAGGCGATATAGAACAAAAGCAATTGATGAGAGAGGTCCCATAAAAAAAAAGGCGACAACTGACATTTACTTTATCATAAAAGTAAAATATATTCAAAAACGAAACAATAAAAACAAACCATTTGTTTAGTTTCAGGATTAAAGCTATGATTTTACCTGTGATCGCAATTAATCAAACAAAAAATGAATAGACACTAGGTGTAAATGTATTTTGAACAGTAAGTTTACATCGACTATAGCATACTACTCATGGATATTTTGATTTCAAAATTGCCTTTATTGTATGCTTGGATTTTAGGGGACAATACTTGGTATATGCCATCAAATTCAGTAGTTCTTCATATTTTCTCGTACTCTCCACTTGTAAAATAACATGGCCAAATATATGTCGAAAATTTGGAGACAAGAACAAGTCAAAAACTTAGTTGATTATTTGATTGGTACAAATAAAAATTCTGAGGAAGAATGTCCAGACTTAAGAGCATACATACTTCTGTCACCTCCATCCTGTGGGTTTCCATAAACAATGACATCCAAATTACATAATTGTAAAATCAAAACCTATATGGAATAAAAGCAGAAAAAAATACAGCAAAATGGGAAGAATTTAGGAGAATAATTGTTTTCATTTCTCAACTTTGAAATTACAGCTAGTTAACAACTTTTACCTAAAAAAACTATATCTTGTGCCACCCATATACGTTCTCTAAATACATGAATTACACTATGAAGTAACCAATGTCGCACAAACTCTTGCAAGCATTCACTAAAGCATATTGCATATTTTGATATATCAGCACACAAACACACAATGTTGAAAAAAAAAATTATCTAGCGCGAAATTACAACTTGTACAACCCAGAAAACACCAATGAAGAAAGAACAATGAATTGATATGAAACAACTAGGGTTGCACATTATATAAAAGGGTATGATATACTAAAAAGTGCATCATCATCATCAGCAACTGCATTTTATCCCACTATGTGGGGTTGGTGGTATGAAGTTTATAGTGTCATATTAGAGTTTACGGTTGTAACTAACTAACTAACAGTCTAGAGTTAGTTAAGGGTATTGTTGTAAATAACTATTTTCTGTTTTCTTAACTAACTACATAACCGAACATCTCTCTGTATATAAATAGCACAAGAATGATCAATAAAATTGTTCTGGTTCATTCTCAATTTCTATCTCTTATGTTGAGCATTTCTGAGATTTAACATGGTATCGAGAGCCTTTTGATCCGGCGGCCGTTCATTCTTTTTCCGGCGGAGTTTGCCTGCAATGGCGTCCTCTTCTTCTTCTATTGTTCTTCCTACGTTTCATGCGATTCCTATTCGTCTGGATCGTAACAACTACTCCTACTGGAGAATTCAGATTTTAGCCACAGTCAAAGCTCATGGATTTGATGAATTCTTATTCGGTACAGCACCTGCGCCTTCTCAATACCTTGAGGCTTCTTCTTCTTCGACTAGACCTTCTCTGAATCCAGCATATTCACTTTGGATTCGTAGAGATCAACTTTTATTTAGCTGGATTATCTCATCAATTTCAGAATCAATGATGGGATATGTTAGTCGTTGTTCCACTGCTGCTGAACTTTGGACTGTACTTGAAACCTCTTTTCGATCTCACTCTCGTGCGCGCGTTCAACATCTTCGAGCACAACTTCATGCATCTAAGAAAGGAGATACGTCTGTTGCAGACTATATTCTCAAAATGCAAGGAATTGCAGATCAGATCCATGCTGCAGGTCAAGCAATTTCTGATGATGATCTCATTATTCATATTTTAAATGGTTTAGGTGCTGAATTTGAATCTATAGTGGTAAATCTGAGTGCTCGCACTGAACCACTTACATTACAAGACGTGCAATATGCCCTTCAAACACATGAAATGCGTATTCAACATTTGTCTCAAACTACCATTCATGATTCTATGACAATGACTGTGCTTCCTAATGCTAATATTGCTGCAAAGAAACCGTTCTTCTCTGAGAACTTTGGTAATCGTGGTGCTACATTTAATGGATCTCGTGGTGGATTTTCCAGAGGACGGGGCAGGGGTCGCTTTCCTCGCAATAGACCTTCCTGTCAGATCTGTGGAAAAAATAATCACATTGCCTCAAAATGTTTTAAGCGATTTGATGTGAATTTTGTTGGTATTGATCTATCTTCCGCTCAGGCTCACATTGCTTCCACTACTTCTGATACACACAAGACATCTTCAGGCTATGATCTTTCTCCTGCAAACTTTCAATCTCATTTCACTCAGGCTGCAGGCAACTCAGCTTTTCCAAGCAACTCTGTTGAGTCTGATTCCAACTGGTATGTGGATAGTGGAGCTACAGCTCATGTGACTGCAGATTTGAATAAACTCAGCATCCATTCTCCCTACACTGGGAATGATAAACTCACCATAGGTAATGGTTCATCTCTCAAAATCTCACACATTGGTTCAGCTATTCTTCCATCTCCTCTTTCTTCTAAACATTTTCTTCTGAATAATATGCTCTATGTTCCTGAAATATCTAAAAATCTTCTGTCTATATCTCAATTTACTCGTGATAATCATGTTTACATTGAATTTCATGATACCTCTTGTTTTGTTAAGGACAAAATGACTCATCAAATCCTCCTGAGAGGTTCACTTAAAGCTGGTCTCTATTCCCTGGATCTCACAAAGTCTGGTTGTGCTTCTCTCTCCAAAGCTATGCCCTCTAGTTCTGCTTTTCTTGCTTTCAATAATGATGTTAATGTTTGGCATCAACGGTTAGGCCATTGTTCTTCATCTGTTGTTTCCAATGTACTCAAGCAATTGAATGTAACTGCAAACATATCCTCTCTACATTTTTGTGATGCTTGTAAAATTGGGAAATTACATGCTAATCCTTTTCCTTTGTCAAAATCTCATACTACAGCTCCTTTTCAATTGATTTACTCTGATGTTTGGGGTCCAGCATTTACTCCTTCAGTACATGGTTTTAAATATTATATCCATTTTCTTGATGATTTTACTAACTACACATGGATTTATCCATTACAAACTAAAGGAGAGGCCCTGTCTGTTCTCAAACAATTTGTTGCACTGGTTGATACTCATTTTAAATCCAAAATTCAAGCCTTTCAGTGTGACTGGGGGGGAGAATACAGACCTATTTCCACATTTCTACACTCTCTAGGTGTCCAACTTAGACATCCGTGCCCATACACTCACCAACAAAATGGAAAACCGGAAAGGAAACATCAACATATTGTGGACATGGGTCTCACTCTTCTAGCTAATTCTGGTCTACCCTATAAATTTTGGTGGGATTCTTTTGTATCATCAGTCTTTACCATAAATCGCCTTCCCACTCCAACCTTACAAAATCTGTCACCCTTTCAGAAACTCTTTGGTTCAGCACCTGATTACACATTTCTTAAAGTTTTTGGATGTGCTTGTTTTCCATATCTTCGTCCTTATAACAATCACAAGCTTCAGTTCAGGTCTAGCAAATGTGTGTTTATTGGATACAGTCCGTTTCACAAGGGATATCGATGTCTTAGTCCCTCTGGCAGGATATACATTGCTAGCACAGTTAGCTTCAATGAAAATGAGTTTCCCTATTCCTCTCTATTTCAGTCTCCATCTTCTTCTTCCACATCTGCATCTGTTTCTACTTTTCCATCATTCTCTTCTCTTCCCCTCATCTCCAACTCTGCCTCCTCTTCCTCATCATCTCAACATACTCAACTTGCTTCTCCAATTCCCCCTGCTGCAGCTCTATCCTCTCCATCTACTTCAGCCAGCTCTAGTTCATCTTCTTCCTCTCCCTCACTTCAGTCTAATCCCTCTCTCCATCCCATGATTACTAGATCTAAACTTGGTATCTTTAAACCAAAAATATTCTCTGTTACACACACTCCTTCTGAACCATCTACTATCATGGAAGCTTTATCCCATCCTCAGTGGAAAGAAGCTATGGATGCTGAGTATTCAGCTCTTATGAAGAACCATACCTGGGATTTGGTTCCCTTTTCTCCTGACATGAAGGTGGTTGATCATAAGTGGGTGTTCAAAGTTAAATTTCAACCCAATGGTGATGTGGACAGATTTAAGGCCCGGTTAGTGGCCAAGGGTTTCCAACAGCTCCCTGGTATTGATTATTTCGATACATTCAGTCCGGTTGTCAAACCTATTACTATCAGGTTGGTTCTTTCACTTGCAGTCACTAGAGGATGGCAAATTCAGCACATTGACATTAATAATGCTTTTCTCTATGGAGATTTGAAGGAGGTTGTCTATATGACTCAGCCCTCAGGTTATGAGGATGCTTCTAAGCCCAATCATGTGTGTAAATTGGTCAAGGCTATCTATGGTCTAAAACAGGCACCTAAGTCATGGAATGATAAACTCAAATTTCATCTCTTCTCCTTGGGGTTTAAGGTTTCAGTATCTGATGGTTGCCTTTTTTATCAGCAGCATGGGTCTTTTCTAATTCTGGCTCTTGTTTATGTCGATGACATATTAATTACTGGGGATAGTCCTTCTCTTGTTCAGCAGGTTATCACAAATTTACAACAAGTTTTCTCTCTTAAACATCTTGGGAGTGTTAAGTACTTCTTGGGTCTGGAAGTACATTCAGTATCTGATGGTTTGCTTCTCAATCAGCATAAATATATCCTAGATCTCCTCAAGAAGACTAATATGATGTCCTGCAATCCGTGCACCACTCCTCATTGTGTTAGTCAGAAACTTTGCCTGCAGGATAGTCCTTTGTTCGAGAAAGCCACTCTATATCGTAGCACCATTGGAGCTTTGCAGTACCTCACACTCACTAGACCAGATATCTCATACATTGTAAATAAGCTGAGTCAATTTTTGCATGAGCCTACTACATCCCACTGGGGTGCTTGTAAGAGGGTCTTAAGGTATCTTAAGGGTACTTCTCATCTTGGTCTTCTCTTTTCCCCTTCTCCCAGACTTCACCTTCACAGTTTCTCGGATGCGGATTGGGCAAGTTCTATGGATGACCGTCGTTCAACCAGTGGGTATTGTGTTTTTCTTGGATCCAACCTTATTTCCTGGAGTTCCAAGAAACAAAATGTAGTTGCCCGCAGCAGCACTGAAGCAGAATATAGATCCCTTGCCACAGCAGCTACTGAGTTAATCTGGATCAAATCACTCTTCACAGAACTAGGCTTCTCTCTTGATCAACAGTCCGTTCTTTGGTGTGACAACATTAGTGCGATTTCTTTGGCTTCCAATCCGGTGTTTCATGCTCGAACGAAACATATCGAGGTCGAAGTTCACTATATTAGGGAAAAAGTGCACAGTAAGGAGATTGAGATTCGATATCTACCTTCCGAAGATCAATTGGCTGACGTTCTTACTAAACCTCTTCCTTCAATTCGGTTCCAGAATTTGTGTTCGAAATTTTCTTTACAAACTCCCCCTGGCTTTGTTTGAGGGGGGTATATTAGAGTTTACGGTTGTAACTAACTAACTAACAGTCTAGAGTTAGTTAAGGGTATTGTTGTAAATAACTATTTTCTGCTTTCTTAACTAACTACATAACCGAACATCTCTCTGTATATAAATAGCACAAGAATGATCAATAAAATTGTTCTGGTTCATTCTCAATTTCTATCTCTTATGTTGAGCATTTCTGAGATTTAACATGTCAATTAATTGTCTAAAATTAGTTAAAATTACAAATTCACAAAGAAAGTAAAGTGGCAAAGTTGTACGCCGGATACCCTTCCTGACGCAGCCTTCATACGAAGTAGAATATACTAAAAAGTGCAATTAGGAAAAAAATCAAAAGGAAAAGAACCCAAAATTTCCAAAACTCCAATTACGCCAGAAACTGCAAATCCGAATATGAATCAAATACCGTTTTGCACCAGCTTCAAACCAATTCATCCGCAAAGGCCATACATAAATAATATATATTGGTCCCCCCCACCCACACACACACATATATATGTGTGTGTACACACATGTGTATATATAAACCCAGATAAATCATACTTACAAACTGAATATATTACCAAACAAACGCATATCACAATTTGTTTTAACTAAATGAACAAAATTACCCGAACAAAAAAAGAGCACAAACACAGTATGAGCATAACACTTCATTAAAAAAAAAAAAAAAAAAAGATCGACGATCGATACAGGATAAAAGTTCAACCCTAAACACGGCGAACTGCCACAAACTTTTTTTTACCTTCGCCTGATTTGCCCCCGGTTGTGAAAATTGGTTTGCGTCGGTTATGTGGAGACCGGAAACGAACTCAAATTTGGGTTTTGGATTACAGTGAAACTTCCAGATCTTTGAAATGAAATGATGAGAAGAGAAAATCAAAGCATCACGGCATCACCATTTCCAATTAAAGAAGAAAAGGCGCAACTTTTTTTCGAAGTAGCAAGCCCACGTGCACCGCACGTATTCTCAGTTGATTGTTTTTCCATGGAACAACTTAAGTTGTAAGTCTGAGTCTTGGCACGGGTGGTACATAAAATTCACCTACTAAGGAATATCTATTATTTTCATTAATATCTATTTTTTTATTGCACAAATAAAGATTTTTATTTAAATTTTAGATTTTAAAGAATTAAATTATACACACAAGAGTACTGTTAGAAATTCATTATATGAATTTTGATGATGACAAATAGGCTAGAACATGTTAGATATCCAAAGGTTTTCTTTTTATAGCTAGAATCTGTTTAGGGTTAGATCTCCAAAGTTTTTCTTGTTATAGCTTCCATTGAGTTTCAAACCGAGAAGAAGAGACTACTAAGTGGTTGATCCGTTGATGGCCATAGTTAAACTTGTAAAAAAGAAAACAACATAAGCACAAGTTGAGGGGAACTGGAGATTATAGCGTGTTTGGATGAGCTTATGAGCTCTTTAATTAAAATATCTTATAAGATCGATGTTTGAAAGCTTATAAGTTGTTTCAATTTAATTTGTTTGGTAAACTTTGTGAAAAAGATATTTTGATTATAGAATTATATTACTAATATCTTAAAAGCTACATCATCTTATTTTGCCCAAACCCTTCAACAACTTATTTTTAAAATAATATCTAACATCTTATAAGCTCAAAAAATATAACTTATAAGATGTAGGAGCTTATAAATTATTTTAAATAAGTTTCGCCACACTTTTGAAGATGGAGAAAATAAATCCAAGTTTTGGATCATAATAAACCTTTGACATTCGAAAAAACAGTCAAAACTTTGAAAGTTGAATAAAGTCTTGGAAAATATTAAAATGTTGTTAATTAATATTTTTTCACTACCTCTCTTAGAATTCCCATGTCCCTAGAACTATCCATTGTCTTATATAAATAGGGGACATGTTGGAAGACTCCAAGAGTGAAATGAAAAAAAAAAAAAATACAATCGTAACAATATGAAGATTTCATCAATAAAATTAGGGATGATTATTAAAAAAAAAAAAAGAGATTTGGGCTAATTACACAAAATATATTTTTTTTTTTAAAATTGCGAATACCACTTGAGATTCGATTGCCTTACATTGGCACTCTGTTGATTATATGAGTAGCTGTTAAGACACATTCATCCCAAAAATCCAAAGGAACTTTAGACTGAAAAAGAAGAGCTATGGCAACTTGTAAAAGATGTTGGTGTTTTCTTTCAACAATACCATTTTATTGTGGTGTTTTACACATGTTGTTTAGTGAATAATACCATTTTCTTTATAAAAATTGGGAAGCAAGAACTCAAGGCCATTATCAGACCTAAGACATTTAATCTCTGTTAAACAGAGTAAGAACATATTTATAAAAGCATGCAAATGAATTTTGGTTTATGATTTTGTCTTCGTCATATACATTCAAGTACACCTAGAAAAATCATCTGCAATAGTTAAAAAATATTTAAAACCATTATGTGATATGGTAGAAAAAGGACCCCATATATCACAACAAATTAAATCAAAAAATAGACTGGGATCAACTAGAACTTGTATAGAAATGTAATTTATTTTGTGTAGCAAAGTGACAAACATCACAAGAATCAAAGTTTGTACATTTAGAAGAATGTAACTGAGGTATTAAGACAACCGTTTTGCAGAAATATGTCATAATGTAGAATGCAAAGACTAGTGTCTGAACTAAACATAGCAGCAACATGAAGATGCAAATGATAGAGGCCACATTTCTCTTCAGCAGAACCAATCATCCTCAATATTTTCATGTCATTTAATAAGCATTTAGAAGGCAAAAAATGGAGAGCAAGATGAGAGGATTTGGTAAGATTAGATACAGTTCAATTTGATGTTGGATCTTTACATTTCTTAGAATTCCCATGTCCCTGGAACTATCCATTGTCTTATATAAATAGGGGACATGTTGGAAGACTCCAAAAGTGAAATGAAAAAAAAAATACAATTGTAGATTCCATCAATAAAATTAGGGATAAATACAAAAAAAAAAGGTTGGGCTAATTAAAAAAAAAAGAGCAAGAAGTTTTTCAAAATTGCGAAAAATCACTTGAGATTCGATTGTCTTACATTTTCCTCTCTTCGTAAGCAAAAAATATTTCAAAAATCTCCCTAGTATATATAGAAATATTATAATCACAACCTTAAATTTAAGACATGATTTTTATAATTTTGGAACATCTCGAAATATGCTTTTTATTTAATTAGCCCAAACCTCAAAGAATATTTTTTTTATTCCATAAATATTTTACTTGTAGCCTACCAAATTTCCATAATTACGCTTTGCATCACACATTGCATTGCCATTCGACACGTTTAAGGTGCATGCAATAATGCCAAATGGCTTCACAATGAAAGAGATCCTCCACCTCACCACTCACCACCTCTTTTCCTCTATCTACCCATATTTATTCATTTTATAAAGACTTGTGTCCCGAACAGAGAAGCAAAATTAATAAACGATCCAAGGCAATTAACTGATATAACTTAATAGGAATAGAGCAAAAACATATATAGCGTAAATGTCAGGATCAATAGTGGAACCTCATGACAAGATGAGGCGTCGTGATGTTAACAAAGTGGCTAGGGGAGAGCAAGCCCCTCGTCCGCCTCAGCAATCGCCCTCCGTCTCCCGGCCACCGCCGCCCTCCTCCACCACCTCCAAGGTATCTTAATTTAATAGTATTCATTTTTAATCTTATACATGTACATATATAATTTTGTACGTGTCTTGTAGTAATTTAATTTGTGCAGCTCACTATATAATATTATGCTTAACTGAATATTAAGCTTTGTTTGCTGTAATCTTGGTTATACTTGGGTAATGTCGGGTAGATTTTATGCCGGGTGGGGATAAATCTATTGTGACACTCTGTCATGCAAAATTATTGTTTTATCACTTAAAGTTCCTATTGCAGAATAATTACATGCTACAAAGAAATTAGGGATATTTTTACAAATATTCCCCTGAGGTTGGGCTAGTTACAACTTACAAGAAAAAAAAAAAACAGATGTTTTTGAGAATTGCAAAACAGATTCCGTCTTACATTTTCTTGCTTCATAAGCAAAACACATTTCAAATAGCCCTCGATATTCATTGAAATATTACAGTTATCTCATTAAATTTAAGATAGAATCAAGGGCTTTATGTAATTTGAAACATCTCCGGGTTTCTTTATAATCAGCCCAAACCTCAAAGTTCGTTTTGTAATTATCCCTTTTATTGATGAGCATTGAGGACTTATTCAAGAAGCTTTGAGGTACATGAAAGCCAAGTAGACAGGTGAGCTGAATAACCGATTAAGTGATAGATGCTGAAGGGTGGGTTGGGAATCAGATAGTTATTTGTTTTTCTTTTTTCATAACCGATCGACGCGGTTGATGGAATTACATGGTGAATGCAGGTGGATACCGATGCCCTCAAACCGTCTCAATCCAAGAATGAGAATTCATCCAATCAGATGCGGCGTTGTTATGACAGTTACCATGAGTACCACAAGTGTGTATTTACATATTTTTCCCCTTGCATCAAAGCTTGCACTTCTTTATGTTCTTTTTTAGTGAATGTCATCCTTAAAAATCTTTAAAATGTGTAACTTTGCTTGAAAACACAAAATCGCAATATAAAACCTATAGGTATATGTAAGCTATACAACAACTATTTATTTAGTTTGGGGCCTTCTAATTAGTTTAAGGCCTAATTACAAAATCGGTCCCGTAACTAGAGGGGATTAGCGTGCAATTTTGTTCCTCTAAATATTTTAGATAGAAATTTTGATCCCGTAATAGTTTGATTCCGTAATATTTTGATTCTGTGAAATTTTGATTCCATAAGTTCTAATTTGTGCAATTTCAGGCCTACACATTCTAATTTTGTGCAATTTTTGTCCCAACTAGGTGTTTTAATATATCATTTCTTCTCACGATATCCTGGTCCTTTTAGCCAAAATACCCAAAATATTTATTACAGTTAAAAAGCTACAAGATTGGAATTGTTGTTTTGACTATAGGGTATAATTGTCAAGGGCCGAACTGTCACGTCAAGAAGTTACAGGACTAAGATTGACAATGACTAAGATCGACAACCCCTTAGGACCAGTGTTTTAAATACCGTACCGGTGATCAAACCGGCCAAGCCACCGGTATGCGGTTCAACCGATCGGACCGGTTCAACCGCCGGTTTTACCGGTTTTAATAAAAAATATTTATTTGAAAATATAATATATAAAATATTAATATAATTTATTAATATAGAAGGGAAAGTTGTATATGTTTAGTTAAAACGAAAAAATGTATATATTTAGCTCAAAAATGACATAAATATATTAAATATTAAGTTTATAAATTCTATTTCTATAAAAAAGTGAAAAAAATACAAAAACTAAAAAAAAAAAAGCAAATTCCGGTTCAACCGGTTTTTAGGTCGGTATGGCGGTATTGTCCGATTTGGCGGTATTGGCCGGTATTGACGGTTTAACCGTTAAAACGGTTATTAGGACCTTACCGTCATCGGGTCCGACCACCCAGATCCCAGTATAACTTAGGTTGAACCGCCGTGCACGGCACGGTATTTTGAACAGTGCTTAGGACTAGTATTGCAATTAGGCCATAGTTTAATGAAAAGTAATTACATGAGAAGGAGATATTGTTAGATAAATGTTTTTATCATGATTTTGATGATTTTGTTCAAATGAGTTTTTATACCAAAACAATGTCCCTAAATGTTGTCCCTATACTTCCGATCGATCTAAAATGTTTTTACTATTTTTGAATATTTCTTGAAGTTTATTTTCAATAAAACATTGGACAACACATTTGTTTTTCGACCGGCCGCCTCTATAGGGCAACCCGCACTGAGTTGAGCTAAGAAACGAGAAAATGGGACGTAAGAAAAAAAAAAAGCGAGCGGCGGCCAAGTCGTCGACCAGGTGGGGGCCGGTGTGGTCGACCAGGTGGGCGCACGGTGTGGTCGACCGGTCGGCCGACCGGCGATTGCACCGCAAGTTGGATTTTTGTTCCGACTTCTCATTTCGTAAAAATGTCGGCGGCAACTGGAGTCACTAAGGCGGCCGACGGTCGCACCCCTTTGACCGGTCCCCTGTGTAAAAATTCGCAGAATTCAATTTCAATCTTATCTCTGCGCCGACCGGTCGAACCCCTGTTTTGACAAAGAAACTATCTCTGTTGCATTTTGCATGACTTTTCCTTATTTTGTGGGATTGATTTCTAACACTATATTGATGATTTTAAATGGTTTCTTTTTAAAGCAAATTACTCCCCAAGGAGGAGCCAATGTCGGAAATCAAAGCCAAGACCTCTCCTATAAATAGAGGCTTCATTCAAGCAACAAGACACAACACTCTATACAAGCAAAGAGCAAACAAAGCAAACACTTTCATATATCTTGTTGTATTAGCCTTAGCACTTTCACTTGCACAAATTTGAGGTCTAGGCTTTTAATTCTTGATTACACTTGTACTCATATTGTATCAATCATTATTGAGTTGTAATCTTGATTTTGGTCATCATTCAACACAAGACATCCTTGTGAGTATTATTGTGGTAAGAATACACTTGGGTGATCTAGGTGATAGGTGTTTGAAGGTTGTGGTAATCTTCAAAGGTGTTGTAAAAGGATTGTGGTAATCCTCAAGGTGGTGTAAGAGGGTTGTGGTAATCCTCAAGGTGTTGTATTAATTTTTGGTAAATTAATAAAACCTTTTTTTCTTTTGAAATCCATCCCGGATATACTGGGGTGGTAGAGGATTAGGCCCTAGGTGGGTTGAACCTCTTTAAATTGACGAGTGTTGTTTTATTTCCGCATTTACATTCTCGTCTTTGTTTGATTATTCGAAAAAGAGGGTAAAATCTGAAAAACCGAGATAATCTATTCACCCCCCCCTCTAGATTATCGTAGCCACTTGGACTAACAAGTGGTATCAAAGCCAAACTCTTTGGCTAGCTCGTTCCGAGTAAAGAGAAAAGATCCATGGCTACGAATGACGCTTATCTCACCACCGGCGCCTCCACCAACAAGCCACCATTGTTCGACGCCAACAACTACGCATTTTGGAAAGACCGTATGGAGTGCTTTCTACAAGGGTGCGGATTTGACATATGGAATGTGGTTATTGAAGGAGTTGATCAACCAACAAAAAAAATGGAGGATGGCACCTCGGCTCCTAAACCTTTCAAGGAGTTCGATGAAAATGATAAGAAGGCTTTCTCTCTAAACGGTAAGGCCTTAAATATTTTGCATTGCTCACTTACCGCCACCGAGTACAATCGCATACGAGGCATAAGGTCGGCACATGAGGTTTGGGAAAAATTGGAGACTATATATGAAGGGACAAAGAAGGTCAAGCAAGCTAGAAAGACCATGCTTGTTAAAGACTTTGAAAACTTTAACATGTATGATGGTGAAAGCATCTCCAAGATGGTGGAAAGGCTTGACAACATTGCCAATCCTCTTGTGGCCCTCAGTAAAGTCATCTCCGAAGAAGACAAAGTGACTAAGGTATTGAATGCTCTTCCCGGCTCATGGTCCAAAAAGGTGACGGCAATCACGGAAGCACAAAATCTTGAGACACTCAAGTTTGACGAGCTCATCGGGAACCTCCTCATCTATGAAGTCTATCTCAAGGAGAGGAAAAATACCAAACCAACCATCAATCAATCGGGTATGCAAAATATTCCTAAAGGTCTTGCTTCCTCTTCTAATAATGCATACTATGATAATGATGATGATGATGAGGAGACGGCCGCACTTGTTCGAAAATTTGCAAAATTTGTGAATAAAAATAAAGCAAGAAAACCAAGAGATAATGCTTGCTTTAAGTGCGGAAAGCCCAGGCACTTCATAGCCGATTGCCCAAAACTCAATGAGGAGGAACAAAAGAAAAAGAAGCCTTTTCCGAAAAAGAAGGCTCTAAATGCGGATGTCAAAACTTGGGATGAGCTACTCGAGACATCCGACGAGGAAGGTGAAACCGAACATGGTCTTATGGCTATAGACGATGAAAATAATGAGGTACGCTCTAACTCCTCTACCTCCTCCTTAGTTGATGAATTGCAATGTGATTTTGATGAGTTGCAAAATGAATTTCAAAAATTAATTGTTAAATACAAGAGTTTAAAGAAGGAGCATAAAGAGCTTAAAATAGAAAAGGATAAATTATTTACATCTTATGAGACTCTTGATCATGTTCATGCTATTACCCTTACTCAAATTCAAACTCTTGAAACCGAGAAACAAATGCTCACTAATGATATTGATAATTTGAAAAAGGATGTGCATCGTTTTAATTTAAGCACGGATAAGGTTACTAAAATTTTAGATGCACAAAAGAGGTGAGCATTCAAAACAAGGACTTGGTTACAAACCATTTCAAAAAGTCTTTAAGAAAAATAACCAAGGTCCGACTTTCATACGTCTAGTAGCTCTCATACTCCTACTTGTTTTTATTGTGGCAAAATTGGACATTATGCTAATAATTGCAAATTGAGAAATAGCTCTAGTTATGTTTGGAGACCCAAAGGTCTCAAAACTAACCCCATGGACCCCAAAATTATAGGGTACCTAAAAGAAATGCTTTTGTAGGTAATAGGGGCTATAACAACCATGGAGGATTCGAAATGGCTCGTGGACAGCGGATGTTCACGCCATATGACCGGGAGGAGAGAGCTTTTTACCAACATCAAGCTCCAAGAAGAGGGTATGGTCATGTTCGGCAATGGCAAAGGAAAAATTCTTGGAAATGGAGAAATTGGTAACTCTTCTTTCTCTCTTTGTAATGTTCTTTTAGTAGAAGGGCTTAAGTTTAATTTGATAAGTGTTAGCCAACTTTGTGATTCAAATTATGATGTTTCTTTTAATAAAGAAAAATGCCTTATTCTTAAAAATGGTAATATTATTTGTGAAGCAAATAGAAAAGGCAATCTTTACAAAATTTGTACTAGTGATTTGGTTAGTCAAAATGTTTCTTGTCTTGTCGCCAATAATGATTTAACGAGTTTATGGCATAGGCGACTCGGACATGTTGGATACAAGAATTTGAAAAATATTTACAAAAACCAACATGTAAAAGGACTACCCAAATTGAATTTTGAAAATCTTGGCTTATGTGACACTTGTCAAAAGAACAAATTAGTTAAGAGTAGTTTTAAGCCCAAAAATGAAATTTCCACTACCAAACCCCTACAATTGCTTCACCTTGATTTGTATGGGGATATTGGTACGGCTAGTCTAAGTGGAAAACATTATACTTTCGTTATTGTCGATGATTTTTCTAGATACACTTGGGCTCTTTTTCTTGCAAATAAAAGCGATGCTAGTTAATGAGTTTGTTAAGTTGTGTAGACGCATTGAGAATGAAAAGGAAGATACTATTAAAACTATTCAAGTGATCGAGGCGGAGAATTTGACGGTGAGTTTAGAGTCTTTTGTGAAACCAAGGGATATACACACAATTTTTCGGCTCCAAGGACACCTCAACAAAATGGTGTAGCCGAAAGGAAGAATCGGACGCTACAAGAAATGAGTCGGTCCATGCTCAATGAATTTTCTCTTCCAAAATATTTTTGGGCGAAGCCGTAAGTACCGCTTGCTATGTCATTAATCGAGTTTATATTCGTCCTAAAATGAATAAAACTCCATATGAGCTTTGGAAAGGAAGAACTCCAAATATTAGTTATTTCAAAATATTTGGATGTAAGTGCTTTATTTTGAATACTAAGGATCAATTGGACAAACTTGATCCTAAGGCCGATGAAGGAATATTTATGGGGTATTCAACCAAGAGCAAAGCATATCGGGTTTACAACAAGACTAGCATGGTTGTTGAAGAATCTATTCATGTCAAATTTAATGAAGCCTCGGGTGTTGAAAGAATACCCAATGACGATAGTGATGAAGAGGATATTGTTGAACCTATTGTTCAAAGTGATGCTCATAATGATAAACCTTCTATTTCATATGATCAACCTTCAAGTTCAAATGTTCCTCAAGAAGATAGGGGTGATCTTGAATCTTCCCGTAGCATTGAAATTTAAGGAGATCACCCAAAAGATCTTATTATTGGTGATCCCCTTGATAAAGTAATGACTCGAATGAATTTTGCCGAGAAAGCTCTTATATCTCAAAAAGAGCCTAAAAGTGCTAAGGAAGCTATTGAGGATGAAGATTGGTTTTTGGAAATGCAAGAGGAGTTGAATCAATTTGAAAGAAATGATGTATGGGAATTAGTACATTGTCCTCCATCTCAAACAATTATTGGTACAAAATGGGTATTCCGGAACAAACTTGATGATCAAAGCAACATTGTTCGAAATAAGGCAAGGTTAGTAGCTCAAGGGTATTGTCAAGAAGAAGGTATTGACTATGATGAAACTTTTGCACCCGAAAGCACGTTTAGAAGCTATTCGTATTTTACTTGCCTATTCTTGTTTCAAAAATTTCAAACTTTACCAAATGGATGTTAAATCCGCTTTCTTAAATGGTATTATTCAAGAAGAAGTCTATGTAAAACAACCTCCGGGGTTTGAAAATTTTTCTAGGCCTAATGATGTTTATAAACTTAAGAAGGCTTTGTATGGTTTAAAACAAGCACCCCGTGCATGGTATGATAGACTTAGTTCTTTTCTTTTGCAAAATGGTTTTACAAGAGGTAAAGTTGATACTACACTCTTTGTTTTTGAAAAAGGGCAAGATTGTTTACTTGTGCAAATTTATGTTGATGATATTATCTTTGGTGCTACTAATGAATCTTTGTGCAAGAAATTCTCCAAGTTAATGCAAGGTGAATTCGAGATGAGTATGATGGGGGAGCTAAACTTCTTCCTTGGACTTCAAATTAAGCAATGCCAAGAAGGTATTTATATTTCGCAATCAAAGTATACAAAAGAACTTTTGAAGAAGTTCGGCATTGAAGAAGGAAGAACCGTCTCGACTCTATGGCAACCAATGTCAAAATTGACAAAGATGAAAAAGGCAAGCGGTTGATGAATCCAAGTATCGAGGTATGATTGGTAGTTTACTTTATTTAACCGCTAGTAGACCAGGACATTCTTCATGACGTATGCCTATGTGCTCGTTTTCAAAGCAATCCAAAAGAATCTCACATGAGTCGTTAAACGGATTTTTCGATATTTGAAAGGCACTATTCAATATGGTTTATTTTATCCAAAGAATGAAATCTTTTCTCTTAAAGGTTATAGTGATTCGGACTATGCGGGTAATATTGATGATCGGAAAAGTCTTAGGATCATGTCAATTTTTTAGCGATTGCCTAGTTTCTTGGTTTTCAAAGAAGCAAAGCGTGTTTCTCTTTCAACGGGCCGGCGAATATATTTCGCCGCATTTTGTTGTACTCAACTTCTTTGGATGAAACAAACCTTAGCGGATTACAAATGCTCTTTTGAAAACGTACCTATCTTTTGTGATAATATATCCGCTATAAATATTGCTCAAAACCCGGTTCATCATAACCGTACTAAACATATTGAGATTCGACATCATTTTCTAAGGGATTGTGTTTCAAAACGAAAAATTGAGATATCGTTTGTGCCATCTCAAGATCAATTAGCGGACATTTTTACAAAACCGCTAACTTCCGAGACTTTTTTGCGTCAATACGAGCTCGGTTAGGCATAATGCATATTGAATGAGGTCTACGTTTGCATTTTGCATGTTTTTAAAACTTAGGGCGAAAAATCGGATTTTTGGTTGAAAATTCGGATTTTGAAAAATTTTTGAAACAAAAAAATTTGAAGAGGTTGAGGGCAACCGGTCGCCCTCAACGTCGACCGTCGCCCTAGGCTAAATTTTGGTTTAAGTTCGATTCTGTCTTGATTTTGATTTCACTTCTTTTTGCCATTTTTCGTCCTCTTTGCCAAATGCACACTATTGTCACTCAAAATTGATTTTCATGCATTCCATTCATATCTTGGACCTTATATAGCATGTTTATCATCATCATTGCACATCTTTTCCGATCAAATGGTAAGAATTTTTCTTACTTTGCTCAATTAGGTTGAACCTGAGTTTATGGCTTTCTTGTATATTTCTTGATAAATTTTGCTTATGATCTTGTTGAGATTAGTTATTATGTTGTATTGTATGATGTTTAATGTGGATTGGTGATGAAATTTTTGGCTTGGATCATTTACAAGGGCTATATACAACTTTTTTATTTTTCACGCCCACAATGTGTTCGATGAAATGTTTCAATGAAAATTTCAACTTCTACATGATTCTCTCGCTTCCAAAAGTCTTCTATACTCATTGAGATCATGTTTTGGGAAATAAACGAGCGTATGAACTCTTCATGATACATTTCTCCCATTTTCCTTGGTTTTTAAGCCTAAATTGCTCAATGGTTGATAAACCATTTCTTTGGCGCACTTTGATATACTTCTATGATGTTTCTATCATCCTAACATTCTTTTGATGATTCCAAAGGGGAGAAACAGGGAAATTGGCTCGTTAGCTCAAAGAAGCTAATAAAAGCTCATGATAGAAGCTACAAGCTATGGCTTATTAAGGCCATAAGTTGTGAAGAAAACTCGATCCAATGATTGTTTTATGAACTGGTTTGCATGGATAATAAGTATTTGTGTGGGGGAGCTTAAGCTCATGGAGTTGTTGTTTATTTTGTAAAAGCTTGTCTTCTAGCTTATACAATATTTCTTCTTAATGTGCTTATTGATAGGGGAGCTTTTGTAAAATGTTTTTAAACGGATAGTTTACTCATAAACCGGAAAATTATTTTGTTTTTCGAAATCGTCCTCTTGAAAATTGTTTTGGTTTGTAATCATCAAAAGGGGGAGTTTGTTAGATAAATGTTTTTATCATGATTTTGATGATTTTGTTCAAATGAGTTTTTATACCAAAACAATGTCCCTAAATGTTGTCCCTACACTTCCGATCGATCTAAAATGTTTTTACTATTTTTGAATATTTCTTGAAGTTTATTTTCAATAAAACATTGGACAACACATTTGTTTCTCGGACTCGCCGGTCGCCCTATAGGGCAACCCGCACTGAGTTGAGCTAAGAAACAGAAAATGGGACGTAAGAAAAAAAAAAGCGGCAGGGCGACCGATCGACCAGGTGGGCGGCGGTGTGGTCGGCCGGTCGGCCGTGCGGCGACTGCACTGCGCAAGTTGGATTTTTGTTCCGGACTCTGTTTCGTAAAAACGCGTCAGGGCAACTGTCGCTAACTAAGGCGGCGCAGTCGGCCGCCTTCGACCGGTCCCCCTGTGTAAAAATTCGCAGAGAATTCAATTTCAATCTTATCTCTGCGGCCAACGGTCGAACCCTGTTTTGACAAAGAAACTATCCGTTGCATTTTGAATGACTTTTCCTTATTTTGTGGGATTGATTTCTAACTATATTGATGATTTTAAATGGTTTCTTTTGCAAAGAAATCACTCCCCAAGGAGGAGCCAATGTCGGAAATCAAAGCCAAGACCTCTCCTATAAATAGAGGCTTCATTCAAGCAACAAGACACAACACTCTATACAAGCAAAGAGCAAACAAAGCAAACACTTTCATATATCTTGTTGTATTAGCCTTAGACTTTCACTTGCACAAATTTGAGGTCTAGGCTTTTAATTCTTGATTACACTTGTACTCATATTGTATCAATCATTATTGAGTTGTAATCTTGATTTTGGTCATCATTCAACACAAGACATCCTTGTGAGTATTCTTGTGGTAAGAATACACTTGGGTGATCTAGGTGATAGGTGTTTGAAGGTTGTGGTAATCTTCAAAGGTGTTGTAAAAGGATTGTGGTAATCCTCAAGGTGGTGTAAGAGGGTTGTGGTAATCCTCAAGGTGTTGTATTAATTTTTGGTAAATTAATAAAACCTTTTTTCTTTTGAAATCCATCCCAGGATATCTTGGGGTGGTAGAGGATTAGGCCAGGTGGGTTGAACCTCTTTAAATTGGCGAGTGTTGTTTTATTTCCGCATTTACATTCTCTTTGTTTGATTATTCGAAAAAGAGGGCAAAATCTGAAAAACCGAGATAATCTATTCACCCCCTCTAGATTATCGTAGCCACTTGACTAACAGATATTAGTAACCAAAATTGATCATGTGAGTGGCAGACTGAGATAAGTGGAAATGGACACTGAAAGTCAATTGAGATGTTTATGTTTTATCTTTTTTCTTATTATGTTTTTACACACTCTTTTTCATTCTTGAATTCAATTCTAATCTCTTTGATATGGTCTAGACATTTCGGTTTGTTAAATACATAATCTACTTGATGTAGAAGCATCACACATAAGATTTTGTTATCTAACTAATTAGGTGTGATTTGGGAGCAAAAACATTAATAACATCTGATGTTTTGCATGTATTTCTAATTACCGAGGCTTGATGTTCAATTATTAGGTGCATCCAAGAAAAGGGAAGTGAAGCACGAGAATGCAAGAAGGTTGCAGAGTACTACAAATCAATGTGTCCTGAATGGGTAAATTGACGTCTTTTTGTAAAATTGACGTCATTTCAGAATTTCTTTTTGTTCAATGGGGTCGAACATTTAAAAAAAAAAAACTAGGTATTTTAGGCTGGAAAGATTTGGAAGGAAATCCCATGTCACTATCATTATTCGGATCAAATTTTCCGACCAAGACATAACTTTGAACTTGACTTTAACTTTTTAGGCAACACCATTATTTTTCATATGTACAGTTTTAATTAGTTATGTTGATTCAAGTAATAATGTTCAAGTGTGTGCATGTGAAAACTAATTATTGCTAAATATTTGCAGATTGGAAATTGGGGGATTGAGTGATGAGCTCAGAGAAACTCTGTGAGGCCTGGCCATAATTAAACGTAAAAGAATGAACGGGATACAATATATTTTTCACTTTCAAATGTGTGAAGGCTTTTACTTTGTGGCTTCTATTTGAATCTTGCTAAGCTTGTATTCGACTTTATAGCACTAAAATTGATCTTTTTATTGCATTTAGTTTGAAAGTAGTAGCATTTAGGTTGGTTAAGGCATGTTCTAAAGTTATACAAACAATAACAAGAGCAAAGCGATGTTGTGCATCGGATGGGATTATCATTTCCTTCCACAATGGTAAATTAGCCACGGAAATTATCTATGGATTCTATCTGCAATGAAATTGTTGTGGAATAACGATGATGTTCGAAATCGTAGTGAAATAGCTGTGGAGTGTATGATATTTCAACAAAAATAGACAATTGAAATGATGTTCGAAATCGTAGTGAAATAGCTGTGGAATGTATGATAATTTCAACAAATAGACAATTGAAATTAATTAGTGGAAATGATACAAAATAACCATTTTCAAAATGTAAAAATGAAAAATAGACACATCTTTTTTAGCCATTTTGGGGTGTAAAATGACATTAATACCCTTATAGCATGTTTGTTTGATATTTGGATTATTTCTCTCTCTTTTTCACTTATCTCTATGTTTCCTCTTACTGTTTCTTTCAAACCTTTTTAAAAAATCGAATCTGTATTTTTCGTTTTTAAATATGCAATATCGGTGTTGAATTATAGATATCGAAAATAAGATTAATTTGATATATTATACATGCAAAACGGATTTAAAATGAAAAAGTTATGTGAATTCAAAGTGTTTTGGAGAAAGACAAAATAACTGGGTTATAATAAGTGAGAGAACTGGTTGTCGAGTCACTGTGACTCGACGTCAAGTCACTCGAGTTATAGGGATGTATGTTTTTGTATAATTAAATTGACTCAAGGGCAAATTGGGTTTTCACACCGCAAATGGCTAAATAAGATGTGTTTGAAAAAGATGGCTAAAAAATATTTTGGTTTGATGTGAACGACTAAAAAAATACTTTAGTCCAATTGAGTCGGACCCGGAAATTTTTCAAAATTTAACTAGAAAATATTGGACTAGGTTGAATCCTTTTCACTCCTGAAAATTTAGAAGATGACCCAGATTTCTTTTCAGTCTTATTAAAGTAAATTTGAAATGTGTTACATGAATTTTTAATAAAATACCTCTAGTCAAGGCATGAGGAGAACGATTTGAACAAACAAAAGTAGAACGCAATACAAGCATCCAAACACGGAAAAATACCCATTTTGAAAACCTCAAATTGTTCCAGTATGCGTCCGAGTTCTTCGATTATATAATGACTTTAGAATCTAGAAAATCATATATTCTTTGTCTTTCAATTGATCCGTGCCTGTCATTGACTTTAAATTTCAGCAGAAATTTCTTCAACCTATTCATTGTTCATAACAAGAATCAAGTGTAAGGAAAAGCATAGAAGATACAAGTACCAAATAAAGCAACATCTACAACAAAATTGTTAACTTGTTTTCGCTTCTCAAGTGCTGAATTCCTATATATGGCACAGTGAAGGCACCAAATCTACCTCTAAAATAACATCACTATGAATCAAAACTACATGTCGAAATCTAAAATCAAAAAGTGGGAACCTGTTACCGCCAAAATTCTACCAATCACTAAAAGCTACAAAGTTCCATTTAAAAAAACAAAGAAAAAATCATTAAGAAAGAAAACAAAAACTAAGAGGAAAGAAAAAAAAAATCAAAAATAACTTATTCCCTGAATTGGACTATATATATGTTACAAATCCCTTTTAAAAGGACTGTCAACCTACCTGCTAACTCAGATTGAGACACAAACAAGACCAACCAACAAAATATAACAAACACAACGATCATGAACTGTCATTCAATGTTACATTGCCAGGGAGAAATCTAACGCCATTATGCTGTTTCAACTTTGCAAGAGCATCTTGTGTGCTACCACGTTTTATATCCACATAAATTGCAGTAACAATAACTTGGGAACTATTAGGTATATCAGATAATGCCTTAGTCAAAAAATGTTGAGCTTGCTCAAGGTTTCCCAGCAATGCAAAATTGGCAGCATAATTTGCACAAAACATTCCACGAGCCTCTTCAGGACTGGGAAACACACAACGTTGGGATTCATCAGCTGTCGAGAAAGTACGATTTGGCTCGTCACCATCCACCACTTTTTCCACGGTCCACTTTTCACAGTCCTCTCGGCTATACGGAAGCTCAATATTGTTGCCACCAGACACATACATCATCAAATGCTCAGCAGCTTCCTTTGGCCGATTCAGCAAGCATAAAGCCTCTGCTGCGTACATGTTTCCTAAAAATATGTGCATCCTCGAGCAATCAGGAAGTTTCAAAAGAGACTTTGCCGTTGATAGGGCTTTCAAGGGATTTCCTAGCGCCAGCTCTACAAACGCCAAGTCCGCTAGTATAACTTGCTTCATTATCCGGTTCTCCTTTATACGGATATGTTTGTAATCAAGGACAGAATTTTGCAACGATGCATTCTGATTGTTTCCACTCTTTTGTTCTTTCACTTCACCATTTGAATTAACTAAACTTGCATTCTTGTGGTTTGTACTCTGAGATAGCAGTGCTTCTCTCGATTCACTTTCACTAGAGAATACAGAATCATTGGCCTCCAAAGAGTCTAACAAATACAACGCATTGAAAAGACACTGCCAAGCAAGAGAAAGTGAGAGATCAGGCTGTCTGCCATCAGCTGTAAACAAATTGTCCGTCCCAACATATTTTCCCTGGCTAATGCCATTAAGTGCACTCCCATTTCGCAGAGAAAGGTGTCTCCATTTTCCCTTTCCAATAACGTTGACTCTGATATCAGATCTATCAGATGCAGAGGAATTAGACTTTATCATCCCCTTTTCTAGGGCCATTAGACAGCACTCAGCAATTCGTAGCCACAGAAGAGGTCTGTTGTAAAAAATTAAGCTGGCTGTTTGAAAACAGCGAGCAGCATGAAAAGGTTTACCACAGGCCAATGAATGGACACCACAATTATATGTAATCAGAAGGGATTTATCCTGCGACAAAGTTACGAGTTTCGGATGTTTTTCCTTCCGCAGAAATGAGCTATTATTTAGAGCTTTGGAAAAAAATACACCTGATGTATGAAGCTTTCCAAGGGAGTAGTATATGCACCCAAGATTGTTATAATACATGCTACTAGAGATTCCTTTCTCCGTGCTGTTACTTGATGCCATCAAAAGCTTGATTGCTTTTCGATGGTTCCCACGAGCATATTCGAGCTGTGACTTTAAATAAAGAGCCAGATGATAATCTTTTCCACGAGCTATGTTCATAGCCATTTTAACTTCACGCTTGGCTGCTTTGAGGTTCCTGGTGAGTAGCAAAAGGCGAACCTTGTAAAGATGCAACTTAAGCCTTAAATCAGCAGTTGATAAGGTCTCCTCTGCTTGGATCCTCCTGTGAAGATCATTAGAAGAGGCAATGCCAGATCTTTGAAGGTTCTGTAGACTGAGGTCGAGAGCAGATAGTAATTTCAATGATTCATCCTCAAGTGCTTCCTCTGATAAAGTTCTAGTTAGAGAGTTTTCTGAAGTATTTGCAGTAGAATCAGTGTGAGAAGCATCAGGAATGATTGAATTGCTGGGAAATGAAGTAGATTTTGAAACTAATAAAGACTGATGATGTACTGCAGTCCCATTATCTACTTGATTGGTCAAGCTATTGACACAAAAGAACTTCTCCATGTAGCTTATCACGTCCTGAAATAATAATTTGCAAGTGACATTCAAGTAGCATAAAAAAGAATTAAAACATAAATCCAGAAACAACTATGATTCATGTGAAATCGGGAAATTAACTTATGAAAAGCATAATTAATTAATGAAGTAAAATGTCTGATTCTAATTATATTAAAATCCTAGTCAATACTACAATTACCATATCTTACAGAAAAAGAAAAAGGAAATTGCCCACTGGGGAAAATTTAAAATGTCAATTTAAAGCTAAACCATCCTAAAGATCAAATAAGAATTCATACCCTGTTGAGTAGGGGAAAAAAGGCTACATACATAACATCTCTTTCTGGAAGGTTTAAGTTTCTTTTTTCTTTTTTCCGTTATCCATCATCTAAGACATGCCCTCAGAAAACTAACTTTAGACAAACCAGAAACTTGCATTAGAAGCTTGTCCCTAAAATAGAAAAGTAAGAGCTCAAAGACTTGATAATCTATTATCCAGTTATCACACCATTGAACAGAAAGACGTGGGTCTAAGGATACTGCTTCAACCATATATTGCCAAAACAAATATATGTATATGACAACTTCATCTGAGGTTTGAAAAGTTCAATGACAAGGGAATCTAGAGCATGATGCGACGAGTTTCTAATGAGCAGCAACCCTTAACCACTGCAGTTAAGACAAGCTTCTCATTGACATACTCCAACAATTATCCTTCAATGACATATCATGGATTTGAGAACTTTGGAACCATAGTTGTAATGAGAAAGTAACAAGACATGGCTCATTCTGCCACATTCATTACAGGCCAACTTGTATAGTTATGTTTGACATTCAATATTAATGTACATAGGATGAGACCAAAAGCAATGAGCTGCTCGATCAAACACATCGGGGAAATTCAATGCAATAACTTACAATTTAGACAGTATTTGGCTAACTTATTTGAAAGATCTTCTAAGCTTCAATATCTTATAGGATTTGTTAGGAGCATATGAGATGTTAGATTTTATTTTTAAAAAAAGTTGTTGAAGTGTGTGGATAAAATAAGACGATGGAACTTATAAGATGTTAGTAATAGCAGATTTGTAACTAAAAAGATCAAAATCAAATGAGGTTATTAACATAAGATCATATTTTGAAAACAAGTTGGTATCCCACACCTATTTTAAAAAGTTATAAGCTCCTAGCATTCTATTTTGGAAGCTTATAAGATCATTTTTTGAAGAAAAAAAATACCAAAATATTTTGAGAGCATAAAAGTTCTCAAACATCTTATAAGATGTTTTGAAAAGCTTATGAGCTCAGCCAAACACCCTCTTAATATGAAAGAAACAAGTTTTATTCCATAGTAGTGCAAAATTAATTTCGGAAAGAGTACAAAATTAATTTAACATAGACTGAACTTACAGCAGATCTTGATGCATTTCGACAAAGTAGTGTAACATCCAGCAACAAAAGGCATATACGCAGGGCTGTCCCCTGCATGCGACAATGTCAAAGTTAACCTACAAACTCCATCATGCATAGACAACGTGATTTGTGATTAATGTACAAGTGTTACCTCGCCAATAGGTTCAATGTTCTGGTACAATGTGTCCAAATATGAGAATGATTTTGCATATTCATGAAGATGGTACCAGATGACTGCCTGCAGTCAGATCCATGCATGGGTACATAAAAATAAAGGAGAAAAAGTTTCTGAGCCTGAGGAACTAACAATGCCAAGGGGAAGCAAAACATACTATGTTGAACATTGACACCGAGGTGCTGAACTCATCACTGTAAACAACAGATGAACTAGCATGCACAGCAGTATTACTTCTTCTCGTGCTGGCTGTATGCATGCTTCCATTGCTGTTGGCAACCTCTAAGTGTTCTCCTGATGCATGAGCAAGCTCTTCACTTTGTTTCTACATTGAGGACAAAAATGAAATCAATGAAATATAGGTATAGACAATGAAAATTCCAATACATTAAAAGCTTCTATATATACGATAAAACACTTCAGGGGAGTACCAGTCCTGCACAGAAATCTTAACAGTCTACACTTTACTGTGAGAAGATATGTTGCACAAAACTACAAAATAATAAAAATGCTCCTCTTTGTGTGAGGCCAAAGGCAAAGTTTGAGGCCCATCAGTAAAGCCATACAGCCACTTTCATTTTTCCCAGAAAGTAAAAAAAAAGCCTGTTGTAGATAAAATTTCCAAAAACTATGATCTGCCTCTTTTTGGCCGCATAATGTTCCTAAACACCATATGCATTTGTCTCTGTGTACACAAATATGCAAAACTTTATATGTAAATGGAGTTACATTTATATACAAGCAGACATTCAAATATATACTCTATTTTTGTTTTTACGTCTTCAACTTATTGTCTTCATTCAGCGAAGCACTCCAAGGCAGCTCTCTCCAACAGTAAATTCTAAGGTAGGAAGAAGAGAGAAGGGAAGTGAAAGTTATAACAGAAAAGAGAAGCACTTTACTCTTACAAGATTTGGTCAAACTACAAATTCGAACCAGAGTGTCATCATTTGATTCAACCATTGCACACGAAAATGTAATAATTATCTATATATAATAAAAAAGAAACATGACCCTCCAAATAGGTGTAAAATAGGTGTAATGGGCGCACACACTTGCATAATTGAACTCCATTTTGCCACCTGAGATAATGGCTACATTTTATATTTGTTAAATTTGAATAAATATATTGTTACTAATCGTTATTTAAAAGCATCAAAAATATCTACAATCTAAGATGAGGTAGCATTCTTTAATTTAATCATTTTTTATTTTTTATTTTTCTTTTTAAAACAACAAATTTTATTGATGCACTATCATAAGTTACAATTAGTGGATACGAAATCCACAAAAATTACAAGAAGCCATAACTAGAACATCATAGAATTAGCCTCCAATCTCTACTCAAATCAGAAACTGACAAATAATTGAACTCTTTATGTCCTAAAACCCATAACGCCACCCTAAACTTAATTCTATCCCAACACTCTGAAAACGACTCTTCAATATCATTAAAAGTCCTGTTGTTTCTTTCCGACCATACTGACCAACACTGTGGAATTCCACTCTCCATAAATGGACCGAGGAACCACCCTAAAAAAACCAAGCTCGGTTAAAATCTTGGACCATAAGTACCTCGCCTCACAAATGAGCAATGCAGAAACATATGATCTTAAGCCTCTGGATTTTGCCTGCACAATCCACACCAATTCGAACAATGACGAAAGTACGGGTGTCTCTTTTGTACAACATCACAAGTAGATATATTTCCCAATATCACCAACCATGAAAATAATTGAAACCTGTTTAAGAATCACGAGCCCACCTCCTTATATCCTCTGCTCCATACACCAATTCTCCCCCCTCCCTCTCCAACAATCCCAATAATGTGGTTAGATCAATGTACACCAAAATGAAAATTCCAAGAGATCGATTTCATTTCATTTAATGGAGAAAGCTGACCATATAAAGAAGAGAACTGGACAAATGATGTAACAGGCTTTTAATTTAATCAGATAAGGAAGCTAACTTTTTACATCTATATATAAAAAGTTATAGCTATTATATTTATGATCATTATTATAGTTATCATAAATAAGCAACCTAACTTTTTACATTTATATTTATGATAATTATTCATCACTTTAGTTTTTACAGTGTTGACTTATTATAATTATCAATCACATATGTCAAAAAAATATTTTCCCATTCCTTGGCATGGGATGAAAATCAGATCTCTCAGATTCCACAAAAACAAAACTTCAGGAAATTAAATAATTGAGCAACTCCTTATACCACAGCTCTCCTAAACTACTTGCAAATCCTATTTCAGGTTGGACTGTGTAAGCCAACTGATTTACAAACCTCAGTCCAGCTAGAACTAATAAAGTCAAAATAAATTATTAACAGATAAGAAGCCATATATTATTCATCATGAAGTTAACCAAAAATCTGCTCTAGATCAAGTGTGCAGAATGTCAAATGTTAGCTTCTTGTGCACCATATGATCCACATCATAAAGGTAAAACAAATAATAAAACTGAAAAGGATAGCCAAATCAAAAAGCAGCTTACACCAACTGCAAAATTACCAACAGATAAGAATACTGACATAAGAAACGAACTAAGAGCATCATATGGATATCACGTGAAAGCAATACAGTGCTATTCGGTTGAAACTGAAAGTTCTAAATCACATACAACAAAGAAGACAATCCCACGAGACCATTTTCAAAAGTCCTCTTCAGACCCCTCTCTGCTCTCAGAAATGCATGTGGCAAAAACTCACAACACGCATTTCTGAAGCCCTTGCACAAAAAGGGTTTCCATCAAAAAGTTCTATGACTGTTTTCAACCAATTCCAACCTGCCTAGATCCTTAAAGGGCTAGATGATGAAATAATTGAAGGAGAGCATGAAAAAGAAGTCAGTCTGCAGTCCTTTTAACGGATTGCCAAAATTCGATGGTTGCGAATCCATACTGGTGTGCGTTTTCTGACTTTTCTTTTGAAAGGCTACTAACAAAATCGACTACATAACAATAATGATTTTTATCTAATTGAAGCATCCATGTAATCCAGCTTCAACCTAGCAAGAACATAAGGTAGTACTCATCTTTCAAGTCACTTCATCGAAGAAAATGTGCAACATCCTAATCCAGGTAGACCCACAGAGAATGTTACTAGATGCATTACAAGGGTTTCACAAGTTGAGAGAGAGAGAGAGAGAGAGAGAGAGAGAGAGAGTACCATCTAAATACAAACCTTGATGTTTTCAAGTGCTTTGATAAGCCTTTTCGGTCTGAACATCCATCTTGAAAGCTCTCCGCAACAGCTATATTATGAAGAACCTAAAAAGGACAACATAGATGCATCAGTTTTAAATGAAAATCTGATATCTGATACTTAAGCTAAACATAATAAATAAATTCACTCTGCTTGTCCAATTCAACATATCTGTTGGAAGCATAAAAACTGCTTGTTTAACCAATTCAATACATCTATTGGAGGCATAGAAACTCAACAGTTCTTATACAATTTCAAGCAAATTCTTTAATAAATTTATTCTAGACTTCTAGTCGTTCACGGCTTTGTAGAGTCAAGTTAAATTGGTTATGCAACTTAATCTTCTCATTTTCCTACACCTCATAAATTAGATAGTTTAAAGCCCTTTCTAAGATAAAGGTTTTACTTCTTATTAACAACAAGAAACACGTCAACCTAGAGGCATTGGCCTCAGAAGCTTGTGTCGTGTAAATGGAGCCACTGATCCAAGTCAATCCCCCACTAAGACACTTAAAGAAGTCTATCAAAAAGAGTACAAAAACTAAAAAAGCACGAGGAATATCCTCCATGTAGAAAAGAAACCTGAAGAAAAAATAGCCTAACAAAAATCACACAAGAACACACCTAAGCAACCTGATGATTACCCTAAGGCCTCTCACAATCTCTGGCAGCAGAAAGTTAATGAAGGATTACTACATCCTATAAGGTCACCAGATGTCATACTTCTAAAATGATTACTGAAAATGATTATATAACACAAAAAAAAAAAAAAAAAAACTTACTCGGGAAAAGAGTTCCTTTTGAAATAATGCACCATTCTCACCAAAATACCATACTCCAGAAAAATTACTGACATACTCTTAAATATTTAACTTACAACTTAAATTTTCTCTTCCAATCATTAACCTAGATTAAACTTTGCCTACAATGTAATTCATCAGTGTCAGAAGTAATCAGTTTTAAACATTGATATCATCCTTGTGCCAGTGATCATGAAGAGTATTGCTCAAAGTCATCTAAAAGATTCAGTATCCAGCATCATTATGCGCAAAGGAATCAAGTCTTTCTAGGGTAGAGCCATAACTCTTTATATTGTGGCAGGAGGAAAAGTCATGTACAATGTAACTGCTATCATACTTACTCTAACTCTATCCTTTTTCATTTAGTGACAACATCTAGTACTCCTTAATTCTTACTTTCAATCTGTAACATTCCCCTTTCAACCTTATTAATAAACAGGTAAGGGCCTGCCGAACCCCCCGCCTAGATACAAGAGGACCTAATTTAAAAATAAAAAAGAAAATAGAAATCTAGTTTCCACCTAGCACAAGGTGTTAATAAACTCAATTATCCACCCAAAACTGAATTTTTTAAATAATAGACCTTCTATACAAGTAACTGTCAATGGAAGTAAGGATTATACTTTTTAATAATATATCAACTCTTTGAGATGGAGTGACAACTTAACCAACCATAGCACAGGACATTTCAAATTTTCACTTGATTTTTCCTTTTGTAAGTAGTATGATTTCTGGAACACAACATATGCTTTTTCTTGCTTCATCATTAGTCATTGCCTTTCAAATATTCAGAAAATATTATTGTATCATAAAATTACGGCCCAATAATAGTTACACCACCTCCTATACTCAAAGTTGAGACATTTGCACAAAACAAATCGATATGATAGCAAAGGGAAATTGGCATCCTAATATAAATCACGGATTCAGATATGTCTATCCTTAATTGCAGCCCACCTAATTTCCAGATCCATTTTAAGTCAAAATATATAAAAGAACTTATTAATTCCATCAAGAACTTGCAAATATATAAGAAATGAAGAACCTGATTAGACTCCTAGCCCTTTCGGTATAAGTAAAGCGTACAGTTTCTAAAACTGTTCTCCACAAACCTAGCTGACTAAATCCCAACAAAAAATGGGGCAGCACCACTAGGAGAAGTAATGACGAAATCTCCTGAAAAACATCATGACCAGCGCCAAAATGCCCATGATTTTCTAAATATTTAGACCCAGAATACCTAGAAAACGAGATATATTGTAGACTTCCACAACTTGAACAATATCAACCAAAAGAAATTAATAGCCCATCACAAAAAAAAAAAAAAAAATCCAATGGAAGTTCGAAATCTGCAAGCAGCTAAAACAACAGAACTAAACAAAAGTATTTCCATTCAACCTCCACTTCAATTTACGCCAAGCATTGCACAACTAATTCTAATGAAATAGAATATAAAACTCATGAAACTATAAATTTAACTCAAACCAAGAAGTTAAACAAGAATCATCATAAATCCATAAATTTAAAAAATTCATAAAATGTAATTGACCTTTGGATCATCCGCTTTCTTCTGCAATAACTGATTCAATATTTTCAAACATTCCACGAACTTTCCAGTCTGAAAGAGCATGGCAGCCTCCTTAGCGAGCCCTGCCGCAACCAACAGAGCGTTGTCGTCCTCCCCCACCACCACCGCAGACAAAGTAGCTGAATCCATTTGCGAACGGATCGATAAAGAAAAACCCTAGCCTAGTAAAAATCCCAGTCACAGCAACTACAAAATCACATGCGAAACTGAATTTCAACTCGAAAATGTGTTAAAGAGTTGAACATACTAAACCCTAGAAATATAAATGCAGACTCATGAGGTTATGAAAAGAGCGATGATTTATATTTACACGCATATACACATATATGTATTTATTTATCGGCGTGAGATTGTATATCGATTGCGATGCGTCGATTTAGAGAGGGGAGAGTAGAGAGATTTTGCAAATGGGGATAGAGAGAAAATCTAGCGAGAAAAGCAGGCACTTCAAAATAAATGTCTTCGACGGGGTACATTGAGGAATGAACGCTTTGGCCTTGGTTACTAAAAGGATTCAATTATCCATAGAAGTACCAATATACCCTTCGTAACAAATAAGAAAACAATGTCAAATTCGTTCTATGTTTCATAGAGTATGAGCACCCTCATTTTTTGTCACCTATTTTGTTCGCGACACTATTATACCTCTTAGATCAGGCTTTCAATTCAAAACCTCGAGGATCATTTCAAGTTTCCAGTCGATAAACTCAACAGGTATACTTGTGCAAATGTTTCACGATTCCATGTTATCATTTTCAAATCAAGATTTATAGTTAAATGAAAATAGTCCATTATGATCATATCAGACCCAACATTCTTCCATAAACTCAAAATATCCCTTAAAATCCATACATTTCTTTGGCCAAAAACAAAGATGGGTAGGGGTGGTCACTTGCCCAGAACCGCCATTTCCGGCTCCTCATTTGGAGGAACCAGAACCAAAACCGTTGGCTCACGGTTCCGGTTCTAGTTTGGAACCTGGTTGCTCCATGGTTCTGGTTCTGTTTTAACCATAAATATTTTGTTTATCTTTTGATAATTTTTTATTTTTTTTTAAAATGGTTTATCAGTTTCAGCTACAAAAAGAAAGGGAAATAGAGAAAAAGAGTTGGACTTAATATTCAATTAAGTTTTGTAGTTAATATTAATAATAATATTAAATTGTCTATATATACTATTAAAGTATAGAAGAATCAAAGTTCACGTAGTTCGCTTACAACATTTAGTTTAAAATGTGCTCCATGTTACAGAATTTTGGGTAAGTATCTTTACTGGCTGAAATCTTATTTTCCTAGAGAATTCTTCTCTTTATCTCGAAAAGTTCATCTATAAATCATGTATAGAATTGATCTTGTCATTAAATTAAGTAGGAAAGATCCATTTGTTGAATTCTGGAAAAACTTGAATGGATACTTCACTTTGTCCATCTCTGTTAGACAAACTCGAAGTCTCCATGCTCGTCTCGTAGAAGCTTCATCTTCAGAGATTGATCTTACCAGTAATGGTGTTTCTTCAAGTGAAGCTGCCTTGATATATTTTAGGGCATTTCCATCCGGACGTCTTAGCTTGATGAAATGAAAAGCCTCATTAAAACCTTTATTTGCTGGTTTTGGATCTGCAATGATAAAATATAATTCAAAAAATCTCTTTTGGCCAAATGCGGATTATTGGCCCAAGTTTCGTAAACTGTTTCCCCAATCCAATTCGGTAATTTTGAAGTTCTGAGAATTCTAGTGCAACAGTATATATCAAAGATAAAGCTTCGAAAGTATACCATTATTGTACTTTATTTGGATGACTTCCTGGTTTCATCCGAACTCTTGAGTATTTACTTGAGATATCAATTATTGTGTTTTCTGTGTTTATACCTTTTCTTGTAACTAATTTCTCCCATCGTTGTTGATAAACATGCATCAGAGAAATCTTTAAATAGTCAATTGAACCTTTGATTTGTCTATTTGTGCCTAAGATGCAACTCTCTCCCTCTTTTACCGTAGAAGTGCTAGGTTGACTTAAAAACTCGGATTGTGACACCGGAGCTTCAACATTCATTACAACATGTACATCCTCAAGGATTGCATCATCTGCAACACATGTAATTATGGTATTTGAATCCATAACCTCTGGGTTAGAGCCTCATTCTCTAGTCGCTCCTTTTTGCATAGTAGGACATGCAGTCTGGATGAGAGGTTTTTACAGTGCTAAGAACAATTGGCCTTGAGCTAAGAACAATTGGCCCTTCCTCTTGCTCCGCAAGTCCAACAATTGCAATCTTTAAAACTTTCATTAGCATTGGTATGAGCTTGCCTGAAAGTTCGTCTTCCCGGAGTTCTGTTGGTGTTTCCTTGGTTAGAACCTGGTGAAGAGGCTCTATTCCTGCTAGGTGTTGGTCTTTGCCTGATTTATAACTTCAGACCTTTTGTTTTGACCAAAACCTTATGGGTCTCCATGAAATCCTACTTTTTTTTATGCTACATCCATGGCTATATGAATGAATTATCTACTTTTTTCTTTTATGGCTCAGTGGTTGACCCCCCTACAACTGTTGGGATGTCATCATCTTCGCAATATAAAGGAACCATTTTATTGATTCTTTGCAATCTCTTATAATTCCTTTAAAATGTTGTTTGATGCACCATTCATATAGCTTGGCCTTGAGGAATGACATTCTTCTGGCCACTATATCCAAGTAGTCTGCAGCCTTGTATTCCTTGATAAGCATTTCTCTCCAGAGACTTGGTATAGGCAAAGAATAAATGCAAAACTTCTTTATCATCCACCTTAGACTTCCATATGCATTCGGTGAACAACTTGATATATTCGTCAATATGACAGATATCCTGTAACTCAAGGCAATAGAGGGTTGGTTTGTATCTTTTATTTTTCTCTTCTTCCAATTCCTCAAAATAGCTTGTGCTAATAAAATAGATTTTAAAAAATTTTGCCATATTATCGACCATTTCTTTTAATGACTCTCCAACTATGACATTGCCTCTCATATCTGATTCAGTCATTTCCCATGTGATCTTCACAGATCCTTCAAGACTCATTTCAAGAAATAGAATAAACCCTTCCTTTTCGAGATCGAGTGTTCCTGTCGCTATTCTCATGGAAAACGCCTAATAGTCAAATAAAGACTTCTTGATTTTTAAAATCTATAATATCTAGGTTTAGCATCAATCCCTATGGATGTATTAGATCGAACTACGATTTTCCATAAAGCGTATTATATATATTTGGCCTTTTGAAACACTGTCTAGTTCCTTATATAATTATATGATTTTCTCTTGTAGTAAAATCTCTAGCATGTGGCATTGGTTCCTCCACATGGTGTGAACCATAACTTTCTGCTACGTTGGGATTGACTAGTGGTGGTTGTCTTTGGTCACGAGTAAACCAAAGCTGTAGATCCATCCCCAATATTCATCTTTAAATCTACAATTCCTAATCCCGCGAAGGATTTTGCAAGGTCATGTAGGTTTTCATGAATAATTTTCTCCATATTCATCACTTTTGGTTTGTGACAGATTTTCCTTTTATGATAACGATGAACTTTTCATCTTCTGTCATGCGTTGTACAACTTTGGTTGGTTTCCCAGTTTGATGTAATTAGGGTACCATTCCGAAATTTATACGTTTTCTTTCCTCCGGATGAATTTGGTCTGTCTTCAAGATTCTTAACTCGTTTTTGAATATCATGAAGGATTTCAAGAGTCTTTTTATGATATTTGGCCATCATCTCCATCTGGTTTTGGATATGATGAACTTGTATGGGTAGATGGTTATGGCGGTTTCCATAATTCTGCACCATTTTCTGGACTTCTCTAAGATCTTGTAAGAACTTAGATGTTCCTGAAAGTATCTCGCTCCATACCGGTTATCCTCAAGACACACATATGGTTATGGTATGGATAATGAGCCTGATACTGACCTCCGGTCAAATCATAGTACCTCAGGTTACAAATAACGTCTTGATTGTAAACTTGTAAGGTTCCACTACTTGCTCCGTCTCTAGCTGGTATCCTATATTGGTTTTCCCAATATGTGATCTTTTCTTCATGTTCTTTTTCATGTAGCGCCAAAATACAGCGATATCTCCCGTAACGTATACATCTTGGACATTCGTCCAGATCCATTTTTTCTCAGGGAAAAATTTTCTCTCCAAATTTAATTACATAAAAATAATAAATATAACTTAAAGTTCTTAAAAAACATAGACTCTGATATCCTCAAAGCGCAGCGCTAGTCCAGGCAGATTCGCGGGCCAGCGCTGGCGGAGCGGGCGGGGTGAGACAGAGCGTGTCGGAGAAGAATAATGTAGGCGTCAAGAGGGTCTAGCGCTGGCGGGACTAATCGGAGTTAGGCGGTGATTTTTAGAACAATGATTTTGAGTAAAACACTTAGTCAATTAAGTCATTTATGTAAGCAAGGGTATTCTTGATATTATGAAAATATGAAATTATCTCTGAAATTGCTTAGGTGTAAAAGTTTTTTTTTAGAAAATGTGTAAAAGTTATAGAAACAATTTTGGGAAAAATTTCAAACTTACATGACCAATTTTGCAAACTCAATACTTATGGGATCAAAATTGCAAACTATTAATAGTTACGGGACCAATTTTGCAATTTTTCCCCAAAGTTTAAGATTTGAATTTGCAAAAATAATCATTTTCTATCCAAATGGCCAAAGATGATTATATAATAATAGATTAATAGTTGACCATCAAAACCTTTTTGGTTGATCTTGAAGAGGGGCCAAAAATTTCGTTTAACTGAGAAAATGCAGCGGCCCGAAAAAAGCTCTTGTAATTGGTTGGGGTTTTCGGCCGATTCATCTTCAGTCTACTATCAAATCTATAATTCATACTTCTAGACGGACTCTAACTTTATTGATAATTATCCAATATAATTATCAACTTAATAATTATATTAATATCTGATACGGGCTAGATTGAAACCTTAAGGCCGTGCCTCCATGACTTTTCCGGTGGTTTTTCCCGGCGTTGGGATACAAGCCACCAGTTATGATGTTTGCTCTATTGTTACATCTTGTTCTCCGTTGGTTTTCTCCTCTACGAGTTCTCATTTATCTTATGTGGATTTTGCGGCAAGGGTTTATTCTATGGATCCTTCGAATCTCTTACTTGGGGCTGCCATGAACTCATCAAAGGTGGTCCCCTTGGCAGCGATCCCCCCTCCTAAGGTGGTTTCAACTATGGTCCCTCCCAAGGTGGTTACAACAGTGGTCCCCTCATCTCCTTCAAAGGACAACACTCAGGCAACAGTGGTCCCCTATACAAAGTATCCTGCTATATCCTTGGATTCATCTGGTGTAATGATGCCCCATGTATGCCCTAGTCTTTGGGACCTCTCCTCAATGTCATCCGATTATGAATCGAATCCTCAACATTCGCTCATAATACTAATGTTCAATCGATTTTGACCATTCTTTTGCTAAAATTATTTCAAGTATTCACCATAATATGGATTCAACTACGCAGCCCAATGTAATTTTACAATATTTTCGCATGTTGTTCTTTGGTAAATCACATTCTATCCCTAAACCTATTAGAAATGGAGATTATTATTCCGTTACTATTGATGAGAACGTTTATCAACAACGCCTCGCCGGATTTTCCTATTCTTTGATTGGTAGGGTGATTTTAGGCAAGAATAATAAACCATAGGCGACTATCTTCGCATAAACGCTATCGAAATATGGGGAATTAAGAATGATTGAAACTAATCCCCTTGAGTAAGGGATTTTTTTATGTCAAGTTTTTTTAATGCGCATGATCGGGCATGAGCTCAATTACGTATTAATTGGGCGCTTAATCCGGGGACCATTCGGCTCTCTCCATGGGTCCCGGATTTCAATCCATACAAGGTACATACATCGGTGGCAAGTGTTTGGGTCCGAATCTTCGAGCTCGGTTTGGAATACCGAGATCCTAATAACATGTTGGGGATCGCCCGGTCAATTGGGAACCGATACAAATTGACCAACGTTCCTCGATGGTTCTGCAGGACATTTCATCCGGTGTTAGTGGATATTGAATGCCGAAACCGCCGTTGGAGGAGCACATCATGGTAGAACGGATTGACCGGTGTTCCTTTGTGTCAATTACTTATGAGAAATTATCGAATTTTGTTCAAAGTGCGAACAGTGTAACGGGACATTCGACGGTTTCTTGCCGTATTACTCCCGCAGAGAACTCAACCACTGAAAGACGCGCCTCTCCTAACCAGGGACGTCCCAGGACTTTAGCGGCACGTCCGAATTCTATGCAATAGGGTCGTTCCAGGGTCCGTAAAGTTTATCGTTCGGTGCAGCAGGACAAGGGCAATGTCGTTGTTGACTCCAAGGGAAATACAGGTCATCAAGGTCGTGTTAAGGAGGGTGAACCTTCTCCTTCACGTATTCACACTAAGAATTCTTTTGATGTTCTGGGTGCTGATTCAGATGATGTGGCATGTGATGATACGAATTTGGAGCACAAATTTGATAATGAGAATCGGATTATGGCTTCGGAATATAATACTAGCAACACAGACAGAGCCATGGTTCCTTATCAACCGCATGCAACAAATTTGGATGAACATGGACATGCTAATTTGCAACGTGGAATGAAAATAGTTTCAAATAGCATTCCTTTTAATTTATGTCCATAGCTCCAATGATCCTTCCGAGGGGTTCAAGGCTATGGCCATTGCTGCCCGGAAACGTTGGTCAGATATGGCGGATAAAGACGGTCAATATGATGCAGACAAATTGGAAGCTTTAAAGACCAAGTTAGGCGACTCTTTATCTGCTCCGATTGTCCTTCACTCAAGTGATTCGTCAGAAGCTATGAACGCTCTGACAATTGTGGCTGGAGGATCATGGGCCGATATTCCACATGATACATCAGACCATCAGCAGGATACTCAAGCACGTGCAAAACAAACGCATGACAATGTCTTTCGAAAATCCTCTAGAAATAAACGCCATCATTTCGATTTGAGATTTTAAGTTATTTATGTTGTTTCTTTTATGGGGTACTCTTTTTCCTATCAAAGGTTTTTCCAATGAGTTTTACTTTGGTAGGTTTTAACGAGACCCATTTTTTTAAAAAAGCTTGTCGCTTCATTGTGCTTAAGACTATATTTTCTTTTTTAATAATATTTTGCATTTATTAAAAAAAACCTGATACGGGTTAGATTTGTCATATTAAATAGGATCAATATGAATGTGAGGTATGCGACCCAAAATGAATAAGTAACCTATACCCATGTGCTAGCTAGTGTTTTAGCTTGACTTCATAAACATGCAATCATATTAATTACCATCATTTATGGTGAAAGATCATAATTCAAAAGATTACTTCAATCAAAATAGCAGAGATAGCACTACATACAAGTGTGCCTTACTTTCACAATACATTTAATTATTGAATCACATAAAATGATACTGGAATGGACTTCTATATATATTCACTAGAAGTTCTTATTACTAACTTTTATTTCAAGAAAATAAGAATTTTAATGTCTATAATCGACAAGACTTCGCGAGAGGTTCGGCATAGAAGCAAGCCCGACAACTATAGCAAATTTTGAAAATTAAATTATGGACAGATCTAATATAGGGGACCCTTTTATGCATCCTGTTTGGGGGAAAAACCACCGTTAGATCCGGTAGACTGCATCCTAACCGCACATGTAATGATGATGCATGTGCTCAGCCTCCTAAACTATATATGCTCTTGTATAATATCATCTATACGTTTTGATAATATAAATAAATAATTAATTGGATGAAATGTTGTCAGGCTTTTTAATAGGCCAATATTCCTCTCGGGATTGGTGGAAAAAGACTTGTAATTCTCCTATAAATACTAGGGGTGTTCATTTTTCGAATGGATCCAAATTCGATTCGGTTCGAATTCAATTTTAGTTTCAATTAGGATTTTTGAATTTTGAATCGAATTTGAATCAACTCGAATCTCGAATATGAATATTTGAATCGAATAACTAATTGAGGTTTTTTTTTTGAATTCTATTCAAAATCCTGGTCGAGGTGAAATTGACTAAATTCGGTCGTATTTTGATTCGAATTTGTATTTCAATTCGAATTAAGTATTTCAATTGAAATTTATATGTATATATTTCACACTATACATAATTATTTATTGTATATATGTAAATTATACACATGCATTTATAATGTATATAAATGAATAAAACACTACTCTTTAAATTAAAATATAAAATTATAACTCTTTTCCATCTTGTTTTTTAGTTTTTGTTAGAAATAATTACACTTAATAGTATATGAAATACATTTTACATTGCTTCAAATTTTTATCTTTAGACCATATTCAAATAATCATTTTTGTGTTAAAAATATATTTTAGGTAAAAAATGTTTCGTTCTTACAATCTCACGTGGAGGGCCTATGGTGAAATAATCTATAAGAATATTCCACCAACTATGTCCATTGTATAGAGAAGTACAAAATTTGTGTACATACACTATACAACATACACTACACATTTATACAATATAGTCTTTGATTTTTTTTCCTTTATTTTAAATTCTTATTACAATATGCATTATATATTATACATCTGTACACTATATTACATATATTTATCTTCAGATCATATTAAAATAATAAATTATATGATAGCACACATTATATCTCTTTATCTATTTTCATACATACACTTTGTCAATTTGATACCTCATATTTGAGTATGAAGTTATTTATCAAGTAACTAGTCTTTGGTATAAAATTGACACAAAATGTTTAATTAAATTTATATAAGGGAGTTCATTATGAATTTATGATAGTCTATAGTTAAATTAAACAATGAAAAATAGTTAGTCGATAATTTGTAATTTTGAAAAAACAAAATCTGGAATTTTACTAGGTATAGTCCGAACATATTATGTTATGAATCCAAACCTTGTTCACTTCATCGATAAATTAGGATTTTTGGATTGATTGAATTTGATTGAAAATCGAAATCAATTCGTTTAAATCCGATCCGAATTAATCGAATTAGGATCGAATTTCAATTGAGGTTTAAAATGTTCATTCGATTAAATTCGATTGAAGAAGTCGAAGAATCCGGAATTCGATTCGATGAACACCCCTAATAAATACTGCCTTCTCTTCTGCCCCTAAACCTACACTTTCAGTTCCCTCTCTTTACTTACAATTTATATATTTATTTTCAAAAATAAAATATATGGGCTTTTATTTCAAGAAACCCTATTTAGGGTTGTTGCAGTGGCGATGATGCTTTTTTTGGGAGGGTCTTCAGAAATGGCCCTCTTCTTATTCTTCCACAGCTTTCTTGAACTGCGCACTGCAGATCACTGTATTGTCCGTTACCGGAGGTGATTCAATCTTCTTTTTGTTGCGGTTCAATAAAGCTGTGGGAAGATAGGGGGAGAGCCAAAGAGAATTCAAGTACGGTTTAATTTACTTCATCGTATATTATTAATTCATAAATTATTGATTGAATTATCTTGTTTTATTTACAGTTTATCTTATTTTTTTACTGCATTTGAATTTTGATCGAATGGATGAAATCCGTGGTTGTGCTGTAATTAGGAGACTAGATCTGAATACAATTATGGATCCATCAGAAATTTTTTGATTTTATTAACTGATCTTTAATTTTCTACGATTTTCTTCTTTTTGCAATTAATCCGTGATTATTATTTTGTCAAGTCATGATTCATTATTTTGTTTAAAGACAGCACAAATTTTATTGAAATTGATAGTTTGATTACGGAATAGATAACGGGTATCCCTCAACCACACACCATGGATAAGAAAATATTAGTTTGCTATTTTGATTTCAGATCTTTACATTCACTAATTAATGCCGAAAATATGTGTAAAATAGAAAAAATATTGTTTAATTTAGCAGCCTTGATTATTGTGGACTTGATATAATTCCCAGTTAATTTATAATAGTTCACTATACAGTTACTAATCTGTTCTGAGGTTTTTCATTTTCTCAATCAATGGCATCTAGATCTATAATTCAATTTACTTTAATTTAATTCCACTAGTATATTATAATAATAATAATAAAAACCTTTGTAGGTTTCAATGTGTGATAATTAGTAGGCTAAGTGAGGTATAGTAATTTTCATTGTTTTTGTAAGGCTGTATTTTCATCCTAGGCATAAATTATTATACTGTACTGGCTCTATAATAGTTTTAATTAGTTATTGCAATTTAATTATATGTTTCACCAAAATGAAGTATATATATATAATAACCTTCCATAAATCCTCAATAATTGTTGGCTAGAATGTAGATGGACCACACACAGTTTTGCATAGCATTTCTATAGATTAGGTAAATCATGTTTCTGAAAGGGAAGGCATGCACTAAAATTGTGTGCTAGCTAGGTTTTTACCATTGGTGATTTCATTTCACCTTGGGAATTAAAGAAAAACAAGAAAAAAAAAAAACCAAGTCAAAATATTTGCAGAAGAAAACGAAACAAGGTGCAAAAAAACTAGCAACCACCACAAAGGTAAAAAAAAGACATTGTTTGTAGGATGCAAGAAACACAACAATGTTGTTTTGTCTTGTTAGAGCTGTAATGCCTCAAGATCAGATCCTCATGTTCCTGCCTCCTCTTTCTATGATAATTCCAAAATAGTTTTACTTTAATTAATACAGTAATGCTCTAGCTGATTGGCTAAGCCAGTCTGGAATTGGATTATATTAATGGACCATAACTTGATTTAATTATATACTCACACCAGCTAATTTTCTTGATGGACCCCACATTATTGTAGTAATTTTTTTTTACCTCTTTTCACTTTATGATTCTTTTGTTAAAACAAATATTCCTCCTTCAATGTTCTATAGTGCATGTGCTGCTGTATAAATATTATTCTTTTTTTTTTCTTCAACATTTTTTGATTTGCATTTTTATTTATTTAATCTTGAAAATCTTTTCATAAGACCAAATATGAAGTATATTGTAATTTTATTTTGCTTTAAATGGCCAGCTCCTGCTTTTCTCAGGTGGATATAAATATGCATATTGATACCAACATCAAACTTTAATATCTTAAAATTAAGGAGCTTGTATTTGATCAAGTCAAAAAGGTATGCATATTTGATATTTATATGTGTGATGAGCAACGCACTTGTGCTTCCGGCCATAAAAGGTAGAGTTGGAAAAGTCATCCACCTTTGCTCTTTGTCCATTTATGGTTAAAAATATCACAATAAAGTAGAAATGTAAGAGACAGGATAAAGTTATGATTTGATGCAATGCAATAATCTTGTTCTTGATTTGCCTGTCTTTCATCATTTAATTTTATTAAAAAAAAGGAGGGATTATTTAATTATTTTGATATGAGATATGCGTTTGACTCTAAATTCTATTTAAATATAAAATTCATATCGTCAATATAATCTTGCAAGTTATTGTGATAAAATTAAGGGTTAAATACATGGGACGATTTCGTATAAAATATTCTCTTGTGCTAATACAAGCTTCAATTACCCCTAAACCGATAAATAATATATTGACGAACACATATACACTTGACTTAAATAAAAAGTAAAATTTATTTTATACTCTATTAAAAATAATAAACATCTTTTCCGTCTATAAATATATATATTAATTTTGATTACAAATTTTATTCAACTAATAAATTTATTTCAATTAATGAAAATCACGTGAGTACTCAAATATATTAAGGAATCTAATTTCGATATGAAATATTTATATTTGAAAGAAATCAATACTAGAAAATAAAAATTAAAAATATATTAATGCAATGAAGAAGTTTTCAGTGAAAAAAATAAAAGAAAAATTTAAGAGATGTTTTCCAAAACAACATACGATTGATGAGAGTAACAAAAATTTTGTGAGATATATGTTTTCAATATAATGTGTTCTTCTTTATTTTAATAAAATTATATTATGCTATTTGGTTAGAATTTAGTTTCATGTTAATTTGCTTAATAAATATACTGAGGTTAAGTAAGGTAATTGATATTAATTTGATTTTCATGGGTGCACATTATAAGTTTTTTTATACTTTATAATATTAATTTTCTCTTTCAAAAATTAGTTACTAGATTTGTAATGTTTGACCTACATGCGCGCCTTATATATTATAGAAATATCATTAAACGTGAGATAATTTCAACTAATTTGTCCCTAAACTTTAATACTTACTCATTAAAACAATGTATATATATACACACACACACATAATACTTTAATACTGTTAAAATTAAATTTGATATCTAGTTTTTGAATTTAATTATAGATTTATTTATTTAATAAAATCAAAAGATATAAATTTTAGGATCAATAATTGACATTTAGTTATACAATGCCGCAAAATAAGTCAAGTCATTTCGTGAGCTATTATTAAGCTTGTTCGAGCTCATCTAGCAAGGCTCATTAAAATAAATGAACTAAACTCAAGATGAAAGATACTCAACTCATTAGTTGTTGAGCAGACTCGTTAGTAAGCTCACTTAATACTCGATACTGATATCACTTGGTAATTATTGATGCTTAATTACGCAAAAGTTTTTTTCCTCAATTTTGGATACACAAAATTAAGAGAGCCTTTTTTTACCCCCTTCATATCTACACCATTGATGGGCCACTACTTTCACATCAAATATATGTTAATAAAAATTTCATGGCTGAACTTTCAGTAATGATTAATTCCTCATCACACGCTGAGGGATAATAAGTAGTTGCGCCAATGGCAACACGACGACTCTACAGCTCGATCTCATTATTATTGATTATTGCCTCTCCATTTTCACTTTTTCTCTTCTTTTACGGATGCTGCGCCCTTACACAGGTTTTCACCTGGGAATTATGGGATTCATTTGTTTCGTACAATGTAAACTAACAACGGCGTGGTGGACTATTTTTTTCTTCTACAAACAAAAAACCTACATTTTATTAGACATTGTTATTTTACAACTAATTAAGTATAAAGGGTATAAGGACTAAGGTCTCCTTTTATGCATTGATGGCTTTTATTGAGGTATAGATAATTTGTGCTTGTTTTTTCGGACAACTGGTTTGATGTTGAATAAGTACATGCATTGATACATGTTTACCTAATAAAATTTTATTTGTTCTTGCAAGACACATGAAGATATTTTCAACAAAAGTATTATACCACAATGGACAACGAAAAGAAAAACAAGGATTATATCAACTTTGAATTAACAAGCATAATCATTATAAAGGATTGCACTTTCTGCAACATAAAACAAATTTTAATTGGAACATAAAAAAACAAATCAACAAAGAAAAATAAATTATATAGGCAAAATACCAACTGAGAGAACGTCTGCGGATTGCACCATTAAAGAATGAAAATAAATTCAATAAAATAACTCTATTGTTTTAATTGTGAAATAATCAATTAGTGTGATAACTCAATTTTTACAAGTTTGTTTCATAATTGTTTCATACATGTTTCAATACCGTTATATAAAAAAACGAAGAGAAAAATGGTAAAAGCGTAAAAAAGTTAAAAAAGAAAATTACCCGAAGCATACATAAGTCAAACGAAGCACAAACAAGTCCAATGAGTACAATTGTTTTCTTTGGATATGGGTAATTTTTGCAATTTCCTCATATTTTCTAGGAAAAGGCCTTGAAATTCTGCCCGTAATGGGCTTTTGATCAAGCCTCTAGGCTTCAAAATTGGGCCCAGATTTACAATATATAAAATTCCTAACATATATATATATATATATATATATATATTTTGAGGAAAAAATTCCTAACATATATTACATAATAAATATGAGGGTGTGTGCTAAATTGCAATTTTTGATTCTATAATCACTACAAGAAAAAACCAGTCTACCTACAGAAAAATCTGTAGGTAAGTATTAAGAAAATTATAAAGTATAGATAAAATCATTGTAGGTAATATCGTTGTAGGTAAAATATTTGCTGGATTGGATAAGGTAGGTTATAACTTCTATATGTCCTCTAATTCTTCTCTACAAGGATGATATTTGCTGGATTTGACAAGGTAGATTATAATTTTTATAAATCCTTTGATTCTTCTTTTCAACAATGATATTTGCTAGATTTGGAGTTTCGAAGGTGAACTCGCCAGTTGAATCTCCTTCTAGCTTGAATTTGTCCATTAAAATGTTAATTCGAGGGTCGAACAACTTATTCTCGAATAGAATGTTGGAACTTCAAGAATGCTTGAATTTGAACTTGAGAGTTTCTTGGCGGAATTGACTCTTTAATCTCCTCATAGTGGATTTAGACTTCAATAACATTAACTCGAGGATTTAATACATTGGTATGGATTTAAACACTATATTTGGATGGATTCCGCGATGAATGTCTTAAGCACCGCAAATCTCCTTGAATTGAAACTCATTAAGTTGATAGAATTTTGCCTCCCTTTCTTGCTTAAAACTTCTTCTTCACAACTTATGTTTTTTATAAGAATTATGAAGAGGACCCCTATTTGTATTGTAGGATGAGTGTTCTTTCCATAATTACCCAAGGAAATAGTGCGATTTGATTGGTCGATCATAATTTGCAGTGCAATAATTACAAGATTGTAATTTTATTTGAATTGACTTGATTTATTTACCAAAACAATAATGGTAAATAATTTTCTTATTTGCATATCTTATCTTGATTGCAATATTGAAGATTTTGGCACTTGACAATATTTGGCTGTAAACTGTTATAAAAAAAACATGACAATCATCCGTACGGTGGAATAAGAGTTGAAAATATACCAGTTTGGAATTGAAGATCCCATCCAACAAAACAACTAGTGATCATATTAGCTTATACTATAGTTCTAATTATCACGAGTTTAATGAATTGGTTTAAATAATGTACAACCATATAAAATGCATGAAATTTAAGGGGGAAAGAGTGTAACAGAGGAAAGACTTAAATGTTGATTAATTAATTGTTGTGAACTGTATCTGCTTATTGGCTTCCGCATCAAATCAAACTCTGAGGATAATTAATGGACATCAGCAAAATGTAGGTTCCACCGTTTTTGTGAAGATCATTGATTCATTGCTCCTTGGTGTTCGGTGTAAGTAAGAATTTTCCCGTGAGCGTATTAAATTACGCCATCAATAAGTACAGAAAACATTCATAGTAAAAAGGAAAAAAGAAAAAATAGTTTACATAAATTTTGATTTTGATTAAATTAAAAGCGATAATAGTAAGGTAGAAACACGTCCACTGAAAATATAAACATAAATAATTAAACTCATAATTGGGTAGGTGTAATGTAGTTGAGAAAGGCAATAAGCATTGATAGCTAGCTTTGTAACAAATGCATCACTTTTCATGGAGTTTCGGTGTGTTAATTGGGCATATACATAATGTATTTTATTTTATTTTATTTATATTTGTTTGGTACAAACATAAGTATCTATATACGGGGAATCAACTTTGTGCTGCACTGATTGAGACGTGTGTTGTAAGTGCGATGGACCCAAGTTTGATCCCATATGAGTGCATGCGTCCCCTCCCATTTTTTCCGCATTATATTGTATTGAAAAAAAGTATCTATATATGTGTTCCTGTGAGAGGGCCGGTGAGTGTGTGAGATGTGTGTATTTTGGCAGTTTAATTAAGAATGGTATGGGAAAGGAGGGTAAATTAATGTTAACAGAAGCAACAAATTAAGGAGCCCTGATTTTGGGAGAAGGTGACAAAGTCTAACCTTTTTTCACGGAAATGTATGATATCACACACAAAGTCTAACACAAAAAGCAAACAATATATATGAGCTATCAATTATTATTGATGATAAGGAGGAAAAAGGGATATATGGAATCTTCTCTGCTACATCTCTCAGTTTCTTTTTTTTTTTTTCTTGAACTCTCTGATCTCACTTCTCAGTTACAAATAACCAGTCCAAAAAATAAAAGCTGTAAATGCAGAAGGATAAAAGTAAAGTAATAATGACTAATATTATTAATTACAGGAATTTCAACAGTGGCAACCATAAATTTCCATGGAAATTATAGTCAGATAAAACAATATTCCCATTGCTAATTACTTTTTCCACACCATGTTCACCAATTTCCTTTCAAATCCCAAAAGGAAAAAAAAAACAATAAATAAAAAAATATCCCTAATTTAATCTGGTATTTGAATGTAATGTTAAAAAAAAAAATTGGAAAATACGGAATAAAATCACTATCCAGATAAACTAAAGAACCATAAGTGAAATAGGGCAAGTTACTGTGAGAGAATTCAGAAATTTGAACTAATTTACCATTGACAATTTGAACTAAACGCCAAGAGAGTTTCGAAATTTACCACGAGAATGAAAGTAGTGAAATTATTAGCTCCATCCATTTGGTGCCTCATACATAGCCCTTCTGACATTTTGTCTCAGTAAAAAAGTCCAGAATTACCATGTTTTCCCACAGCTTTCTTGAACTTATTATTTATTTTTCTCCTTAGAAAGAGGGATCAAAATTGAAGCAGAAGAAGTTCAAGAAAGCTGTGGAAAAGCATGAGAGGACTTGTACATCATTATTACCTAACTCCATATAGTGTATATGTAGAACCATATATAGAGAAATATTAGAGAATGGAAATTTAATTTGGGCAGTAAAAAAGATGATAGGAGGAGAGGAAGAAAATGAATTGAGATGCCCATACACATATATACAAAAGTGTGATGGACCACTCTACCACCACATTGTGTGTGTGTGTGTTTATAGCTTTATAGAGGAAGGGAAGGAAACAAAGTAGGGTTCACTCCACAAACAACGCCAATTCTTCCCACTTACACCCAAGTGCGCTGTGGGGTACATATATAGGCCAAGTTTAGATTTACATAGGTAGAGATCATACTTCATTTTTTTATCCATAAATATCTATATGAGCCAATGAGGGTACTCACATTTCACTATCATGAAAAATATCAATTATCTTTCAAAATAAGTATTTGTTAGCTAAAATGAGTATTTTATAAAATGAATATTTGCTAGTTAAATACAAAACTTAAGGGGTATCTGTACGTAGTACCAGTGGCGGATCCAGGAATTGGTAGTAGGGTGGGCTAAGAAAAAAATTTCACTAAGAAAATTATATATATATATATAACAATGATTATATATATCAAACAAATTATTACAAGACTACATTATTTCTGAATAAAAAGTGGAAACTATTTCATAAAAACATTGTTATATTTATATTAGCAATCAAATGGACATATTCTATTTTCCATATTATTTGTTTTCTTGACAAAAACTAAATATAAAAAAGCTAAAAAATGATATATTTTCAATTTCATATTTGATGATGACATTCAAGGAGGCACATTTGGTCGTCGCTACCGATAAATAACAACGTTACACGATAAACTAAAACTCGAACACAACACAATAACTTTATTGGGCCTAAAATTTAAAGTCAAATACGACGCGTTAAAAGACCAAAAGAATGACACGACACAATTGCCACAATAAGTAAAACTATTAAATGTATTTAGTGAGACCATTAACTAATAAAACATATGATTTTTTTAATATATTTGATACTTAGAAGATATATTCTAATAACTTACCAATCCAAGTAGTTAAGTACATTTAAACTTAATGAGATGGTAAGTGTACTAATAATAAATTAAGGATCACAAAAATAGTCTAAAGATTAAAAATATATTAAATAATACCATCAATATCACGATAACAAAAAAAATTAGTTTTAAGTTCTTCAATCTTGATTTCCAAATTTTCAAATGAATTTAAATTTTGAGGTGGACTTGAGTTTTGCATTAAATTTTGGGAGGGGCTAATTATGGATAATGTAAAAATTAAGGTACTAAAAGTAGAATTTTTAGAACTTTGCACTGGGCTCAAGCCCAGTGCTGACCAAACGTGGATACGCCCCTGCGTAGTACTTTAAGAGTTATTTGTAATTTTGAAAGATAACTATATCTTTTTTCTTCTTTTTTTCTTTTTTTTTAATTTGGCTAAATTGACCCATGGTAATTTCTGCGATTATCCCTAAATTAAATTATCAGTAGTAGAATTGAGATCTACCATTGAAAAAAGTTCGTTTAGATTTGATTTGTTAAATATAATAAATTAATTTAATTTTGATAAAATTTGAAGCTGAAACCAAGGTGATAAATTAAAAAAATGATTGAATATGTCAAAATATGAAGCTATTCAAATTAAATTCAACTCAACTTATATTTGATTTGATTAAAACTTGACTTTTTTTTTATCAGTTAAATCAAACTAATTCTAATATTTAAAATAAAAATTTCAAATAAATTAAAGTTGAATTAACTTGACTCTATTTATTTATATTTTATATTGCTTAATTAGTGTGTTTGGGGCAACCCACATTAACAGAAAATATCCGATATGTAGGGTACCAGATTGGACATAACTCGATTTGGGTTTTGGTTTTTTCTTTCATTTTTTGTTCATAAAATGCAACCCAATGGCCCAAAAGTGAAAATAAAAAAGGGAAAATGATAAAACCACCCCATTCCCATCACATGCAAGCATGTGGGCATGATCTCCCACTAATTTATTTGGTATAAAGGGTATGGGGTGGTTTATGGTCCCCCAAATTTGTTGTGTTTTTTTCTGCATCATCACACTAATATATATTATCTTTGCTAAAATCAGTGGCAATGAGGTGGATGATGAAATGCATATTTAGGGATCGATCTTGAGGGTTCTTTTTTATATGCACGTGCATCTCTACTTTGGTTTATTTACCAAAATTAACGTGTTCATCCTTTGGTTGTACATGCTCCACTAGCTCATCATCCGTCTTAATAATCTTTTCTTTATTTTTATCATCATCAAAAATACTTCCATTCTCAGCTTTTGAATGCTTTCTACATACAATTTCCTTGACATATATTGATCCCCATCGACCTCACCAACCTCTGCTCCTATCGGAAATTTCATTTTCAAATGATACACAGAAACCACAGCCTGAAAAGCATTTAACGATGGCCTACCCAACATTGCATTATACGAAGAGGGTGCATCAACTACTAAAAACTTTATCATTCTCGTTTTACGGCTAGGTTCCTTACCTAGAGAGGCAGGTAAAATGATCATACCTATGGATTGGATGGTTCCTCCCGCAAATCCGACCAATGGTGCGTCCACCGACTCCAAGCCGACCTAGAGGTCTATCTTCCTATAGCACTCATAGAACATGATATCCACCCAACTCCCCTTATCGATAAATGCTCGTTGAACATCATAGTTAGAAATCGTGGATGTGATCTGATAGCTCAAAAGCTACTCTAGAAAACCGTAGGCAATTGCACCTATCGTTTTATAGTATAGATTATTGAGTACCGAGTGTCATTCCCACGAGGATTGTAAGTACTAATAATTACCGTCTTTTTGTTATCTAATCTAGCAATTTTCAGAGTTTTTGTTTGATGAAAAAGGAAAATAAAGAATCTAAAATAACAAATTACAAATTGTAAAAATGAAGGAAGATTTGTAAAATAAGAAATCAAGAGATAGAAATGTGTTTGAATGTAAATCCCCCTAGAATGTTTTTGTGATTTGACAAGTTAAAAATACAACCATAAGCCCTTAAGCCAAAACCATCCTCTTTTAATAAAATCTCATGTTATATGGACCGTAGAAATTCCCGATTTAAGTTAAACCCTTTCTCAAGGTGAAAAACTCATAATCTCAAGTTGATTAACTGAAATCTCTTTCTAGTTAAAACCCCCAAGACAACATTATAACGATTTGTGAATTTCCATATTAGGTTTGACCCTAATCCAGAAGACTTATGTTTCCTATATCTAGGATTGCATGCAACTCTTTTCACTTATATAGGTTCTATTTCACCATGAATCTCTCGATTTCCCGGATGAAAAATAAACTTCAAATCAATATTGCACATATATCAATTCAAATGAATAAAGCATAATATAAGTTAATCACACAAAACATGAAGATTTTATTAAAAATATACACACCTTAATCACAAATCCATTCTAGAGTTCATTACATTCAAACACTAGGAGTTTAGCTACACATGGCTTTGATAAAAGAGTATACTACACAAGATGATTTGAATAAAATGAACATGGTGTACTTAGCTCTTATTCAAGACCAATAAAAGACTTCCTCCTTGGTTGATGATATTGAGCTCCAAGCCTTCTCCTCTAATGCTCTTCAACTTCTAATTCTATCTCTCCTTTTTTCTCTCAATGTATTTTGCTTTGTAACTTAGAGAGAATTAATCAATGAATATACCATGAATGGAATCATTCCCCCAACTCATACTCTTGGCTTTTATAGACATCATTTTTGTACAAGAACACATTAATAATGTCATCCTTTGTTAAACAAATGCTCCAATTCATTGTTGGGTTGGTGAATTCTTGTATTCATATGATAATTGAAGGAATATGGGGCCATGTTGCAGCAAAATAGGGTGTTAAAGGTGTACAAAAGTGGTCAAAAAGATTGGTTGGTGAATTTTCCATAATTTCCGCAAGGAAAAGTTGCAAAAAGAGGTCCCGGACATGACCATGTCGCCCAACACGGCCAGGCCGTGCTGTTTTATGACACATGAAGTCTCTTTGACATGGTCGTGCTTCCCAACATTGCCAGGCCGTGTTTCTGGACACGACCGTGTTGGGGAATACGGCCTTGCCGTGTTGGAGGCTGTTTTGTGCAAAAATTTCGAGTTTTTTGCTCCCGGCGGAACACGGCCGTGTTGCCCAACACTCCCTGCCCGTGTTGGACCAAAAAGGCCCCGAAATGACGCGTTTGGCTTGGGATTTCAAGCGTTTTTGCATCCTTAAACTCCCCGGTATATTTTGACATGAATCCATAGTCCAAAATTCACCAAAATTAGCCCCGAATGGTCAATCTACATCAATAAAAGCACCTCGGAGTAATATGAACTATGTACAATAAAAAATTTACGAAACTAACAATAGAATAACTCGAATTCTACTCAAATATACACATAAAACATGCATAAAAAGACCCTTATCATGATCACAAGAGCATCACTATGGGGAATTACGACACCCTTGCTATCACTCGATTCGAACTGGATATTTGGTCCCGGTCCGACCTGCTCCACCTTTATCTGCTCCTGCACCCAATCTAGAGTTGCTGCTCGGACATAGCTTTTCTGAGCTCTCCTTGAATCCACCTCTACTGATCCTCCGACTATCATTTGGATCACCGCTCACCGAGGTGGAGGTGGGGGCAGGTCCTCCATCTCCTCTGCCCCCTTTCTCCTTCCACCTATCCACGTAAACAAATTCCTTTAAGTGCCCCGTTTAAATTAACCTATCAATCTCATCCCTCAAGTGCGTACACCCTCTGCTGTATGCCCGTACTCATTGTGGAACCTGCAAAATTCCTTATACTTTGCTTTCGTTGGTGCATCCGCATGTGCCTTTAGCCACCTCAGGTCGGGATGTCTCTCAATAGCTATGAGCATACCTTTTCATGAGGTAGTGCCAATGGTGTATATTTCTCATACCTCAGCCTTCCACCCATCGCCTCGGGCTTAGGCTTTTTTGAGGTATCTTATCCTCCCGCTCTTTCACCCTCTCTCTCATTTTCTCCCCTTCTTCTCTTTTCATTTTCCTTGTCTCCTCCAAGTTAATGTATCTCTCTACCCGAGCTAATAATTCATCAAACATTTTGGCTGGTTCGACCGTGAGATTCAAAAAAAACTCACCGTCCTTCAAAGACTTGAGCTAGGGCTTTGGCCAATATTTGGGCTAGGGAGGGCAAGCACTTCCATTTCGGTCGTAGAAACATTGTATGTAACTCCTAAGTCATTCTTCCTCCTTTGCTTAATGCTAAACAAAGTTAGAGGTGTCTTCTAGTACTTTTGAGAACTCGTGAACTGATTCAAGAATGCCGAGCTGAACTTGTCGAAGTTTTTGATGCAACATGAAGGGAGTTGGCTGACCAATCTTGAGTCGATTTCATAAGAGTAGTCGGAAAAACTCTACACATCACGCCATCCGTGAATCTGTGTAGAATGGAAGAATTTTCAAAACGACACAAATGGTCCCACGGATCCGTGGTACCATCGTATTCGAAGTTTAGAGCCCGATAGGAGGATGGGAGCTCGTCAGCCATAATTTCATCCGAAAAAAGGGGCCCCCTATGCACCCGAGCTGAGGTCCCTCCCGACATTCCCATCATCTTCTTACGAATCTCTCACACCTCCTGATGGAGATCATCCATCCTCTCTGACCAATCTGGATCTTCAGTCGATGTGTACTCCGTCATCCTAGATGAATGCACTTCTTCAGCCACAGTGTTCCGCCGACCTCTATCGCCGATCTCCAGTGTTCTGGCCATATTTTCTCCTATCGGAGGGGCAACAGGGGGTGGCGGCGGCACCAAATCCCACAATCTTCTTCTACCACTTGCGCTACGACCTTGGTAATAAATCCGCTCAACTGCTCGAAGAACATAGGCCCCAAACTACTATCTCCTCCGGACATGGGTGTTTGATCCTCCATCCTTGTCCTCGGAATCCCTTGCCCATCGCCGTACTACCACAGCGTGGCGACGGTGGAGGCCTGATGTTCTTCTGAGTTACTCTGCCTGGTGTATCACCCATCGGAGTACGATTCAGATTATCAATCCAGTTTCTCCTCAAATACTCTATAACCACACACTCATAAGCTCACGCCCTCGCTCGGATGTTCCCACGTGACGACGCCAATTGGTCGATCCTAAAATTGCTCGCCTCCCGAAAATATCTTCTCGACCGATCTCTGCTGGCCGACCGCGACATCGACCGCACAAAAAGGGGACCAGGAGGGTTGCTCCGGCGTGCCCTCTCCGATGCTTGATGTGATAACACAAAAAAAAGTAAATAAATAAATAGGGGTTAATTTAGAAGTTATTTTAGAGGTTAATTTAGGGGTTAGTTTATAGGGGTTATATTAGGGGTTAATTTAGGATTTAAAACAAATATAGAAATAAAAATAAAAATTAGCCTATAAATTGTTAGATAAATGTTTTTATCAAGATTTTGATGATTTTGTTTAAATGAGTTTTTATACCAAAACAAGTTTTTTATATGTTGTCCAAATACTCCTAAATGATTTAAAATGTTTTAACTAATTTTTGGAGTATTTCTTAGTGTTTTTAATTTGATTAAAATTGGACAACACTTTTGATGATTTTGTTTATATTGGTTTTTACACCAAAACAATGTTTGTAAATGTTGTCCAAATACTCCCAATTGATTTAAAATGTTTTTACTAATTTTTTGGAGTATTTCTTGAAGTTTATTTTTGACAAAAATCGGACAACATTTCAAATTGAAGGTCGACCGGTCGCCCAAATGGTCGACCTGTACCTGAAGAAAAGAAAACACGAAATGTAACATGCAGTCTTGAAAAAAGGGAGGGGACCGGCCCAGAGAGAGGCGACCTGGTCGCCCCTCGGCCGACCTGGCCGACCTTCCTCCGACCGCACTGGATCGCACTATCTTTTTCAAACATTCGAATCTTATACAGGGCAACTGGTCGCCCTATGTTATTTTGTGACAGCAAAATTCCAACCATTGCAATATGTGACAACAAGATTTGCTTTTCAATTTTGTACAATATTTCTACATCTTGTGATCCTCTTTTTGTAGACAAAAGTGAAGATAGAGGAGCCTATGTTGGGAGCCTATGTTGGTGAAGACTTCCCTATAAATAGAGGATGAATTGAAGACACAAGACACAACACATACAAGCAAAATACACAACAAGAAATCGCAAATTGTTCAAGCTTTCATTTTTATATTTCTTTGTAATAACCTAAGTACTTTCACTTGCACATCTTTGAGGTCTAGGCTTTTTAATTCTTGATTACACTTGCACTCAATCTTTGTATTGGTTTCATAGAGTTGTAATCTTGAATTTTGTCCATCATTCAACACAAGACATCCTGTGAGTATTCTTGTGGTAAGAATACACTGGGTGATCTAGGTGATAGGTGTTTGAAGAGTGTGGTACTCTTCAAAGGTGGTGAAGGAAGATTGTGGTAATCTCCTTGAAGGTGTTGTAAAGAGGATTGTGGTGATCCTCAAGGTATTGTATTAATTGTGGTAATTAATAAAATCTTTTTTTCTTTTTGAAATCCATCCCGGAGATACTAGGGTGGTAGAGGATTAAACCCTAGGTGGGTTGAACCTCTTTAAATCAACGAGTGTTGTTTAATTTCCGCATTTACATTCTTGTCATTTACTTGTTGATTCGAAAAAGAGAGTGATTTGCGTAAAATTGGGATAATCTATTCACCCCCCTCTAGATTATCGTAGCCACTTGGACTAACATAAATATATGGTTAAACCACATATTTTTTCCACAACTTTCTAAACTCTCTATAATAGAAAACGAGGGAATCGAGGACTAGGATTTTTGTCGTTCAATTTTTCTACATCAAATATCTGCGGTTATTAAGGTAGGGATTTTTACATTATTTGTCTTTATTTAATGTTCAATGATTGTACTTCATTTATTGCAATATATGTCAAAAGGAATTCATATAAGCTAGGGGCTATGAAAAGGGTCCGAGATCAAACGTATCTTCAGGGTGAACCCGCAACGCTATATGCAGGAACTGGTCAGTCAGAGGAAAAAGAGGAAATTAATGAATTTACCGTTGTAATTATGTGAATGTTTTCATGTTATATTAAATATTGACAGATATATCCTTACTGAGCGAGATGAAGCTCACCCCTATTATTATCATGTCTTTCAGGTTGAGAAATCCGGCTGAAGATATGATGTTGTGGATGATGGAATAAATCATGCTATATTTTAAATAATTATGATCGGACTAAATTTTAGATTTATGTTTTTAATTTTCCTGGTTTATGCTTGGAACAATTGTTGGATATTTTAATTTTGAATATGTATTATTATTATTATTATTATTATTATTATTATTATTATTATTATTATTATTATTATTATTATTATTACTACTACTACTACTACTATTACCACTATTATTATTATTATTATTATATTTTTTTTCCTTAAAAATTAAAATTTCTCAATCAATTTTTTTTATCATTATTGGGATCACTTTAATTTATAAAATTATGTTTTTTTAAAAATATTTTTAAAATATTTTAAATTAATAAAATTGGGTCGTTACAAGTGGTATCAGAGCAGGTTTACGTTTCTGTAGGCTTGTTAAAAATATTAAAATTAAAATGTATAGTTTTTTTTTTTAAAAAAAAAAGTCAAACTTTGTATAAGATAAAATGGTGTAATAACATCCACATCCGTCATATCTTGTCGGTATCCTCAAGGTAAGAGAATTATTAATGCGAGTGAAATTATACAATATGCTCAGTTATGTCATGATGTATTTTATTATGATTCCATGTTATTAAATTCTGGCTTTAGAAATATAATACCAGTTTATATGTTAGATGAATAGAAATCTTGTATTCCTTTAAAAAATGTAAAAATAGACTTATAGTTGCAAATGCACATATATATAGATGGCAGGAACTCGCACTCGCCACACTGCAAGAAAGAATAATAATAATACAATTAACCGACTTATAGTCCGAACCATCCAATTAACCGACTCAATCATTATTTCAACTATCAAATTGAGGAGGGGGATAATATTGGAGAATATATATAGTTAAAATTCACCAGTTGTGGTACAATGTGAGGAATGTCATCAGGGCTCCAAACGAATGCGCTGCCTCCCGTAGAGTGATTGATAGCTTACCCTCTTTTTGGAACATCAAGGCTGAAAAGCTTTATGCCTCATTATTAGAGTATGACGGGCATGATGACCGATCCAAAATCAACTACAGAACATTTACTGCCAGGTTATACCGTAAATGGATTGAGTTTTTGAACAATGATGCTATGGCGGAAGATGAGGAACCAGAAGGAAACCTGGAAGAAGATCCAGAAGAGGATCCAGACGAAGATCCGGAGGAAGATGACGACATGGATCAGTAGAGATAGATGAGTCTATGTATTGCAATAATTGATAAATAAATCCTTATTATATATAAAGCTTAGTTGTCCTTTAATTGACACTAATTTATTTAACCATTATATTATGATATTTAGATTTTAAGTTAGATATTTCATGCAAAATTCATTAATAACTTGGGATAAATAATAATAATAATACATTATGTATGACCTTAGGAATATGGCTCCCCGTCATGGAAATCAAGTCAATGGTGAGAACTCCACTAACACAAGAAATCAAACCACTGATATTGTTGGAGATATAATTGTTGAGTTTCTCAGAGGTGTGCCGAACAACGGGGACAACAACAACAACGCACGAGTTGTGGAACAATTTCGCCACTATCGTCCACCCACATTCAACGGACGTGATGGCCCAACAACAGTAGAAGAATGGTTTCGATCGCTAGAGAGGATTTTTCGACTTATTGGATGCACAAACGAACAGAGAGTCATATGTGCTGCCTTCCAACTTACTGAAGATGCTGATCATTGGTGGGAAGGGTATTGGAGGACTAAGACCGAGGAAGAGCGGAATGCTTTAACATGGGATGAGTTCAAAGTGATTGTAATGGAAAAGTTTTTCCCACAATCATATCGGGACAAGAAAGAGACAAAATTTCTTAACTTTAAACAAAGAAACATGACTGTCACAGAGTACGAGAGACAGTTCAATCAATTAAGTCAATTTGCTCCACAAAAAGGCTCTGAGGTTTAGAAAGGGACTTCGGGCACAACTATCAGGAATACTATCTGCTCAAGGAGATTTGGAGTACTCGGTGATGGTGAGAAGGGCTCAAGGAGGTGGAAGCAAGTTTTGGTGGGGACGAAGAAGAGCAAAAGTTGGTCGTTTTACCTGAGAAAAGAAAATGGGACGGGGTAAGACATAATAAAAATGAAAATCAAAATAAACAGATAAAGATTGATGGAAATGCACGTCCAACTACGCAAGCAGATAGGCCAACTTGCCCAAAATGCAAGAAGAATCATTTTGGAGAATGTTTAGCTGGACAAGGAAAATGCTTCAAGTGTAAGAAGCCAGGACATGAAGTCTCTAATTGTCCCTTTTTAAAAGCTGAGCGGGAAAGAAGAGAACAAACATCCAGAGGTAGAGCTCGAATGTATGCTATGACTCAGGAAGAAGCTTATCAGAACCCGAGTACAATGTCAGGTATGCTAACCATCTCTGGAATACTTGCTCTCGTACTTTTCGACACAGTGCCACACATTCGTTTTTATCTGCCAACTTTCATGATATATTAGGACATAAGAGTGCTAGAGTAAGTGAACCCCTTGAGGTCGGTTTGCCATCTGGAAATTCGATAACAACTAACTCAGTAAATAAGGATGTTGAAGTGAATATAGGGGGAAAATATCTTAAAGCTGATTTATACATAATTAAGATAAAGGATTTTGATGTAATCTTAGGTATGAATTGGCTTAGTAGATATCGCATGACATTAAGTGTCACGAAAGAGATAATATTCAAACCGCCAGAAATGATGAGATAAAATTCTATGGGATTAAGTCAAGGCAAGCACCACGAGTGATATCGGCAATGAATCCAAGAAAGATGTTGAAAAAGAAAAATTGTCAAGGATATCTAGTGAGTTTAGTAGATACCTCGACAACCGAAGTGACACCTAATGACGTACCAATTTTTTGCAAGAATTTTTGGATGTATTTCCAGAAGACTTGTCGGGAATTCCTCCAGATCACCAGGTTGAATTTGGAATAGATTTGGTACCTGGGGCAGCACCTATATCTAAGGCACCCTATAGGATGGCGCCAAATGAGTTGCAAGAGTTAAAGACGCAAATACAAGAACTTTTGGATTTGGGATTTATTAGAGCTAGTGTATCACCGTGGGGAGCACCAGTTCTGTTTGTAAAGAAAAAAGACGGGTCACTTAGAATGTGTATCGATTATAGAGAACTTAATCGACTCACAGTGAAGAACAAATATCCGCTACCGAGGATTGAAGACTTGTTCGATCAATTGAGAGGTGCCATCACTTTCTCTAAGATTGACTTGAGATTCGGATATCATCAATTAAAAATTAAAGAGAGTGATATCCCGAAAATAGCATTTAGAACCCGATATGGACATTATGAGTTTGTAGTAATGCCATTTGGGTTAAGTAATGCACCAACAGTATTTATGGACTTGATGAATAGAGTATTTCATCGGTATCTAGACCAATTTGTCATAGTCTTTATAGATGATATACTTGTATATTCAAATAAAAGAGAGCAACATACTGAGCACTTAAGAATAGTGATAGAAACACTTCGCAAGGAAAAGTTATATGTGAAATTCAAGAAATGCGAGTTTTGGCTAGATCGAGTGGTGTTTCTTGGACATGTAATCACTGCTCAAGGAATTGAAGTGGACCCGGCTAAAATTGAAGCGATCAACGAATGGTGTGCACCTACCAATGCGAATGAAGTTCATAGCTTTTCTTGGTTTGGTGCTATTATCGGAGATTTATTGAAGGATTCTCAAAGATAGTCGCGCCTATGACTTTAATCGACAAGAAAAGGGGAGAAGTTCCAATGGAATGAGAAATGCGAAGAAAGTTTCAGGAGTTGAAGCGAAGGCTTACTCGCATCGCATCAAGATAACAATTCCCGACCCCACTAAAGATTTTGTTATTTATAGTGATGCATCAAAACAAGGCTTAGGATGCATGTTAATGCAACATGGTAAAGTGGTTGCCTACGCCTCAAGACAACTAAAGCCACATGAGTTAAATTATCCTACTCATGACCTAGAGTTAGCTGCTGTAGTGCATGCATTAAAGATCTGGCGCTATTATCTATATGGAGGAAAATGTGAAATCTTCACTGACCACAAAAGCTTGAAATATTTGTTTACTCAGAAAGAGCTAAACATGAGGCAAAGAAGGTAGTTGGAATTGGTGAATGACTATGATTGCATTATCAGCTATCATCCGGGTAAAGCTAATGTTGTATCCGATGCATTAAGTCGTAAAACAAAAGGAGAAATGTCAAGCTTGATATCTGAACAAGAACATCTTGTGAGAGAATTTGCCAGGATGAGAATTGAAGTAGTCGTACCACCAAAAAGCACAAAGATAATAATAGCATCTTTGGTGGTGCAACCTACTTTGAGAAAGAAGATAAAAGAAGCTCAACCTCGAGATAAATTTTTGAGCAAAATGAAAGAAAAAGCTCGTGAAGGGAATGTAAAAGGATTTGTTATAACAAATGATGGTTCTTTGACTTATGAAAGGAGATTATGCGTTCCTAAAGAAGGAGGGCTTAGAAAGGAAATTCTCGAAGAAGCTCACTGTACGCCATACATAGCTCACCCGGAGGTACAAAAATGTATCGAGATTTAAGAGAAGTATTTTGGCGGCGAAGTATGAAAAAGAGATATTGGAACTTTTGTGGAAAAATGTTTGACTTGTCGCCAGTTAAAGTCGAACACCAAAGACCATCTGCTTTGCTCAAACCATTTGACATTCCGAATGGAAATGAGAGCACATAACTATGGATTTTGTGGTAGGGCTTCCACCATCCATCACCAAGGGAAACAAAGGTTTGGGTTGTAGTAGATCGGTTAACAAAGTCCGCTCATCATTTCCTACCGTTAAGATGACGTTCGATATGGAGCGATATGCACAAATTTATATTGAGGAGATAGTAAGACTTCATGGAGTTCCCTGTGTCAATTGTTTTGACAGAGATGCGCGTTTTACTTCTAAGTTTTGGAAAAGTCTACAAAGTGCCTTGGGAACAAAGCTAAACTTTAGTACGGCTTATCATCCACAAAAGATGGGCAATCCGAAAGTGACTATACAAATATTGGAAGATATGTTGAGAGCATGTGTGCTCGACTTAGGAAGTAATTGGGAAATATTATTACCTTTGGTGGAATTTGCTTATAACAACAGTTATCAAGCGACTATTGGGATGGCTCCATACGAGGCGTTGTACGGAAGAAAATGTAGATCACCATTATATTGGAACGAAGTTGGTGAAAGAAAAATTTTAGGGCCTGAATTAATTCGGCAAACTGTTGAGAAGATAGCTATGATACAAGATCGAATCAAGATGGCTCAAGATAGACAAAAGTCGTATGCTGATAGACGGAGAAAACATATACAATTTGGTGAAGGAGAAAAAATATTTCTGAAAGTAGCTCCTATCAAAGGTGTTATTCGATTTGGCGAAAAAGGAAAGTTGAAATCGAGATATATCAGACCATTTGAAATCCTTACACGAGTTGGAGATTTAGCTTATCAGCTAGCATTACCACCGAGTCTATCAAGTGTGCACAATGTTTTTCACATCTCTATGCTAAGAAAGTACGTTCATGATCCAAGTCACATCGTGAATTATAAGGATCTTACAATCAACAATGATTTAAGTTATGAGGAAGCACCAGAACCTGTTTTGGAACGCAAGATTCACCATTTGAGAAATAAAGATATTGCTTTGATCAAAATACAATGGAGACGTCAGGGCATAAATGAAGCTACTCGGGAGCGTGAAGAGGAGATTCGTGTCAAATATCCAAAATTTTCAATTCCAGGTAAGATATCGAATTTCGAGGAAGAAATTTTATTTAAGGAGAGTAGAATGTGATAACACAAAAAAAAAGTAAATAAATAAATAGGGGTTAATTTAGAAGTTATTTTAGGGGTTAATTTAGGGGTTAGTTTATAGGGGTTATATTAGGGGTTAATTTAGAATTTAAAAAAAAATAGAAATAAAAATAAAAATTAGCCTATAAATATATGGTTAAACCACATATTTTTTCCACAACTTTCTAAACTCTCTATAATAGAAAACGAGGGAATCGAGGACTAGGATTTTTGTCGTTCAATTTTTCTACATCAAGTATCTGCAGTTATTAAGGTAGGGATTTTTACATTATTTGTCTTTATTTAATGTTCCATGATTGTACTTCATTTATTGCGATATATGTCAAGAGAAATTCATATAAGCTAGGGGCTATGAAAAGGGTCCGAGATCAAACATATCTTCGGGGTGAACCCACAATGCTATATGCAGGAACTGGTCAGTCAGAGGAAAAATAGGAAATTAATGAATTTACCGTTGTAATTATGTGAATGTTTTTATGTTATATTAAATATTGACAGATATATCCTTACTGAGCGAGATGAAGCTCACCCCTATTATTATCATGTCTTTCAGGTTGAGAAATCCGGCTGAAGATATGATGTTGTGGATGGTGGAATAAATCATGCTATATTTTAAATAATTATGACCGGACTAAATTTTAGATTTATGTTTTTAATTTTCCTGGTTTATGCTTGGAACAATTGTTGGATATTTTAATTTTGAATATGTATTATTATTATTATTATTATTATTACTATTACCACTATTATTATTATCATTATTATTATTATTATTATTATTATTATTATTATTATTATTATATTTTTTTCCTTAAAAATTTTAAAATATCTCAATCAATTTTTTTTAATCATTATTGGGATCACTTTAATTTATAAAATTATATTTTTTTAAAAATGTTTTTAGAATATTTTAAATTAATAAAATTGGATCGTTACACTTAAGTCGTAAGAGTATTTAGCAAGAAAAAAGCAAAATATAAAATTGAATAAAAAGTGTGATTGGGGTTAGAATGAACCTGTAACAGGGTACTTATAGCTTTACCGTAATTAGGTTTTCCACAAAATCCGAAGTTTGTTACGATTTCGATAACATAATCTGATTAGAATAAGATCAAATCTTCCAGAACCCTAATTTGTTAAACAGTTTGGCAGATCAGGGTGATATTGATTACTTTACGTCATCACCTCAACTACATTCGTCTTAGAATTCAATTGCCCTAATTCTCAGAGGACCTAAGCTCAGCCTTAATTATGAAAGTCAACTTTGCCATAACCTTGATCTCCTACTCAAGCTCTTTAATTTATCCCTTATTAGTTCATCAACTCAGCAGTTCATCCCAGGAGTAAGATATTTTAGCTCAAGCTCTTAACTGTTTATATAATAGAGCCTTTCAAATCGACTCAACTACAAGAGTTCTTCAAATCGGCCCAATTAATCAGAGCTCTTCAGTTCGGCCCATTGGCAGAACTCTCACAGCTCAATAAATTAGCAGAGGTCTCACATCTCATTCCGTTAGCAGAGCTCTCACAGCTCAGCCATCAACTCATCCTATTAATATGATCCTTCAGTTCGGCCCAAATAGAGGAGCATCAGCTCGGCCCACAAGGTCATCCTAACTTATCACTTCTCCTAAAAAATGGGTGTTCAATTCGATAAACAATAATTAATCATTTGATCTATCGACATGCTTAAACGACTTATTATAATGCATTTGAATGGAATTACATGCAATTCAATTCATTCATTTAAGTGTCAATAATAATTTAAAACTGTAAATTAAATAAACGTCCGTGTCTTGCCACCAAATACAAACTATGTTTACGACAAAGCATTTAAATCTCAAAAGCCATTCACGGTTATTTCGACCATGTAATACCAAATTTTCAAACAATTCAACCAAATAAGTACGTACCTAGTCTTCAGCAATTTTGACAACCTTTTTCCCAATATTATTGCCACGAAAAATATCAACAAATGCTGATGGGATGCTCTCTACGCCATAGGACATGTCTTCAATGACCTTCAGTTTGTCCGTTTGAAGATATTGCACAGTGGTCGAAACGAATTCTGGGTATATATCATTTAAGTCTATTGCCAGAAAACCCTCAATTTTGATTCTTTTGTAGATCACTTGTACTATATCAGGCTTTGCTTTTTTTTGGGTGTCGGTATATTCAGATATCACTCCACAGACAGCTATTCGACCAAAAAGGTTCATGTTCTGGACTGCTGCTTCAAGCATTTCACCTCCCACATTGTCAAAGTATATATCGATCCCTTCTGGGAAGTACCTGTGATAATCAGCCATAATTTGGTTAACATTTTCCATCATGGAACTTGCTAAATTAAGGTTCGGCCTAATGACACAAAACCCAAGGGTGTTTAAAAATTGCAAAAACCCATTCAGGTTTGATTCCGTCTTAAATTTTTCCCTTCATATATAAGTAAAAACATTTCAAACCCCGTGGTATTTATAAAAGTAACACAATTACCCCCTTAAATTTAGGACATAATCAAACCTGATGAATGTTTTTGTCATTTTGAAACATCTCTGGATTTTTTTGTAATTAGTCCAAACTTTAGGGGTGCTTTTGTAATCATTCCTATTATATATGTATATATATCATAACCTTTGAAGAGCTGCGTTGAAATTAGTTTCTTCTTTATAGTTGAAGGCAGCATCAAACCCAATCGTCTCTTTTAGTAAGTCCACCTACACAACATATCACAAAGCATTAATGTCACCTTAAGAAAAGGTTTACCTAATAATTAGCAAAACAGGGATCTTAGATATACATTATTACAGTCGTACGTATGAATTTGTATGACAACTATGTAAATATAGTTTTCTATAACGATATATGTATGAACCTTTTCTTTAGTTCCTGCACAGCCAACAACATAACATCCAAACAACTTGGCATATTGTCCAACTAAATTACCAACTGATCCCGAAGCGGCAGAAACAAACACTTTCTCCCCCTTTTTGGGTTTGCAAACTTTGAATAACCCTCCATATGCTGCGAGGCCGGCGTGACCTACAAAGTATGAGTTTTAATTACAGAGCTTCTGTGAAACATAATAAGTTTTTTGATTGTTAAGCTAGCGTCTGAGCTTATAATAAAATTGTTTTGTGATTGCTTTTAATTACGATTTAGTATTCTGTCAGATGGTCTAATGGATTTAACCCGTCGGAGATGTGTGTTCGGGCGCATCGACTTGTTGTGATCTGATAGAATATAAGATACACACAGAGATTTTACGTAGTTCGACAAAACTCGCCTACGTGCACGAGAGCTTTCGTCCTTTACTAATAAGGAATTGTTCGGTACAAGAAAAATACACCTCTTAAAATTTATGTTCCAAACCCAAGAAAATAATACTCGTAATCATTTTACTAGTTATTAAAGAACACTCTCCCAACCCCTTCGTATTGCCTAAGAGAAAAAATGCCCGAAGTGTTCCCAACATGTATCATAATTTGACTTACACAAATTGATTAACCCAAATGTCTACACTCTATATTTATCTCTTGATTTCTCTCCTCCTTGGTGTATATCCTCTGCTTCCAAATCCTCCACATTCTTGGAAAGAGAAAATGGTCATTTTTACCCATTTTGAGATAGGAGAACACTTTTTTACCTAACTTTCATAAAAACCAATTTTCTACTCACTTTTTCAATGAAAGTCATAAATGCCTTTATCCTCTTCCTCTCTCTTTCTTGGTTTAAAAATATAATTTTTCTTTCCTCTTTTCTTCTTTTTTCCAAAGATAACAATCTTCTCTTTTTTTTTCCTTTCATGTTTTCGATTTTTGAAGATTCAAGACACAATTGGAAATTAGTTTAAGTCACTTGAACCAAATTAATGTATTTCTTGCTTCAAATATTTATGTATAATACGGGAAATTCGCTTATTTTCGATAAGAGAAAAAAAACTGGAATGTTCAATATGGCACGATCGTACCACCATGTGAGCACACGATCGTGCCACCATAAACGTGAGCACGATAGTGCCACCATAAACGTGAGCACGATCGTACCACCATATGGGGCAGCACATTATGGGGCACGATCGTGCCACTATAAAGGTGGGCATGATCGTACCACCATAAAGGTGAGCACGATAGTGCCACTCTAAATGTGAGCACGATCGTGCAACCCTATGGGGACAACATGATAGTGCTACTTTAGTAAGGGTATTTTTGTCTTTGTGGGTAAAAAAGATGTTTTTTATAAAAATGGGATAGAAAAGTTGTTTCTCTATCCAAATAGGGTTAAAAAAAACCACCCTTCTTGGAAAAGTGAATAATCATAAGTGTTAGATATTTAACTGAATCAACTCTGAAGCATCTCAGGATGACTATTAATATTATTTAGATTGATTACTAATGTTTTTAATGGGACTAACAATATTTTTTAGTATAAAAACTAATAAATTTAGAGGACTACTAAATAAGTTTCAGTGGACTGCTAAATAATTAAGTTAAGGGGGAATACTAATACTTTTTTAGGGGAAAACTAATTTAAGGAATTACTAATACTTTTAGGTGAAAAACTAATACATTTCGGAGGTAATTACTAAAAAACTTTAAAGGGGAAACATAATACATTTTCAAGAGGACTATGACTATGTTTCAAGGGAGTACTAATACTTTTGATAGAAAAAACTATTATTTTTCAAGAGAATTGAACTACTAAAATATTTTTCAAAGAACTACTAATATTTTTCCGACGACTGCTAAAACTATTCAAAGGAAAAACTAATACTTTTCAGGGCCCTTGTAATACTATGTCACAGCTTAATATTATAAAAATGTCACAAGCTCCAAGTCATACTATGCCATCGCCTATATTACAAAGATACCACATGCCCTAAAATATTACAAAAATACCACCGCTAATATTATAAAAATGCTAGTGGATTTGGGTTTAAGATCCGTACGATTGATTTTGGCCCGTGAAACCGTCTGACAGGAATTTTTGTCTTTAATCATAGTATGATACTTTTGTACTTCAAGCAAGTTTAAGGTTCCATCTTTTATACAATTCTTTTCATAATATACTTTCATTTAATTAATTATAAGATTCCATAGTAACTCTGGTTTTATATTTTTATGGGATAATTACAAAAACACCCTTGAGATTTGGGCCAATTATAAAAAAACACAGAGATTTTTTAAAATTATAAAAAACTCCTTAAGGTTTGATTTTGTCTTACATTTTCTCCCTTCATAAGCAAAAAAACATATCAAAACCTCCCCTGATATTTATAAAAATCCTACAGTTACCCCCTTAAATTTAATACATAATCAAACCTGGTGGGATTTTTTATAATTTTGAAACATCGTTGGTTTTTTATGTAACTAGCCCAAACCTCAGGGGTGTTTTTGGAATCTATTCTCTATTTTTATATATAAGTTTCAAATATGTTGACATGTTTACCAGGTTTAGATGCTTTTGCAATTGAGAAAATTGACCTTTTGTCCCCTTTAAAAAAATCTATAAATTGGTTTAGGAAAAAAAAGGAAAACTATTTGAAATTTTTTGAAAATTGTTTTAAAAATCTAACAATTATTTTAAAATCCAAAAACTAAAAAAAATCTGAAAAATTATTTGAAACCTAACATATGCATGCATACATATGTATATATTATTTCTACATGTATATAAACATTATGTATACGTACCTAGAACTCCTCCGGCATAATAAGAGAGGGGAAATCCCATATTGGCATCCAATTTTTGCAACAATTGGCAATCTCGTACAATGGTATACTCTGCCCAGCTCAGCCATCCCGAAACCAAATCGCCTATTTTAAAATCAGGATGCTTAGAATCAACCACTCTCCCCACCCCAACTGCTCCAATCACCTGTCCAATTCAACAAATTAAATCACCAACTCCAGTATTTTACGTACTGTTTGAGATATATATGTAAATCGTGTTTGTTTTACTCAATCTCATTAAAAATATTCCATTTCCAAATTCTCATTTTACAATCTCAACTCTATATTCTCAATTTTCAGACGTATATATCCAATTATTTTCAACCTAAAGTACTACATCAGTGGGACTCACAGTAATACATTACATCCACATACATTATCATTTCCAAATTAAATATTCAATGTGGGTTCCACCACTACATTACATCCATATAAATTCACTTTTACACAATTTTCAAAAAAAAAAAATTGAGAATTTATCTAAACGGGATGGAAAATGACTTTTTTCATTGGAATGAAAACCATACTATTCCTAACTTTTTTGTGACTTACCTGTCCAGGAATAACAGCACAAAATGGGTTAATTGTGTGAGTGAAACTACGAGTCTTCATTCGGTTCAGGTGAGCGGGATCGATGGATGCATACAGAGTTTTGACGAGGACAACATTATTAATATTGTCGGAGCCCTGACATGAGTACTGGAGCTTTAACGAAATTTGTTGTTCACAAACAGAGAAATTTGATTCATTTGGGGCTCCATCTATATGACCCCTTGTTACTACATACTTGTTTCTTACAGCTTCCATTATATTTTCCCAAGATTTTTACCAACACAAATTAATCAGAGATTTTTGGAATATGTTTCTGTATGTATGTACTCTCTTTTATGACTGTGAATGTATATTTGCAATTTTCAGGTGCATGGGTCAGGCAATTAGCACATGTGAATCACATTGATGGGTGTGTACATAGTAATATATTGCATCGAATAATGAGAATCACATTAATTTGAAAATTTGACTTTGTATTGGCATCTACGTACATTTAAAGATAAGTTCAAAGACAATTGCATCGGAATCATAATGTATTTGCTACTTTAATTTGAGTTGTCTTATACGAAATCACAAAGCTAAAATTTTTAAAATAAAATAAAATCAACAAGGTGTCTTATGATCAGATCTCGAAGAGTTAATTAAGGGCTTTTGATATCAGTATATAATACTATACTCGTCTCATTTAAAGTTTAAATTTTATACATACAAATCCATCTTTAAAATATTTAAAAAAAAAAAGAATCTTGAAGAATTGAGGCCTTCCATAATCAGATAAGATCTTCTATTTCAAAATCGTGTTCCATTTCATATACCACCGCACAGATAATTGACACATGTATAATACTCACCGTGTTAATTTTCAAGCATAATATGGTAAGTATTATCCACGTGTCAATCATCTGTGCAGTGAAATATGATATCTCATCCGTTCCATAATGCTATATGTTCTCGTTTATATCATGCATATTATTTAGACCACGATTAATTTAAAGACTATGCGTTAAAGACTTTGATTGATCAGAGCGTGGGCTTTTATAATGATTAAGATGACGGTTAAGTACTTACGCCATATGAATGTGGACTGTCTTATGTTCAACTAGTAACTAAAATATTACGCCACAATAACAGAGATAGAGCGGATGGTTGGCAAAAGAACCGCCTCTCTCAATTTCAATTTTTTCATAATTACTGTACATTTTGTAGATAAAATTATAACTTTTATAATTCTGCCCTACTAGAAATATAAAAAGCACCTATTTATCTATTAGTTTCATTAAAAATAAACCTCGCCTCATAGTCTTTATTTTCTTGCTCTGTTCCTACCCACACCGATGTCTTAGATATACTATAACGGTGAATACATTAGTTTAGTTTTTTTAAGTAGTGTCAATAATACTATACTCATGCCATTGGAACTTCAATTTTTATATATGCATATCCATCTATAAAATATTTCAAAAATAGTCTTCCTATAATTCAAAAACAAGGAAATTCCAACGGAAAAAATCTGTTGGTATTTGGCCAATTTCCATTGGAATTATCGATTCCAACAGTAATTCCAATGGAAAAGCACCATTGGTATATTAGCCGTTGGAATGACAAAATTCCAACGAAAATTCCTATGGAAAAAATATTCCAACAGTACCAAATGGTTTTGCTTATCGTTGGATTTTCTGTTGGAATTTTCCAACGGTATGCTGAAGCATTGAAATTTCCATTGGAATTTTGAAAATTCCCACAATTTTTTATTCCGTTGGAATTATTTCGTTGGAATTTGATTGTTTTCTTGTAGTGATATATCTTTTTGGAACTTCACAAAGGAAGTGTTGATTACAAGTTATAGAGACGGGAAAAGCCTTCAAGATATCTTATATATTAGAAACATAAAATTACAATTGAAGCAAAACTTAACTATTACAAGTCTTGAATGGACTCCAACTCCAAAAGCATGAATCTAACAGAACTTTAAAGCCGAGTCGAGGAAGACCTCTTTCCGTAAGACAATATACGTCCCGGCTAGCTCTCAGACGTAATATCCCTAAAGATAAAATGGATTTTGTCTTTTGTGTAGTAGCACCACTAACACAAAAGCCCCATCGAACTAGAAATGGCGTGAAGACTGATCTGCTTGACTCGGATATGCAGAAATGAAGATGCAGCGAGAGATGTGATGACATATGTGACCATATTCGGGATAACATCCACTGGACAAATTGTTTTTTCTGCAAAATTTGTCTAACTCTCTCTATATCTCCCTATTTTTCTTATTCGAATTTGAATGCAAACTAAGCCTATATAAGACAACAATTCGTCAATTCCCAACACTTGGAGTAGATTACTGATAGAAAATGAGCAATTATAACCAAATATAACTTCCAAGAGTTACAAGCCACTTATGACCACTGTCAAGGAGTTACAAACTCCAAGAGACACACATGAATTTAGATACCTCCAATATCCAGATACATAAGGCCCAATAGTCACTTGAATCTGGGTAAAGCCCATTTTCGAGTGACAAAACTAACTGAACCTGGACTCGGGCCTAAAGAGTCAGGCTAGCCCAAGACCCATTTGTGATTACTCATGTATGTTATAGTATATTCAACCAATAACACCTTCTAGTATCTAAACTAGGATAAACAAAACTTTATTTTCTATGTGGGACAAGACTAAAGTCTTTCAATTCCTTTTATATAATGTCCATTCGTGTGGCCAACTTTGTGTATTAATTCTTTACTTATCGAAATTCGGTTTTGAGAAATACAAAATACTACGAACATCTACTCGCAACGTAGATTAATAACACTACAAGAAAAAAGCTAATAGACATCGGTTAAAAACCGATGTTGAATCGTGAAAAGAACCGATGTTGAAAGCCCTGTTGTTAAAAGGGGGGTTTTCAACATCGGTTTTGAACCGATGTCCAAAAGTGAAACAACAACGCTTAAAAAACGATGTTTATTAGAAATATAAGTGATGTTAAAGCCCCTGTTGTGAAAGTGTCAACTATTTGACAACGCTTTTTAACCGATGTGGCTTCCGTTAACAACATCATTTTGTAACATCGGTTTTTAACCGATGTTGATACTTGAAACCACAACGGCTAATAAACGTTGTTGTTTTGGTTTAGTTAGTTAAGAAATGACATCGGTTCTGAAAGCGATGTCTTAATTACCATAAATGATGTCGTTTACGTTTTTACACGTCACTTTATAACCGATGTTGTTTGTTTTTTTAACTGATTTCATTTCATTGAACAATATTCTATTTTTTACCCCTGTAATTAACAACAATAGCACCAATATTCACCAATCTAAAACAACAAACAATTAAGTACAATCGAAATTAACAAATATAACCTGCATTAAGCCATTCATTGAAAATGTGCACAACGAGTATACATAAAGGCCAAATGTGGCTATACAAACGAGTACTTAAAGGGCCTCAATGTTGCAACATCATCATAATTCCCAATTTGTCAACTTACATTGCAAATCCTTACTAGTAATGTTTATAAAAAAAAAATCTAATGAGTGCTAGTGAAAATAGAACAAACACGTCCTCAAAACATCCTTCGACCCCTCGATCTGGTAAAACAACCTGAAAAGATGGGTATAAAATTAATTTTTAAGTCGAAAAGTTTAGAAATATGAAAATACGCATCACCCAACACATAATTTCACTAAGATTTTCACTTTAAGAGAAATAATAAAATAAATAAATAAATAAACATGTAGGTCAATTAGGGGCCAAAAGGAGTCATACCGACACTTCGCTCTTGTCAACCACTTAATTATTCCCTATCAAGACATGGATTTTGTCGGTTTAATGATCTTTTTATACAAGTGTTACAAGTTCATTTTTTGGCACAAATTGTAAATGGTAGAAATGATTGTAAACATTTTAATTTGTGGCTCACATAAATTTCAACTGCGGCATGGCCCCCAAGAAATCTTTCTTAACCAAAGACCACTAACTCCTCCGAGAATTAAATATTTATCCACCAAAAATTTAATCAAAATTGGGTCAACACCCTCTTTATAAAAATCAAATTTATAACAAGACATATACTATGGTAAAAACAAAAATTAAAATGTCTTTTTCAGTAATTTTCGACCACTATATTTTTACAATAATAGTTTAAAATATCCCAACATTATTTTTCTTCCACTGGTTATCTAATGTATTGTGAATCAAATTTTGAAGCTAATTACACTTTGAATGGGGAAAATTATATGTTATATGATTGAACTCGGGTAGGACCGTTCCTATGTTTTAAAGGGCCTAGTGCGAGAAAAAAAATAGGCCTTCTATATTCATAGAAATTTAAAAAAACTAATTAATCAATATTACGAAAATTAATATCATTAGTTGCAGCATAAAATGATAAAACGTTTATATTATAATTTTAATATTTCTAATTCATTAAAATAATGCTACAAAAATAGATACTTTAATATCATTACATCAAATATTTAAAAGAAAAGCTACCAATAAATTAGCCACAAAGAATTGATCTCCTTGCATTTTTTTTTAATTTAGATACATTTTTATTGCAAAATCATCAACCAACCTATATTTTAGATAACTCAAGCGGTATCAATACCCATTGTATTTGGATAAAAGAATTTCGATTTTGTGAGAGGATTTGGGGGAAGGATTTCAAACGACTACATCTAAGATGAATTTGAAATACTAAAAAATGGCTCCCAAAATAGCTTTCAAATATTTGAAATCTATTATAGAAATACTCCATCCAAATAACCTTAATGGATATGTTATTATGAATTTGAAATTCTTAACTCCAAATACATCAATCCAAATGGAAACTGAGACTTATTCCCTGTTAAAAAACGGTAAGGAATAAAGAGTTTTATTTTAGATGAAAGAGAATAAAACCATAATGCAAAAATAATAAATATAGATACAATTCATGTTAATGGTGAAATCAAACAACTAAATCTAAATATATCTTAAAGTTTAAAAAGAAATTGAGGAAGAACTCTAAATAAATATAATAGACATTATCAAACAAAATAAACATAAATTGACTAACGCTCCAATGTTTTGTTTTATTTGAGGAAAGAAAAAAAGAAGAAAGAATTATGCTACTACAAGGAGTAGAACCAACAACTCTAACTACTACACTAAAAAGTTTTTAGTATGACATCATGTAGGAGAGGAGAACTACCTTTGGGCTAGCAACTCTTTTGTTAAATATTCCAGGATTTATTGTACATATGACATTATGAACATTTAAATTAAAAACCTGTGTGAGGCGCCGTCTTGAGTCTCTTGACCGCCCCAGAACGACTCGAACTTGGGGATAGTTGACTATATTGCTTTCTAAACAATATCGATCTTTCTTTGTCAAAAAAAAACAAATAATAATAATAGTGATGCTAATGTTAAGAATTTAAAAAAAAAAAAGGGGACTATTATAGTGAGCGACTTAGAGTGGCTTGCTTGCATGCGCAACCGTGCAAGCTTCAGATTAGAAGTAGAAAGCGAGAAAGTTTTAAAGTTTTTGTACAATGTACATTTGCGTTGTAGGTTCCCATATGAAGGAAATAAACTGAGATCAAGGAGGACAAAAATACCAAATGTAGAGAATTCATTACGAAAGTTGAGTTATTATTCATTCATACATTTTTGATTACAACACTTCTTCTATTTATAGAAAGAAGATCATCGAGAATAATCAATATGACACGTCATAAAATGGATAACGAGGAATCTAATTAATATCAACTAAATGATTGCTCTTTAACGCTTTTCTGTACCAACACAAGCAGTGGCGGATCATTGAGAGGGCAACATTGGACCTCAACCCAGTGCAACCCACTAAAAAGCCCATATATACGTGTGTGCTATTTTGTATTAATAGATTAAGCCTAGCCCACCGTCCACCCCCTTTTAATTTCTCAAATTCTTGGCACCTAGCATCCTACCCCTCCAAGCCTAATCCAAGTGTCCAACCTAACTACCTCTTACATAGGAGTGTAAACGAATCGAATCGAGTCGAATATCAAGATATTTTATTCGTATTCGGCTCATTTAGAGAATATTCTTATTCTTATTCGTATTCTTTTAATGTTCGCATCTAAAAATCGGTTCTTATTCTTATTTGAAAATATATTCGAATACATACGAATCAACTCGAATATTCGTATTCGAAATCTTAACCTATCTTTATTTTTTTTCCCTTACAATATCTGATTAGATTGCAATAATAATTATAATCTAAATAATAACTTTGGGTCATGAAATTGTTCAATACAACAATAACATATTAATCACCAAATACACAAACAAACAAAAAGACTATTGTCCTCTGCCGAGACCATCAAGAATATACTATAAGAATATAATTATATATGAACTTATTAGTTTGGACTTTTATAAGTGAATACATGGTTTATTATATGTTAATAATCTACATAAATAATTATACACTTACATATAAAAGATTACACATATAGGTGATTTGTATAAATATAAATATAATTATAAAATAATATTATTCGAATAATTTCAAATTCGGAATTCATTGTCAACTGTCTGAATCAATTGGATCTTAGTGATCCGAGGTCGAATTTAGACAAAGTAGCACTCACTGGTACTCTTCGCTATTGGCTCCAAGATGTCCAACAAAACGTTACTCGAATCAAATATAATTAAATTCATATTCGTATTCGCATATTATGCGAATCAGAATAAATATTCTTATTTGGATTCATGTTCTAATTTTTTGAATTTGAACATTAATATACAAATTCGAATACTGAATCGAAGCAAAAAAATTCGCTTCTTTTACACCCCTAAGTCTTACACCAAGAAAAGTCCATTTAAGTCTTAAATTTAATAGTCTTGAAAGAAGTAAAATATATCAAGACAAAAGTACTTTCCCAATTCCTAACGTGCAACAACAAATAGTGGAAGCTTAGAGTTTCTTTCTCCTAATTCCTCAATTGTTTTTGTGACCAATATAATGTACATTCCAGACCCTACTCTCAATATTCAAGTAGGAAATTTATCACGTGGCTTCTCCTCAAAAAATGGATGTTCAATTCGATAAACAATAATTAATCATTTGATCTATCGACATGCTTAAACGACTTATTATAATGCATTTGAATGGAATTGCATGCAATTCAATTCATTCATTTAAGTGTCAATAATAATTCAACTGTAAAATAAACGTGTCTTGTCACGAAATACTGAAATACAAACTATGTTTACAATCATTCAAATCTGAATTTGACCATGTAATACCAAATTTTCAAACAATTCAATCCAATAAGTACGTACCTAGTCTTCAGCAATTTTCACAACCTTTTTCCCAATATTATTGCCACGATAAATATCAACAAAGGCTGTTGGGATGCTCTCTACGCCATAAGACATGTCTTCTATGACCTTCAATTTGCCCGTCTGAAGATGTTGCATAGTGGTCAAAATGAATTCTGGGTATATATCATTTAAGTCCATTGCCAGAAAACCCTCAATTTTGATTCTTTTGTAGATCACTTGTACCATATCAGGCTTGGCTCTTTTTTGGGTGTCGGTATATTCAGATATCACTCCACAGACAGCTATTCGACCAAAAAGGTTCATGTTTTGGACTGCCGCTTCAAGCATTTCACCTCCCACGTTGTCAAAGTATATATCAATCCCTTCGGGGAAGTACCTGTGATGATCAACCATATATAATTTGGTTAACATTTTCCATCATGGAACTTGCTAAATTAAGTTTCATTTCGTATTTTGATCTTGAATTAATGGCGATGGCTACTAGTATTAAGAAAACCAAGGGTTTTTTAAAAATCGCAAAAGTCCATTGAGGTTTGATTCCGTCTTAAAATTTTCCCTTAATAAGCAAAAACATTTCAAACCCAGACAATATTTATAAAAATAACATATTTACTCCCTCGACAAAATCAAACCTGATGAATATTTTTGTAATTTTGAAACATCTCATGATTTTTTTGTAATTAGTCCAAACATTAGGGGTGCTTTTGTAACTATCCCTATTATATATATATATATATATATATATATATATATATATCATAACCTTTGAAGAGCTGCGTTCAAATTAGTTTCTTCTTTATAGTTGAAGGCAGCATCAAACCCAATCTTCTCTTTTAGTAAGTCCACCTACACAACATATCACAAAGCATAAATCGTCATGACCTCAAAGAAAAGGTTTACCTAATAATTAGCAAAACAGGGATCTTAAAAAAAAGGATGAATTCCATCCCTAAGAGCCCCCACTGTCTTGTCCTAGAGTTTCGTGGAGGATGTGAAGCGCGGGATATGTCTCAACTAGTCAGGTCCTTGGGCTGCCGACAAGGACGGAACTACGTTTAGTTGGAGGGGGGCCTTGCCCCCCCAACATTTTCTTTTTTTTTATATATATGTATTTTGGCTTTTTTTTTGTGCAAAAAAATTATAACATGACTTTTATTTTTTAAATTTGTGAGCCTATACCCTTACACTTTTCAAGTATTCATTTCAATACCACATACACATTCTAAATTTTAATATTTTGGAATTGTAATTATGTATTTTGTGATGTTTGATGATAAATATATACATTGTATTTGATGCAATAATATAATATATTCTAAATTTTATTACATGTAAATACACGTTTTCAAAAGATGAAAAGTAGTCATATTTTTTAAAAACATATCTTTTAGCCCATTTGACAAAAAAATGACAGTCATACATTCATTGTATTCTTTAGTGAGTTACTTAGCAAATTTGAAAAAATTGATGCGATACCTTCTTGGGATTGAAAAAAATTTCTCGGGATCGAGGAATATTTTAATAAAATAGCAGAATGGACAATTAATCTCAAAATAGCTAAAAAAATATTTTTGAAAGTCACGGCTAAAACCTATTTTTGTTATGGACAAATAGCCATAAATTCAATGGACACTGTTGCCCCCCCTTCCCAAAAAAATATCAAATCCTGGTTCCGCTCTGGCTGCCGAAGACTGAGTCACCACATAAAAAGTTCTCCTCCACCTGTAAATCGTTACCAGAGGGATTTAAACAACCACACTATGGGTGTCAGCAAGCAGATATCACGTCACCCAAATTCTTTATAACCAGTTGAGCTAGGGATCTTATATATACATTATTGCAGTCGTACGTATCAATTTGTCTGACAACTATAACCATGTAAATAATATTTTATAAAAAAGGATATATAATAACGATATATATGTGTGTGTACCTTTTCTTTAGTTCCAGCACAGCCAACAACATAACATCCAAACAACTTGGCATATTGTCCAACTAAATTACCAACTGATCCCGAAGCGGCAGAAACAAACACTTTCTCCCCCTTTTTGGGTTTGCAAAATTTGAATAACCCTCCATACGCTGTGAGGCCGGCGTGACCTACAAAGTATTATATAATATATTATTGTATGAGTTTTAATTACAGAGCTTCTGTGCAACATAATAAGTTTGAGATTGTTTAGCTAGCGTCTGAGCTTCTATAAGTGCCCAACTTGAGCCAAAATGAAATTGTTTTGTGACATGCTAATACTTTTTGTGGGACTAGTAATAATTTTTATTATAAAAACTAATAAAATTTAGAGGACTACTAAATAAATTTTAGGGGACTGCTAAATAAGTTTAAGGGAGAATACTAATACTTTTGAGGAAACTATTAATATTTCTTAGGGGAAAAACTAATATATTTCAGGGGTAATTATAAAAAACCTTTAAGAGGAAAATATAAAACTTTTCAAGGGTACTATGGATACGTTTTAAGGGGAGTACTAATACTTTTGAATGAAAAACACTATTATTTTTCAAGAGAATTGAAATACTAAAATATTCTTCAAAGAACTACTAATATTTTTCGACGGAATGCTAATAATTTAGAGGAATAATCGAATAACTAGTATTTTTAAAGCTCTAGTAATACTATGCCACAGCCTAATTTTACAAAAATGTCACAAACCCCCAGTATGACATTACTTATATTACAAAAATACCACATGCCCCAGGATATTACAAATATGTCACCGCTAATATTATAAAAATGCTAGTAGGTTTGGATTTAAAATCCGTCGAATTGTGGCCTATTAACCGTCTGACAGGAATTATAGTATGGCCGGTACTTTTGTACTCCAAGCAAGTTTAAGGATCCATCTTTTATACAATTCTTTTCATAATATACTTTCATTTTAATTAATTATATGATTCCATAGTAACTTTGATTTTATATAAGTTTCAAATATGTTGACATGTTTACCAGGCTTAGGTGCTTTTGCAATTGAGAAAATTGACCTCTTGGTCCCTTTAGGGTCAAACACTGTTTATTCCATGATTTGCTTTTAGTATTAAATGATTTCCTTTAGCAAATTTCGCCCCACGTAAATCAAAATTTTAAACTGTACGTAGTCCTAAAACTAGCGGAAAATATAATATACAGTTAACTTTATTCTTAGGGGACCAAAAGTATTTTCTCTTAAAAATCTAAAACATAATTTAGAAAAATCTATAAATTGGTTTAGGAAAAAAAGGAAAACTATTTGAATTTTTTGAAAATTTCTACAAAAATCCAACAATTATTTTAAAATCCAAAAACCAAAAAAAACCCTGAAAATTTGTTTAGAAAACTTAATATTGTATTAGAAATCCCAAAATTATTTTCAAAAGATAAAATCTGAATAATTACTTCAAATATTAAAAATTCAAATATATTTTAAATTAAATAAATCTGGATTTTTTTTTAAATAATGAAATTTGTCCAAAATCTGAAATTGGATTAAAAATTGAAAACTATTGAAGACTTTATAAAATCTATTTTTTATACAATCCAAAAAAGAGTAAAAACTTACAAAATTTTTACAAAGCAAAAATTATTTTTCAAAAATCTGAGAATTACTTCAAATATGTAAATATAATAATCTAAACTAAACAAATAATGATTTTGTTTGAAAAAACAAACTGAAAATTGTTTAAAAATCTTAAATATATTCCAAATCTGAATGAAAATCCGGAAGTTTTTAGACAAATTTTCAGATTTTTTAAAATAATTTTCAAATTTTCAAAAATTGTTCTGAGTTTTTTTTAATTTAGAATTTAATATATTTTAAATAAATGTCAATTTTTTATATAATCGGTTATTTTTTTTAACAATTTTTATATATTATTTTTTTAATGTTTGGATTTTAAAGTAATTTCGGATTTTTTTTTTTGACAATTTTTAGTTTTTTAAAAAAATTATCAGATTTTATATATTTTAATTTTTAGATTTTAAAATAATCTTTTGGATTTTTTAAAACTTTTTTCCAAAATTCAAACAGTATTTAGTTTTTTGAAAACAATTTTTAGATCTGTTAGACAATTATTGAGATTTTTCAACAAAATTTCCTTCTTTTATTTGATTAATTTTGGGAGAAATGCATTTTTGGTCCGTAAGAGAGTTAACAATCAGTTAAGTTCTCCGTTAATTTTGGGACTAAAGCTGCAACTTTTGATTTAATTTGTTTGGGACAAAATTTGTTAAAAGAAATCATTTGGGACTAAATATGCAAATCATGAGACTAGAAGTGTTTGACTTATTTGGCTAAATTGCAAAATATGCCCTATAACTATTGGGTGGTGGCAAAAATGACACTAACTTAACTTATTCAACTTGCAATTTAAGACAATAAATTTTAAAAAATAGCAAATTGAGGACTAAATTAGTAGCGATTTCAATTTTTCTAGAATCGATTCTCAATTGGGAATTTCATTTATTTTGGTCCTAATTGTTGATTGGGCATATGACGCGACAAATTCACCATAACTTGGATTAAAAAAAAAAAAAGAAGCAGACATAAACCTACGCATCCCCGTCAGCAAAATCGAACCCCAAATAAACTAGAGAAAACCTAAAAAATCAAAAAATTCAAGGCAAGAATAGAAACTTCTCCAAATAAGATTCCAAAGAGCTTCACATAACTTCTATCACACGATTTTCTGAATCAAATTGCGGGGACGAAAACACCAATAAATGAATCTGATGTGATCATAAAATCGGTTGCAAAGATGCCATCTTACATGCCATTGTAGCATATTATTATTAGAAGGAATCTGGTTGTTACATTTTGTATTTAGTGTCTCCTATAATATAGCAACATGTGTCCTACCCAACAGGACCTAGAATATTCCTAGTCCTTGTACAAATACCTCATTGTCATTTATTTTTGGCAAAAACTTGCGTGAGACGGTCTCACAGACGGAATCCTTACACAAAGTTTTAAAGTTTTTTTTTTTCAGATTTTATTTTTCTTAGGGTTTATATTTATTTTTTTAGGGTTTATTTTGTTTCTTGTGTTTATTTTTAATTGATTTGAGTTTTTAGGATTTTTAGTTTTTTTTAGGGTTTATTTTTTATTTTTTGGGTTTATTTTTGTTTTTCGGGTTTATTCTTAATGATTCATGTTTTTAGGGTTTCAACGGAGCCCTTAGGAAATCCGTCTCACGGAGACTTGCTCTTTATTTTTAGCCTACAAAATTGCACCCTAAGCCGTCAAGATTGAAGTATTTGTTAGATAAATACTAACCTTAAGACAAAATTTGTAATTCTGAAAGATAACTCATAATTTTTTTTCCAACATCAATTGTTTGTCTTCTCAATATATTTTCGGGACGTGTCTTCATGATATGCATATATATATATATATATATATATATATATGTATTAAAACCATCTAGCTAAAACTAGAAGGGATGGAGGAGCCCATTCATATTAATCCAAAAATTAAAAAAAAAAATAAAAAAACGTCTGAATTACAAAAAGAGCAAAACTCAAAAGAAACGAAATTAAGGAAGGTATGTCATCGAGCAACACTGGGCTCCTCGCACGCGGTGGAATATTATTTTCGTTGAAGATCGAAAATTGAAACCTATATAGCAAAGTTGGCGATGTAATCCGCCACCGCGTTCCTGAATATGTGAAAATCTCACTTGATTATTTGTGCATATATATTGAGAACGTAGCACTTGATCTTGGAATTCCCAATATAATAACGGGAGATTTTTGTAATTAGACTAAACCTTAGGTGTAGTTTTTGCAATTAATTCTATAACTGATATGGTAACATTGAGTGAGCTTATTAAAATCTTAAAATTTTAATTTTCTCAAAGATGTTACATAATTTATATGTCTTATTTGTTAGGAAAAACTGGATGGTGTATACCGAATAGCCAAAGAAAAAATCGAGCAGAGTAGCAGAAAGTCGAGGCAAGAGTTGGACTCTTTGTCTTTAAGACGAAATTGCCCCGCTCACGGTGTTAACGGGCCCGGCTCCGGCTCGGACGGTGCTCCGCACCGTCCTCGGTGCCTTTTGAGCTAGTCAAAGGCTAGTCAAAATTGACTTGGTCCACTAGGGTGCACCATTAGGAGTTTCACTTGATTACTCCTTATTAGTGGTGAAGCTCTTTATTAACTAGTCAAACATTTACTATATTTTCTATGTGGGATATGGCTTTCCATATTCCCACCCTTTTATATTACATATATAAAAGCATTTTAAGTGGCCAACTTTATGCATTTATTTCTCATTCACCCGATATTGGTTTTGAGAAATTCAAAATGCTAAACTCATCTATCCGCGACGTAGATGACGTTTATCTCATTTATTTCATACATCGAATAAATAAACCCACTTAAATAATTGGTCAAAATCGGGTCAAAAATCCAATTTATCAAACCAATTCCAACATTATTCCGGTATTATCGTAAGTTGTTCTAAAAACAATTCAAAAGTTTTACATCATCATCTTATGATCTCAAACATTTTATAACAATTTTTTAAGAAGATTAATGTGAACTTTTGTCAAAATTAAAAAAAAAAGATTAATGTGAACTTATCAACACATATATCTAAATATGAAACCTAACATATACATGCATACATATGTATATATATTTCTATATATAAATATAGGGGGAGGATCAAGTGAGACTATGTCTCTAGGTGAGAAACAATGGACTAATCTCAACCATCCCCCACTATTAATCAATGAGTATGATTTAATGGATAAAAAATATATTAAAATATTAATTTAATCAATATAAGGGTAGTAGGGTAAAATAACATAAAAAGTTAGTTACAAAAATGGAATCAAATCTCTTTTCTCTCATACATCTCCCACTTTTCCCAATCTCACGCTCTCTCTCTCTCTCTCTCTCTCTCTCTCTCTCTCTCTCTCTCTCTCTCTCTCTCTCTCTCTCTCTCTCTCATTCCTCCATTAACGCAAATAAAGAAAACTATAAAGAACTCGAAAATCACAGTTCATGAAAATTACAGAGAAAAAACAAGAAAAATCGGTGCAATATTACAGAGAAATAACGAACAATGAGTTCGAAAACTAAATATGCAACAAAACTCAACTAAATATGCATTATCTGAAATATATGCAGCGTAAAAAAAACTAATATGTAGTACAATATATCCAACTATGCAAGACATCATAAACTATGCAACAAAATCAACTAACTATGTATTATCTAGAAACTATCTATGCATTGTGGAATAACTAAATATGCAGTACATTATGTAACATCCCATTTTTATAATTTCCAAAAGCAACATCCCATTTTCATAACTAAATATACATTATATTGAACCTATTTATGCAGTGTAGTATAACTACATATGCAGTACGTTATATTCAATTATGTTTTGTTTTCGTAAAACAGTGCCAACAAAATAACTAAATATGCATTATTTGATGTCTAATTATGCACTAGAAGAACCCTAACTATGCTGTAAAATAAAAATATTTGGAAAGAAAACGAGTTCCTTAAATTCCGCCACAAAATCCTAGCAGTGTCAATTTACCATAAAATCCGTTGGGACCACTAATTTGAACCATAAAATCCGTTGGGACCACTAATTTGAATTACAAAATTATAATCTTACCCTTAAAATCAACGAAAATTAGGAAATAATTAAAAAAACTGAATTAATCACATCCCTTCATTTTTAAGATCAATGGGTAAGATGAGTCACATTTGTCTCACCTAGGGAGGGTGGTCTCATTCGAACCAAATCCTATAAATATATATAAACATGTATACGTACCTAGAACTCCTCCGGCATAATAAGAGAGGGGAAATCCCATTTTGGCATCCAATTTTTGCAACAATTGACAATCTCGTACAATGGTATACTCTGCCCAGCTCAGCCATCCCGAAACCAAATCGCCTGTTTTAAAACCAGGATGCTTAGAATCAACCACTCTCCCCACCCCAACTGCTCCAATCACCTGTCCAATTCAACAAATTAAAACAAAATTAGTTAACAATCTAATTAAGCTTGTTTGGTTTTGTATTTTTCAATGCTTATTTTTGCATTTTATACAAAAACTCTAATATTATTAAGCTGCCTTATGTTTGTTTCAAACCGTCTCAATAAAAACATATTATTTTACTTTTCTCATTTTTCAACCAAGAACACTTTTTAATTTTATGTTTTTAATTTCCAATACTATGTACAGATATATTCTCAACTTTTAATTACACATTTTGACCCACTAATACCAACAAAATAGCACTGTCATGGGACTTACTACTTATAGATCAACCTAATTAATTTATTTGAATATACAAAGTGGATCTCATCACTGTCAATTTTATTCAATTAACATATCATTGTAACATGAGTCCCAAGTTATTATACCAAGCAAAAGGTTGAACAATCAAGCCCAAAAGCGGCTGCCAGAGCTAATTAATTAAGAAGAGGCCCAAACATTTGGAGGATTAGCTGAATGAAGGAGTAGTGCGTCAGAGTGGGGGGACTGACTTCACATATAACGGAGGGTTATAATTAATTTGTACCAAAAACTCATATAGTACGGTCTTACGGGGTCAAACTCCGCAAGATGGATCATGTACCCTTAATAGTTTCAAACAACATTATTTCAGTAGCAACCACCACTACGAATCATTCTAATAACTTATCATTATCAATCAAACATATTATTCACATATATATTATCAATCAAAAAAAATCAAACGAACGTACACTAACTTTTTTTATGACTTACCTGTCCAGGAATAATAGCACAAGTTGTGGCAGGGTGAATTTTGTGAGTAAATAGGTTAGTCTTCATGCGGTTTAGCTGTGAGGAATCGATGGATGCATACAGATTTTTCACGAGGACAAAATTGTCCGAACCCTGATTTAACGAAATTTGTTGTTCACAAACAGAGAAGTTTGATTCATTTGGGGCTCCATCTATGTGACTCCTTGTTACCACATACTTGTTTCTTACTTCCATTATATTTTCCAAAGATGTTTAATTACCAATACAAAATCAGGGATTTTTGGAATGTATTTCTGTATATGTACTCTCTTTTATACTCATACATATACTCTCCCGCGTATTTTTGCAATTTTCAGGTGGGTCAGGCAAACACATGTGAATGCATTGCTGGATATGTATATAATATATTGCATCGGATCATGAGGAGATCACATTAATTTTAAAATTTGACTTTGTATTGGCATGTACCTACATTTAAAGATAAGTTAAACTACAATTGCATCCGAATCATGTGTCCATTGGCATTAATGTATTTGCTACTTTAATTTGAGTTGTCTTCTAGGAAATCACAAAGCTAAAAATTTAAAAATAAAATAAAATCAACCTATCAGATCTTGAAGAGTTAATTAAGGGCATATGCGAGCTGGTGAAGATTTGGTGGGAACTCATACTGAATAGCATCCGTGTGGGTTCGATTCGGGGAGAGATCGTTATTAGTAGATTGGGGGTCGAACATAATTGTTCTCTTTACCCGGGAGGATCTGGTTGTACGTCGCCCAGACCGTCGGAAAACATGGCCAAAGTGCGTGCACATCCGCATGGTTTACCTTAGCGCAAAGAATGAGGAGCGAGTCGTTGTCCTCGAGCATAGTCAAGCGTAAGCGCAGGTTTGAGTTATCAAAAAAAAAAAAAAGAGAGTTAATTAAGGGCCTTTGATCAACAATACTATACTCAGTATTATTTAAAGTTTAAATTTTATATATGCAAATCCATCTGTAAAATATTTAAAAAAATTGAGATCATGAAGAATTGAGACCTTCATAATGCTGTCTGTTCTCGTTTATATCATGCATATTGATACGGCCTAAATTGGCCTTATTGAATTGGATCGATAGAATTTGGGCCTCAATATTAGAAATGGGCCCAAATACGAATATGGACTCTATTAGGGTTCTACTCGGTAGAATCTTATATAAAGGGAGTATTATATCCTCTTCTCTTCTACATTACCACATGAATTATTTTCTTTTGATAGAGTTCTGACTTGAGCGTCCGAGAGGGTACGCCGGAGCAACCCTCCGGCCCCCCTTTTTGTGCAGGTCAACGAAGAAGTTCAGTCGGAGTATGAATCCGGAGAAGCAGAGTAATTTTTGGGATCGACCAATTGACGCCGTCTATGGGAAACAATGAGCTGAGATGTGAGGAAACATTCGAGAGAGGCGATTGCCAATCGCATGCGGTAAATTATACTGGTTTAGATTTAGCTTGGACATATTTTGATGTTTCATTATTTCGTTTGATTCCTCGTTTGTGTTAAGCAGTTTGGAATATTTCAATAATATTTGATTGGGTTTGCTCGATGTTTCTTGAAGAGTTTTAAGTAGTGACTTGTTTCTGAAAAACTTCAAATTGAAAGTAAAAGTAAGATGATTATGTGGTGTCAGCGGCCATCTGATTAGCAAGAAGGTCCACTGCAACAGTTTTTCATTTGTGCTTGTGGTTTCTTATATATTTAGTCATCTGATGCATCGACCTGAATGGGTCTTCTACAACTGTGTCGCCAACGATCTTCATGTCATCGGTGTCCATCTTACGGTGGCGGAGTCAATGTTGTCGGTGGCGTTAGTGTTGAAGACATGGGTGCCCGAATCAATATTTAATTGAAAACCCCATTGAATGTTTTGTGTTTGATGCTTGTTGGAGTATTTGGTTTAGTTGATATATTTGCTGTTGGAGTTAGTTGGAATTAGTTTTTAGTTCAAAGTTGCTATTTCCATTTTACGTTTTTCTCATTGTTGTTGGACTATAAATACAGTACTGTACACATTTTAAAACACAATTTAAATATATGGAAATATTTTCTCTCCCGCGAAATCTTCTTCTCTTTCACTCGAGCTCTGCAGCTCAATAAAATTAACATGGTATCCAGAGCCACTGATTTTGACATGGATCCTCCTCCATGGATCTCTGTGATTACTGTTACTGAAGATCAGAAACAAGGTGATTCTGTTTCGGTGTTCGCAAATCAAACCGTAATGAAAGAAGATAATCCATACCAGCTTCATAATTCGGATCATCCTGGCATGATGTTGGTTTCGACGCAGCTAACAGGTAACAATTACCTTACCTGGCGTCGATCTATGCTTATTGCATTAGGAGCTAAGACGAAATTAGGTTTTGTAAATGGGAAAGTAAAAAAATATGTTGAAACCTCCGATCTGTTTGAGAGTTGGCAAAAGGTCGATTATATGGTTTTTAGCTGGATTTTAAACTCTCTTTCTAGAGATATTGTTGATGCCTTTATGTATGCCGATACGGCGAAGGATCTGTGGGATGATATTGCACAGCGATTTGGCGAATGTAATGGACCTCTACTTTACCAATTACAAAAGGAAATTGCTACTGTTTCTCAAGGAAATAGTTCAGTAATGGTGTATTTCACGAAGCTAAAGCGGTTATGGGATGAGTTGAATGCGTTAGACACGATGCCGGTGTGCACTTGTGGTGCGGGGAAGGCATTATGTGAGAGAGATTAGAATACTAAGCTTGTGCAATTTTTGATGGGGTTAAATGAGTCCTACGAACATGTTCGAAGTCAGATATTATTATTGGATCCGCTACCTAGTGTTAACAAAGCTTATTCTATGATATTGCGTGTTGAGAAGCATAGAGATGTGCAGACAATTCTTCCTGATGGATTGGATGGTGTGGCTATGGCAGCTAAAGTTAACAATACAGGCAGGGGGAGTAGTTTTAAGCCTGCTGGTGGCTGGCAATCTGACAAGGGAAGAGGATTTGTGCGCAGGACAAAGGAAGAGAGAGCTAAGCTGTATTGTGAACACTGTAAGGTACATGGACATGAAATAGCAGGTTGTTTCAAAATCCATGGGTATCCTGAATGGTATAAGACTTTTAAGGAACAAATAGGGAGATACACTGCAAATTTAGCTGCTGTTGGTGGATCTCAAGGAAATCAGACAGTGAAGAATGTGTTAGATGAAGCAAATAAGAATTTTCATATGGCTGATATAGCGAATGTAATACCCGAGCCTCTCACTACTCACTAGGCCAATATAGTTCATGCATTACATGTCAATTATATGCTGCTATTTGCATAATCTGATTATTTTATGTAACATGACTAGTTTTATAATTTTGGAACTCACTTATAGTGATTAGTCGTTAGATTACTAATTTAAGTAGTTAAAAAAAATAAATACGAGGGTATTTAGTTGTCAGACTATTAGATGCTAGCTTTTAAGTTACACGTGGTAGCTATTCAAAGAGTTACAAGATTACACATGATAAACATAGAGGTGGAATGCAGCATCGATGTTTTATCAAGATGGGATAGTTTGTGAATTAATTAGATGGAGAATAATAATAATATAATTAAAGAAAAATGGAATAGGATTAAGTTAATAAATAAAGTGTGATTCTTAGTAAATAGTGTGCTGTAATATATATGAATATATTTAGTTATATATAATATATGTATATGTAATCATTACAATTTAATATATATATGCATAACTAATATATATATATACAAGTACGATGTATATATATGTAATATAGCATCATTCATATATATAAAGAGATATGCGCAGACAACTCTAATATATAAATATATATATGTCGGACTATTCACTTTTGACCGACTTAATAACTCTAAATTAATATTACACTTAGAATACAAATGGAATTTTGGGGATTAACTCTAGCCGACTTAGACCAAAGAGCACTGTTTTAAGAAGCCGGAAACATACATACGAAGATATACATACAAATAAAAAAAAAAAAAAAGGTGAAAGGAAAGAAAGAAGAAGAAGTGCACGCACCAGAGTGATTTTCAGGTAAAGTGTTTATTGCTCCATTTGCTTTTCATTTTTGAATACAAATATTTTTGAATTGGCATAATTGGTCTATATGAATTATATCCTCAAAAGCAGAAGTTTAAAAAAAAAAAAAAAAAAAGGAAAGATAGGATTGCTTAAATATAAAGAAGATATCAAATATTATAATAAATTTACTATGGAGTTTTGGCTTAACTAGTTTGTGATTAAAAGAGAAAAGAATGCTAATCTCTATAATTGAATTCCATAGATATATGTATATAAGTATATAGTTAACGTTGACTATATTAAGTTAATGACTATGGCTTTATAAGAAATGACAAGTAAGTTTAATAGGAAACATTAGTAGTAATAAATGTTTAATATTTGGATACTTAAACATGGCTCTAATATATTAAGACAGATGCATAATAGATATGTGAAGATAAGAAATTAAGGATTTAATAAATCTAAGAGTGTGATAGTTAATTAATAGTTAAGATTTTAAATTTTTAATAATAAAATTTGGTATATTAAACTTAATTAAAGACTTAGAAATATAGATTAATAACTTACAATTTTACAGATTGTCTTATACCTAAGGTTAGAAAGGAAGATATTTAGCTAATTCTCGGTAGCTTATCCACGGGTAAAAGGTAAGTAAAAATTCATCCGCAATCGTAATGCATGAACATAGTATTGTGTGAATTGATTGCATTATATGTGATTGTGGTATCTTGTTGAATATACGTGGATATTATATGATGCATATTGGCTTGTATGATGTTGCAATATGGTGCTTGGTGAGCTATTGAACATGTCATTCAGCATTTGCATGTGCATGCATATTACAAGAGGATGTTCGCATGCACGAAAATATTTTTCGGAAGAAAATGGTTATTTGTTGACTAACGCTAGTGCACCGAGGCACACCGGGCGTCTTATGATATATGTTTAGGTATAGCGGTGGGATACTTCCGGTGAACACAGAGCAATTTAGATAGGAGATGGGCTCTTGGTGGGGGTCACGGAGGATGGTCCATCTGTGAGTACCTATGTGTGGCCTGCGGGGTGGGATACTTCTTGGCGGACGAAGGGACGCAAGTAGGGGACCCTTGGCTGGGCCGCGGTAGGATGGTCCACACATAGACCCATACTGATATTATTGGCCATTTGATTATTGTTGTGTGCAGAGCTCTTTTCCGGTGCATAGTAGTTGGGTCAGGGGCCCAAATAAAAGAAAATGATTTTGAATAAAGTATTTTGATTCATGGATTTTACATGCTAGCATTACACGTTGGAAAAGCATCATTATTCTTTGGACATGCATGATTTTTACTTGCTGAGCTTTAGCTCATGTAGTTCATGCATTGCAGGTGAGCATAGGAATGCCTGAGCTTTTGGCTTACTGTGCAGTGCTGGAGTTCCTTCAGGTTTTGAGGGTCATGGATATGGATGACGACCTGTTGGGCTATGTTGATGGGTCACTTTCTCTTTTTGGGTTCTGTATTATATTTTGGTTTAGGGTTGTACCCTCTTTTGAAAACTCTTATGTAAATATGTACATGTAAATAGCTGGGTGATGTGGGTTATGTGTTTGGTCACATGGATGTCTGTTCTGTTTAATAACATGGTTTGTTACTTCTTTGCTTATGGACATGGGTTGTCATTTTCTTATAAGTAAAGTGATCCTGCTTGTTCGTTATTAAAATGTCACAGGAAAAAAAATTATACAGGTATATAGGGTTCATGTTGTCAAATTTCACGTTTTTTTAGTGCTTAGTATTGTAGTAGTAGGGGTGGGCGTAACAGAGTGGTATCAGAGCCCAACTACAGGTTCTGTAGACTATCCATGTGCATGAACTCAAAACTTGTGGAGTACAGAATGCCAGTAAGTTTTACTTTATTGTCTGATGCATTTTACGTTTCATGAAATTATATTGGCCATGTGTTATTAGGTTATCCTAAGACAGTGTTTCAGTCATGGTGAGAACTAGAGGTGAGAGTAGTGGTGGGGATAGAAACCAAGGAGGGGAGACCCCTATATTAACTGGTGATCGAGATAATGTCATAAATCGACTCACAGTGCTCATCCAGCGACAATCTGAACAAATTCAGCAACTCATCCATCAGAGAGATATAGCTGGAGAACAAAGAGCAGAAATGAATCAACCACACCAAAGGGCGGATCAAATCGAGATAGTGGGGGAAAGATTCCGAAAGCTAAATCCACCAACCTTTCAAGATGCAGTAGATCCTACAGCTGCAGAAGACTGGCTAAGGACTTTAGATAACATATTTCAATACAGTAGGGCCCCAGAAGAAGAAAAAGTAATGTGTGCCTCGTTTATGCTTCGTGGAAGTGCGGGACATTGGTGGGATACGATAAGGAGCATAGAAGATGTCACAACAATGACCAGGAAAGATTCAAAGAACTATTCGTAAACAAGTACTTCATGGCTCATGTTCGTATAATGAAAATGAACGAATTCATACAACTACGTCGGGAACTATGACGGTCGGGGACTATATTCGCAAATTTGAAGAATTGTCCGGGTTGCCACTCATATGGTTAGCTGTAATCGACGCACTAAAAGTAGAAAGATTCCTTGAAGGTCCGAGACCGAACTATATAGAGATGTCGGCATGGCGAGGAATTCAAGGAGTAACGTATTCGAGTTCTTTGAGAGAGACGGTGGTGGCGAACAAGCTGAATTAAGGATTTTCCGTGCTCAGGAAGCTAGACGTCAATTCAAACAAGGACAAGGACAGAGATGGGTTGGAAACCCAAAGAAGAGAGTTTTCCAAGTTCAAAGAAAGAACATAGACCTAACTTTCAACCACCAAGGACAACAACAATGGGAACAAAATAAGCGTCAAAGAGCTGATCAGGGCAAGGCACCTATAGCACTACCTTTTTGCCCCAGGTGCAAGACTCAACATACTGGAAGCTGCATGGTAGATAACAGGAGATGTTTTACGTGTGGGATGCCAGGACATTTTACTAATGCGTGCCCAAATAGGTTGAACCCTACAGGACAAAAGAATGTGCCAGTCAGAGCATTTACTATCACGAGAGCAGATGCAGAGGCAAACCCATCAGTGGTTACAGGTAAACTTCTTATCTTTGACACCCCGACATTCGTACTATTTGATTCGGGAGCGTCACATTCATTTGCATCCACCGAGTATGTGAGGAGACCGGGTAGGACACCGATGTAGTCAAGTGGGTTACAATGTAACAATTCCTCGGGAGATTCTAAACAAACAAATCAAATTTTGAAATCTTGTGCCATTCCAATCGAAAATAGAGAACTTTATGCTGATCTAATTGTGTTAGCTATGAATGACTACGATATTATTTTGGGTATGGATTGGTTATCAAAGTTTGGTGCTACAATTGATTGTCAGAAAAAGACAGTAACCTTTCGACCTCAAGGGGAATATCCATTCACCATTGTTGGAATCACGACACGTTTTAGATTTCCAATAATATCACCACTAAAGGCGCAATGTTTGTTGGACGCTGGCTGTGAAGGATACCTAGTAAGTGTCATGAGCATCGATGAGCAACACCAACCAACCGTTGATGAAGTTCCAATAGTGAGAGAGTATCCCGATGTATTTCCGGATGATCTTTCTAGATTACCACCTGACCGTGAGATCGAGTTTGTTATTGACATGATTCCAAGAATGTCTCCAATCTCTAAAGCCCCATATCGTATGGCTCCATAGGAACTAAAAGAACTAAAGACACAATTGCAGGAGTTGCTAGATAAAGGATTCATTAGACCTAGCTTCTCGCCATGGGGTGCGCCAGTCCTATTCGTGCGAAAGAAGGATGGTACGATGAGATTGTGTATTGACTACTGAGAACTGAACAAAGTCACAATCAAGAATAAATACCCGCTACCTCGAATCGACGATTTGTTCGATCAACTTCAAGGTGCAACAGTATTTTCGAAGATCGACTTGCGATCCGGGTACCATCAACTGAAAATAAAAGAAGATGATGTACCCAAGACAACATTCAGCACGAGGTATGAACACTATGAATTTTTGGTGATGCCATTTGGGTTAACGAATGCCTACCGCTTTCATGGACCTGATGAATCGGGTATTTAAAGACTTTCTAGATAAATTCGTTATTGTTTTCATCGATGATATCTTGGTCTACTCGAGAACAAAAGAGGAGCATGCTGAACACTTGAGAAGTGTACTTGAGGTTCTAAAAGTGAAACAATTATATGCTAAATTTAAGAAATGCGAATTTTGGTTAGATCGAGTAGTATTCTTGGGACATGTTGTGTCCGGGAGCAGAATCTTGGTTGATCCAAGTAAAGTAGAAGCTATCAACAATTGGCCACAACCTACAAATCCTTGTAAGACGTAGTTTTCTAGGTTTAGTGGCTATTATCGTCAATTTGTGGAAGGATTCTCCAAGATTGCTTCGCCTTTAACGCATTGACGGAAAAAGTGTCGCATTTAAATGGACAGAGGCAAGCAACGAAGTTTTCAAGAATCGAAAAAGAGATTGACATCGGCACCTATTCTATCAATTCCATCAGTAATGGTGGTTTTGTAGTTTGACAAATGACGCGTCGAAGAATGGCCTAGGATGCGTATTGATGCAAAATGGTAAGGTGATTGCGTATGCGTCTAGACAATTGAAGGACTATGAAAAGAACTACCCAACGCATGATTTAGAGCTTGCTGCAGTGGTATTTGCGCTTAAAATATGGAGGTATTACCTATACGGGGAACGATGTGAGATCTATACAGATCACAAGAGTTTAAAGTACTTCTTCACGCAAAAAGAACTAAATATGCGACAACGTTGATGGTTGGAATTAGTGAAGGATTATGATTGTGTGATCAACTATCATCCTGGTAAAGCCAATGTTGTAGCAGATGCGTTGAGCCGGAAATCAACACAAAGCAATGCAATTGCGATTCGCATTCGGAAACCAGAGTTAATGGATCTCCAGAAAATGAACATTGAGATTGTATCATTAGGATCCATAGAAGCTAAATTAGCAGCGTTAACACTCCGACCTACGCTACTTGATCGAATTCAACAGGGAACAACAAGGTGATGGTTACTATGCTAAAGTGAAGAATGATATTGCCTCTGAGCGCCTTCCGACTTCAAAATATCCGAGGATGGAGTACTTGATTTAAAGAACGATTATACGTGCCAACAGGGAAAATCTTCGAGAGGATGTTTTAGCAGAAGTGTTAGGAATTTTATTGTTTAGATTTTGATGAATGCCATGTAAAACTTAGAATAGAAAGTTGGCACCCCAATTCTTGTTGTAAAATGCATTGTAATGAATAGAGTGGCCAAGCCGAGTCAAAGACGACTACGTCCTAACATGCAAGAAGACAATCAAGATGGAAGGAAGACTCTGCGTGAGACATTTGAGTATGGCAAAAGAAGAGTAGACGGAACACTATCTTTTGAAGAAAGCGGTGAGATGCGGTGAGTGGAGCATCGGTCAAGTCAACTCAAGAAAAGCCAAGTCTCAAGTTGAAGTGATGAAGAGTCATCCAATGATTGGAAGGTCGACTCTAAGTCACCTGGGAAAGCAAGGAAATGCGGTCAAGTCGAGATAATCGTAAAGAACCGTTGCCGTAAATCAAGAGATTTACTTAAACAAGTAATATCTCCATACAACCTTTCTTGGAGTGCTCAGTCCCGAAGCGTGCAAAAGGAATGAACCAATGGGAAGCACGACACCGTGTCGAACTCGAAAAGGTGAAAAGAATAATTCATAAGAGGAAACGACAATTCCAAGAAGCGCAAGCCAACGACGCAAAGTGACTTTCAAAAATAAGCCTATCTCTTCAACGGGCAAATTTTTGAAAGTTCACTATAAAAGGCCGAGGAGTTAGTTTGAGAAATGTATGCATGAATGACACATACGTGAGATATACAAAGCACATTAGAAAAATGAAACAATCTCAATCCTCAAGCCTACATTCGAAGTACATCAATCCAACACTTACCTCGTGAAGAAAGAGAGCTTCAACCAGTTGAAGAGAAACCTTTGAAAACAAGGGTCTACTTTCCGAGAAAGGATTGTAGAAAAGTTCAAAGTTGAACTAAGTCTTAAGCATTTGGAGGGCTTCGTGATCAAATCCAAAGAGCTTGAGCAAGTGAGTCTGTAGTAGCAAAGCGGCTGCCCTGTGAAGAAGCCGAGTCGAACGAGAAGCCACGGTGAGTGATCAAGGCGTCTCATCGAGTCCCAAAGGATCAAGTCGGCTGTTGTGATCAAGACTTGTATCCGGACTATTACCACTCTGTAAACCGATCATTACTTAGTGGATTTCTCGGGAGTTGGAGAAGAGAGGAGTAGAAGAATTACCCCATCTTCGAACCTCTATAAAAACTTTTTTGTGTCATTTACATTTCAAGCATTTAAATTCTCGCACTTTTAATTGCTTATATCTGCTGATAAATTTGCTATCCATTTGATAATTTACAAGTACTAAATCAAGCTCTAATATTTTGTTTAATCAAACTTAAGGGTGTTAAGTCTTCCATTGAAAATAAAACCACAAATTGAGTTAAATTGTAGCCAAAATGAGTTACTCCATCAACGGCTCGGTGAAGTCTGTTGAAAGATTAACTCTCTTGAGTGACTAATTCGATTGTCCATCAAGGACATTTGTGTAGAATTAACTCTGTAGATTTAAAAGGACTAAATCGAAAATTTGGTAAGGTTTATTCAACCCCCCTTCTAAACCTTACACTTACACCCTTTGGGACCTACAAGTGGTATCGAGCCAGGTTGGTTCATTGAACCCTCCGCAGACCCAGTTCTTGAACTAGATCTCCAAATTCTTCATAGTACCGCTTTAGTACTTAAACTTTCAAAACTCTTTTTATTAAAAGTCATTATCATGGAAGCAAATCTAACACGCATCCCCATGTTCACTATTGAAGAATTTGATGATTGGAAAATTCGTATGCGAGGCTCATCTATCAAAGATTACATGATGAGATGTGGATAGTAATAGAAGATGGGCCTCTACAAATATTAAAGGTGAACACAATTTGTCACGAAGAGTTGCGGTGAAGGAGAAGAAGATGTTGCTCCCGGACGGTCATGGTTGAAAAACCAAGAACCGAGTGGACAAATGATGAGCGAGTAAAAAAGATACAACCTGGATAATGTAGCCAAGGACATCCTCTACAAAACCTTGGACAAAGCCATGTTCAACAAAGTCAAATCATGCAAAACGGCTAAAGAAACTGGGAGTGACATTGATTTGTGAAGGCTCGGAGCAAATCAAAGAAAACAAATTATCATGATGGTGTCTGAAGTTTGAAAATTTCAAAATGATCTCGGGAGAGAATCTGGATCAATCGGACGCTCGGTTTCTGTAAATCACAAATGAGTTGTCTACACTTGGAAAGGAATATACACGAGAAGGAAATGTGTATGAAGATCCTAAAAAGTCTTCCGGTGAATGGGAAATGAAGGTCATGGCACCGAGACATTCTATGGACCTATCAAAGACATCCAACCATGAACTATTCTCGGACCTCAAAGCCTATGAGTTTGGCCGAGAAGAAAAGACAGGAAGAGACAAATTGTACCAAAACAATTTGCTCTAATTGTCAAAGATGGGAAGAGCCGAGGTCAAAGAAGCAATTGACACTGAAGAAATAGCCCCGATGGTTAAAAGATTTAACAAGTTCTTTAACAAGAACTACAAGAGAGGAAAGGGTGAATCTTCCGAGAAGACACTCGGCTCCCTCCAAATCAAGGGATGATAGGCCAACCAAGAGAACAGATCATCAACAAGTTGAGTATCAAAGGACCGACAACTCAAGAGTAGAAAGAGTCGATCAAAAGGTGAATATCTATGTTGGAATTGTAGACAACCAGGTCACTATGCCATTGATTTGCTCATATCCTGTAGTCAACAAGACGGGAATGAAGAAGAAAGAAAGGTCTTGAGAGAAAGAAGACAAGAAAAGAAAAAGGCAATGATGGTGCAGAGATCTTTAAAAAAACCAAGTCAAGAGAGACAATTGATTGAGAGCAATGGTGACTACTCGAGTGACTACGAAGAAGAAGCCTTGATCCGCTTAATGGCCAAAGAACAAGATCAAGAAGATGAGGTACAATCTAATTCAACAAGCTCATTACACTAGTGATAGTGACTGTGACACACACACTTCATTACCTCTTGATCTTTATGATTCATTAGGCAAAATGATGAAAGATTTTGAGCACATTAAATCCTCACACACACTATTGAATGAGGAAAACAGCCTACTTAAAAGTCAAAACTCAAAGTGACTAAGGAGTGAGTAATTTCTAAGTCAAAAATAGTCATTGAAAATGAAAGTTTAAAAGTGAAAATGTTAAATTAGTAAATTTGAAATTGCTTTGCTATAGAAAAGAGGGAGAATGACCTCAAAAATGTTATTGCCTCATTCACTAAGGCATCTAAATCATTGGATGATCTTATTATGAGTCAAAGAGAATGTGGAGACAAGACAGGCTTAGGATTTAATTCCTTTGTGCCATGTCAAACCTCAAGAGTAATTTTGGAAAAAGGATCTTCAAGTCATGAAGAGTCTGAAAAACCCAAAACTCTAAATGTTGCACACACATTCACTCCAAAGCACAATACTAAGCAAACTGGCCTTGGTTACAAAGGAAAAGGAAAACAACTGATTGAGTATCTTTGAAAGGGCGGTGAGAAGAGATTCACCGAGTCCCTCAAAGAAACTCCTAACAGAAAATACTCAGTAAAGAAGAAACAGAGCTACCAAAAATTCCAGAAAATCCATAAAAGAAATACATATGATGGGAATGGTAGAAAATATCCAAGCCAAGTGATTGGAACAATGTGAACTATCGGATAAACTTATGGAATATAAGCCCAGTGGCAAAGGCCTAGAACTCAACAAAGGCCATTCCAAAAGTATAAGAGCTTTCATCAAACACACACATGCACCTAGGCACTACACTCAAAAGCACCACAATTACCCAAGGAAGGCAATTGCTAAAACACATATGCGGGCATACGGACAAAAAGAGCAATTTGTATGAACCTAGAATCCCCAAGCAATTTGCGAGAATTAATTATGATTATGGGCGATAGATGGCAACCCCTTAGAGTCAAATCATTTGGCTATAGGTTGGTTGGATCATCTTACAATTCTAACCCCTCAGGACCCAGGACAAGTATGGGTACCTAAAACTTAATTTCCTTGATTGCGGGTTCAAGGAACAGTGAGTGCAAGGAACCTGGTACATGGATAGTGGGCATTCCGGACATATGACAGAAATAAGAGAAATCTGTCAAAATTCAAGGAAGTCAAAGGAGCCAAAGTCATATTTGGAGGAAATGAAGCTCCTGGTGAAATAAGAGGCATTGGATCCATCAAGAGGAATGGATTAGAAATCACAGATGTTGCATATGTTGAAGGACTCAACTTCAACCTCGAGTATCGATCGGCTGACCGTGACAAGGGCTACAATGTTGGATTCAACATGGGTGTATGCCAAATCAAGGATATTGAATCAAATGAAGTTGTCTTTGCAAGGAAATAGACAGAAGAATATGTATGTAGTGGATTGGTCAACCGCAACACCCAACACCGCATCTACTAGCAAAAAGCACTGGTGAATCAAGTCACGTGGCACAAAAAGCCGAGTCACCTGAATTTCAAAACAATTAACAAGCTAGCAAGAAGTCATCTTGTAGAAGGACTTCCAGGACTCGATACAAGAAGGAGAGTATATGTGATGCATGTCGAAGGGAAAACAAATCAAGTCGTCATTCAAAGAAAAGACATGCCCATCCTCAACAAGAATATTGCATCTACTTCATATGGATCTATTTGGACCAAAGTGGAACCAGCAAAGCATAAGTGGAAAGAAATACACCTTGGTGGTAGTAGATGATTACTCAAGATATACATGGACAATATTCATGTGCAAGAAGAAAGAAACTCTACAAAAACTACCACAACGGTGATGAAGAGAATTCAAAATGAGAAGAGTCAAACCATTATCAAAATAAGATCAGATAGAGGAACCGATTTTGTCAATGGAATAATAACTCGATATTGTATTGAGAATGGTATTGGTCATGAACTATCAGCAGACAAGGACTCCACAAGAGGATGGAGTTGCGAAAGAAGGCAGAACCCCTCAAAGCAAAGCAAAGGACCATGTTAGTCAAGCGGGGTTACAAAAAGATTTTGGGTGAAGCAATTAACATGACTTGCTACACCCAAAATAGATGTATGATAAATAGACAGACACTAACAAAGACTCCTATGAGATCCGGATGGAAGAAAACCAAATGTTGCATATTTCAGGATATTTGGATGTAAATGCTTCATCCACAACAATGGCAAAGACAACCTAAAGGCTTTTGATGCTAAGGTGATGAAGGTATCTTCTTAGGATACTCATTTGAAAGTAAAGCCTACTGAGAATACTCAATAAAAGAACTATGGTTACGAAGAATCCATTCATGTAGTATTCGATGAGCCAAATGTAAATGGAGAAGACATTGAAGAGTCGGTGATAAGTTGAAACATCCAATCATACGGAAGAGTCCCTACGCCTGAAGGCCGAAATCGGGATTATCAACTCGGAAGAAGATGAGATAGTGAATCTCAAAAGCGGTGGAAAATTTGCGGCTAAGTGACCACGAAAGAGCGACCACAAAGAACACAACCGCAAGTCGATCAATCCACTAACTTACTCCAACTGATGTAAGATGGCCGAGAGACCATCCACTTAACTTGTCATTGGAGATATGAGAGAAGGTGTCAAAACAAGATCGAACTCAACAAGAAGCTATGTTCACATGCTTCATTTCGCAAATAGAGCCAAAAGATGTGTCACAAGCATTGGATGACACACATTGGATTCAAGCTATGCAAGAAGAGTCAATCGGTTTGAGAGAAATAAAGTATGGGAACTAGTGCAAAGACCCATACATCAAAATGTTATTGGAACCAAATGGGTATTCGAAATAAGATGAACGAGGAAGGCTCGTGGTAAGGAATAAAGCAAGACTAGTAGCCAAAGGATATTGCCAAGAAGAAGGGATAGATTTTGATGAAACATTTGCCCTCGTAGCAAGATTGGAAGCTATAAGGATGTTTCTTGCCCATGCGACTCACAAGAATTTCATTGTATATCGATGGATGTAAAAAGTGCATTCCTAAACGGTTTATTGGAAGAAGAAGTATATGTTGAACAACCTCCAGGATTTGAGCAGAAGACTCTTGGAGACAAGGTACACAAACTCAAGAAAGCCTTGTATGGATTGAAACAGCACCAGAGCATGGTATGATACCTGTCACAATTCCTAATCGAAAATGGATTCACAAAAGGAAAAGTAGATAGAACACTTTTCTTTAATTCAAGACAAGAAGAGTATATCGCTTGTTCAAATATATGTGGATGACATCATTTTTGGATCCACTAACAAAGAGTCGTGTGAAAAATTCTCAAACCTCATGCAAAGCAAATTTGAAATGAGCATGATGGGAGAGCCGACATTTTTCCTTGGACTTCAAGTGAAACAATTTGAAGGATGGAACCTTCATAAGTCAAACAAAATATACCAGAGATTTAATGAAGAAGTTTGGTATGGAAGAGAAGTCTTCAGTAAAAATACCAATGAACACATCACCAAAATGGACATGGATGCGGATGGCAAGCTCGTAGATCAAACAAGATCTGAGCACTTATTGGATCAACGCTCTATCTCACAAAGCGGGTGCCGGACATCACCTTTCTTTGTAGGTGTATGTGCAAGATTTCAATGCTCCAAAAGAGAGCCATATGACAAAGAAACTAAAAGAATCGAGATACTTGAAAGGAAGCAAGAAGTAGGCCTATGGTATCCAAAGGAAGGTGGATTGACTAATTGGCTATTCGCAGACTACGCTCGGATGCAGAGTGGACAGAAAAGCACTTGTGCACTGTCAAATGCTAGGAAACAGACTAATTTCCTGGTTTAGCAAGAAGCAAAACTCAATAGCCACCTCTGGTGAGGCGAGAATACATAGCTGCGGGCAAACATTGTTGTTCCCAAGTCCTATGGATGAGACAACGGTGAGAGACTATGAAGTTGAAGAAAAAGAAATTCCAATCATGTGTGATAACACAAGTGCCATTGCAATCACTCAAAATCTGTGTTGCACTCAAGAACAAAACATATAGATGTCGATATCATTTCATAAGAGATCATGTTGAAAAGAAGGACATTATCTTGGAATACATCTCAACCGATAAACAATTAGCCGACATCTTCACAAAAACATTATGTGAGTCAAGATTTGAAGAACTCAAGCATGAGTTGGGGTTAATTGGTGAGTGACACTCGGACAAATCAAAGAAGAGTATTAGAACAGAAAAAGAAGTGAAAAAGAGTGAAAACAAAAATCAACTTAGTAAATCACCAGATCGGAAAGACAATGACTACACCGAGTCGGTGATAGAAATGAGTCACCAAGAGAATCTGCGAGAGTAGAGTTAAATCGGCTAAGAGATAATTTGAATAACTTATGAGCAAAGTGACAAAAACGCAATCGTTTTAACTTAAGCGGGAATGTTTTAAGGAACACGTCAAAGATAATGATGATGTGTACGGACATAAAAGCCGCACACTAAGCTTATGATTGGATATAAATTTGCCGCATTAAATACGAGACGTGAAATGCTCAATAGGCGTGCAAAATCCAAGCCGTTGATTTCGATCACAATTCAAAACCGCCGCACGCCCTTTCATAAACCATATTTAAACCATTTTCGTCCGCTTTCTCTCTCACACTTCTAAAAACTGTTCATCTTTTTCTCTCAAAAGCAAAGACAAACTACTCTCGAAACCCTATCAACATTCAAATCAATTTCTCGAGACTTTTCTTCATATAATTTGAGAAATGGCACCAACTTACGACTTTACTAAGTTAGGAAAGCAAATCCACACCGGTTCGACGGTGGATTTCGACGGAATGGTGAAGCAGGGTCCGATGACACCTGGTGAAGAAAATCGCGGAAAAGTTGGAAACGCCCCGGACTAAAACCGCTTTCTAACGCTGGAATATCCTATGACCTATGTGGAGGAGGTCGCACAATTCTACGTGAATGCCGAGATTCACGACGAAGGAATCAAGTCATCTGCTTCACGGGAAGCGGTGACTATTACCGCCAAGGATTTGGTGAATATTGCTCACTACCTGCGGAAGGAGCAATCGAAATTAAGGAAGCTGATGTAAACTTGGCCGACGCATGGAAAGAAATAGCCAAGTCCGACCTTGCCGATAAAATTATATACACAACAAACAAGAGACTATCAAGGAGGATTATCACAAATTGTTGGACATAGTTGCCAAATGTATCGACATCAAATTTGGCACTTTGACCAACTATCAAAGGCAAAGCGATTGTGATGGCTGCAATCATCGAAGAAAAGAAGATAAATCGGGTGAGTTTATCTACAGACTCTGCCGCGTGGGGAACAAGTCCTTCAAAGAAGATGGCACATTTGGAGGATCCCGGGATATGGCCTAGTGATTGGCCGGCTATTGGAGGAGAAAGGAGTCCCTCTTAGACATGGGAAGGCCTTCCATGTTAACAAGAGGATGTTGAGCTAACCTCTCTGGTGCTCGGAAGCGAGCTTATGCCAAGAGAGTGACACCGGTGAGGGGAATCGGTGACCCCGAAGATACATCCGCTTCTCTCCAGCCAAGAAGAAAAGTCGCCCTGCAGCTGCAAGAAGATTGCGCCCCCGCAAGCAAAGAAAACCAAACATGCTCCCGCCCCAAAGAAGTAGTGTCACCCCCCCGCAGCAGAGATCGAGAAGGACTCACAAACACCAAAGACGCCCCCCGCCTTGAGCGCCAAGACTCGAGAGGACACCGCCCGAACTAAATTCCCGGGTACAAACCAGAGACGAAGAAGACTCGTTAAGCGGTCCGAACAGAGAAACCCGGTGAGTCGATTCTCACCAAAGACAAATATCGGAGACTACCGGAGAAGTAGAGTCTCCAGATGTAATTGATGAAAAACAGCCAAGTCTCAAGGCGTCAGAGAGGCAACCAAGACACACCGTAGCTCACACAAACAAACACAAGAAGAACCAGCCCAATGAGATAGTGATGTAATGATCCTATCTCCACCTTACCCAGACATCCAAAATCGTCTGCGTGAGTGGAGAAAATGGAAGTTGAGCAAGTCAAGGGAACAGTTCCAACGGCCCGAGTTCATAGAAGAAGAAGAGGAATCGCTAAATTTCCTTGGACTAACTATCGTGCTCCCAAAGACTTGATGAGGACAAGCGCTTAGACATCCTGCAGATCTACAAGGGGAGAGAGAAAAAGCAAGTCAAGAAGCCAAGCACGTGAGAAGGCAAGATCCGCCCTATCTCCGGCACACGTAACACTTCCATCCTCTTCTTGATGTCTTCTCGGGACGGTGATGAGGATCGAAAATGCCGCCCGCTACGAAGAGTTACAAATGCAAAGCAAGTTAATCGCATGAATCAAGAATTCTTCACGAGCAAAGACTAATGGAGGGACCAGGAGAGTCCTCCGTAACACACGGTGAAATCGATCCTATGGGAGTGGTTCAAAGAATAGCCACCGATATTGTTGCCGCTACCACTTCCCCACTCACTCGGAAGAAGGCAATAAGGGAAATGGCGATGAACCGGGCTAGTGGGGACCCCAGTCGAGCCAACCCCTATTGAAGGTGTGCTACCACCGCCCCAACGGCTGAACCATCGGTTAGCAAACAATGGGAGTCCGGGAGACGAGTGACCCCACTCCAAGTCACTCACCGTGGTGCGCCCGAGGGGAACTCCCTCCACTGCGCAGCAAGGTCGGAGGATCTGCAGATGACTCCACAAAGAAGCAAGGAGGCGAAGAAGAGAAATTACAATCACAAGAAGAACAAAGAAGTTGCCATCAACGAAGCTCAGGCGATTGAGATGTCTCGGTGAGGTGCCAACCGCTCGAAGGCTAATGACGCGCGCGATGCAATCGAGGCACGTGGGAAGGAAACAGCCAGGAGTTAACACTGGCGATGAAAGTGCAATCCATGGGGTTGAGACTCCAATGGATGCCAGCGTAGAAGACCCTAAGACAGTGACACCGTCGAAAGGGAGGACAAGCCTCGCAGCATGAGAGACTTTGGAGGAAATGAAGGCCACGGGAGGTTGAGACTTAAGGGGTAAAGAGGTCAAGCTGAGAACACCCTCCCGCAATCATCGACCCATCCGAGAAGGAGATCGGTGCACTTCATGATTCCCAGGACAACCCCGATGTCACTTTTCCGGGATCAAGACGAAGAAGAAGCCGAGTCAACCCCATGACAAATCCAAAAGACTCTTGCGGGTGTTCCAAGTACGAGTAAGTCGATCCCAAGACTACTCGTCAAACTTTTAACTTTGATGATGAGCCACCTCTAGAAATCTCATCATCGTCCGATGACGCCGCTTGATAAGGCCGAGGACAAGTCAATGAAAAGGAAAAATCGGTGAGACCAACGGGCGTTAAGACATTTGAGGCTTTCGCCAGAAGCCAGGTCTATTTCACAACCAAACCCATTTGAACCAGAAACCATTGCTCAGGCTCCTCAAGCCACGGTGGATCGATTCCCAAAAGAACTCCACGCGCACCGCTCATCATCAAACAGATCCCGATCGGCGGTGATGAATCTTTTGTAGAATCTTTCCCTTTCTCACCTGGAGATACTTAACTCCACGAAGAGTCGAAAATGAGCAAGCACGATATCACAGACCACCTCCTGTTTTTCACTCAGGCACCATTGTTCACCCGATTTTGATTTTGATTTGACAACAGATGGCCATCACCGCAATGAAGAATCGGTGAAGTTCGAGAAGTGTTCAAGGCACTCTTTCTTTGAAGTTGAAAAGATGGAGAGGCATCAGGCCTCTTTGGATATGCGCTGGACAACAGAGATGCCAACCTTACGGTGACTTGAGAGGCATCACGGTCGGGATAAGGGAATGGTGGCAACGGAATCAATGCGTGTGGAACAGTGAGATACTTGAACCTTGTTCAACAAGTCTGGTGTGGAGAGCCGAGAATGTTGATGCAAAACGAAGCCGAGGGAATACATTGAGCATATGCATGAAGCTCACACCGCCGAGATCAAGTCGCTGCGTGAGCGAATGCAAATGATATACGACGTTTGGAAGAACACATGACGAGAAAATTCAGCCTTCTCATGGCCGAGATGAAGCCGATTTGTGAGAATCCAACGCTACTCGATGCTCAATTCGTCGCATACAACGCACAGACTTGAAGCAAAATTCAACCATCGAAGACTTCGACTTCATGCTTGCCAAAGATGTTCCCAGGGTTCTCTATCCTTTGATGATGCCAAAAAGGGGAAGAGGAATACCTTAAAGCAAACAAAATCAGAAATTTGAAAAGAAAGGAGCGGTGAGAAGGAGGAGCGGTGAGAAGGGAAAATCGGTGAGGAAAATTTGAAATCAAGAAAGGAAAATCATTGGGGGAAGGATCAAAAGATATGACCTTGATGATTGCACAAACCCCAACAGGTCCTCACGGTGACATTATAAGAAGCAAACTCCCCGTGACTCTCGCCACTCCAAGACTCTTTGTATCTACGGCCGAGAAGAGAAAAGAAATTGAAGCGAGGGATGAAGGAAGTGGAAGGAAGAATGGATGCCAGGGTGATGAACATCTTGAAAGAACATGGAGGCATTCCGGTTGACAGAGACACGTATGCCATTTCGAGATGTCGGGACAGAGCCAAGATCAATTGACGAATTCAAAACGCTCGAATCAAGGATATTTTGCAAATATGTCCATGGCTCAAGCTTGGGACTTGTACTTGGGAAAAGGGTCTCACATTGTGTGAAGAAGGCGACAGACAATGAGACTTAAGCGATCCTCTCTTGGTCACTCGCTAGTAAATCACCAGTGGGAAGAAGAAGACCCCAAAGACAAGATACGCCCCAGAGGTAGAGGAAGAAGCATCGATGGAGGAAGAAGCTTGGACCCAGGCCTCCGCCCAAGAATATCGAATACGTAGATCCCGGAAAGAAAGGAGGGATCTACTTGGCCGGGACTTGACCAAGTGGCAAATTTGCGAGTGGCTAAAACTAACGCCGAGTATGCAAAGAGAATAGAAGAAGAAAACAAAAGACAAACTCAGCTATATGGGGAGAGACAGGAAAGACTAAGGAAAGATGAAGGCTGCAGGAAGGCATATGAGAAGAAAAAGAAGCGGTGACGAGAAAAAAAGAAGAAGAGAAGAAGATGTCGATCAAGATGAAAAAGAGAGGAGATGAAGGAGATGAAGTGTTCTTTGTCCAACCCTTCATGTATTTTATTATGTAAATACATACAATGTAAGTCTTACGTAATAGAGTTATAAATTTTTTGTGAAGACGATTATATACTACGATACACCTTGTGATTGTGTTAAGTACAAGAATGATATGATCAATAAAAAGATTGATTCTGCGCATACATTCTATGTCAATACACTATCTCAGTATGTATCTTTGTTATTTACATATTTGTATGATCTAAGTTTTGGCATCATCAAAAAGGGGAAATTGTTAGGAATTTTATTGTTTAGATTTTGATGAATGCCATGTAAAACTTAGAATAGAAAGTTGGCACCCCAATTCTTGTTGTAAAATGCATTGTAATGAATAGAGGCCAAGCCGAGTCAAGACAACTACGCCCTAACATGCAAGAAGACAATCAAGACTGGAAGGAAGACTCTGCTGTGAGACAAATTTGAGTATGGCAAAGAAGAGTAGACGGGAACACTATGAAGAAGCGGTGAGATGCGGTGAGTGGAGCATCGTCAAGTCAACTCAAGAAAAGCCAAGTCTCAAGTTGAAGTGAGAAGAGTCATCCATGATTGGAAGTCGACTCTAAGTCACCTGGGGAAAGCAAGGAAATGCAATCAAGTCGAGATAATCGAAAAGAACCGTTGCCGTAAATCAAGAGATTTACTTAAACAAGTAATATCTCCATACAACCTTTCTTGGAGTGCTCGGTCCCGCGTGCAAAAGGAATGAACCAATGGGAAGCACGACACCGTGTCGAACTACGAAAAGGTGAAAAGAATAATTCATACGAGGAAACGGCAATTCCAAGAGTGCAAGCCAACGATCGCAAAGTGACTTTCAAAAAATAAGCCTATCTCTTCAACGGGCAAATTTTTGAAAGTTCACTATAAAAGGCCGAGGAGTTAGTTTGAGAAATGTATGCATGAATGACACATACGTGAGATATACAAAGCACATTAGAAAAAATCGAAACAATCTCAATCCTCAAGCCTACATTCAAGTACATCAATCCAACACTTACCTGTGAAGGAAAGAGAGCTTCAACCGATTGAAGAGGAAACCTTTGAAAACAAGGGGTCTACTTTCCGGAAGGATTGTAGAAAAGTTCAAAGTTGAACTAAGTCTTAAGCATTTGGAGGGCTTCGTGATCAAATCCAAAGAGCTTGAGCAAGTGAGTGTAGTAGCAAGGCAGCTGCCCCGTGAAGAAGCCGAGTCGAACGAGAAGCCGGTGAGTGATCAAGGCGTCTCAGATCGAGTCCCAAAGGATCAAGTCGGCTGTTGTGATCAAGACTTGTATCTCGGACTGTTACCACTCAGAACCGATCATTACTTAGTGGATTCCTCCAGGAGTTGGAGAAGAGAGGAGTAGAAGAATTACCCCATCTTCGAACCTCTATAAAAACTTCTTTGTGTCATTTACATTTCAAAGATTTAAATTCTCGCACTTTTAATTGCTTATATCTCACGATAAATTTGCTATCCATTTGATAATTTACAAGTACTAAATCAAGCTCTAATATTTTGTTTAATCAAACTTAAGGGTGTTAAGTCTTCCGCTGAAAATAAAACCACAGTGAGTTAAATTGTAGCCAACAACATTTGAGTTACTCCATCAATGCTCAAATTGAGTCATTTGAAAGATTAACTCTCTTGAGTGACTAATTCGATTGTCCATCAAGGACACAAATTGTGTAGAATTAACTCAGTAGATTTAAAAGGACTAAATCAAAAATTTGGTAAGGTTTATTCAACCCCCCCCCCTTCTAAACCTTACACTTACACCCCTTGGGACCTACAAGAAGCGCATTCAATGCCATATTCTGTACATCCAGGAGCTACTAAAATGTATAGAGATTTGAAAATACATTACTGGTGGCCAGGCATAAAAAGGGATATCGCCCAATACGTGGAACAATGTTTAACCTGTCAACAAATAAAGACGGAACACAAAAGGCCAGCTGGAACATTGTAACCTCTCCCTATTCCAGAATGGAAATGGGAAAGAATCACTATGGATTTTGTGACAGGCTTGCCCAAAACAGTCAAGGGACACGATGCTATTTGGGTAATCATAGATAGATTAACAAAATCTGCTCATTTCATTCTCATTTGTTCTACCTATTCCATGGACCGATATGCACAACTTTATATACAGGAAGTGGTTAGACTTCACGGTGTACCACTATCTATTGTTTCAGATAGGGACTCTAGATTCTTATCTAATTTTTGGAGGAGTTTACAGAAGGCACTAGGAACACGATTGTCATTCAAGATCGCTTATCACCCTCGCAGGATGGACAATCAGAGCGAACTATACAAACTCTAGAAGATATGCTTAGAGCTTGTGTTCTAGATTTTCAAGGACAATGGAGTAAATATCTACCTTTGATAGAATTCTCGTATAACAACAGCTATCAAGCAACAATCGGAATGGCTCCCTATGAAGCATTGTATGGTAGAAAATGTAGATTGTCGGTTCACTAGGACGAGGTTGGTGAAAGAAAACTTTTAGGCCCGGACATAGTTCGAGAAATGACAGAGGCTGTGACACAAATTCGACAGAGGATGGGAACTGCTCAAAGCCAACAAAAAAGCTACTCAGATCAAAGAAGAAGAATGTTAGAATTTTCTGTATGAGATCGAGTGTTTCTTAAGGTGGCACCGATGAAAGGGGTAATGCGATTTGGAAAGAAGGGAAAGCTCAGTCCTAGATACATTGGTCCGTTCCGTATTACTGAGAGAATTGGTGATGTAGCTTACATACTTGACTTACCTGCGTCAATGTCTCAAATACATGATGTATTCCATGTTTCTATGTTGAGGAAATATGTTGCAAATCCATCTCACATTTTGACAAACAAGCCGATAGAGTTGAAAGCGGATTTGAGCTACGAAGAGATACCTGTGAGGATATTGTTACGACAAGTAAAGAAACTCAGGAATAAGGAGATCCCTTTAGTTAAAGTACTTTGGATGAGTCAATCTATAGAGGAAGCTACGTGGGAAAGAGAAGACGAAATGAGGGCTAAGTATCATAATCTATTTTGGTAAGTCAAATTTCGAGGACGAAATTTTTATAAGGAGGGGAGGATATAATACCCGAGCCTCTCACTACTCACTAGGCCAATATAGTTCATGCATTACATGTCAATTATATGCTGCTATTTGCATAATCTGATTATTTTATGTAACATGGCTAGTTTTATAATTTTGGAACTCACTTATAGTGATTAGTCGTTAGATTACTAATTTAAGTAGTTAAAAAAATAAATACGAGGGTATTTAGTTGTCAGACTATTAGATGCTAGCTTTTAAGTTACACGTGGTAGCTATTCAAAGAGTTACAAGATTACACATGATAAACATAGAGGTGGAATGCAGCATCGATGTTTTATCAAGATGGGATAGTTTGTGAATTAATTAGATGGAGAATAATAATAATATAATTAAAGAAAAATGGAATAGGATTAAGTTAATAAATAAAGTGTGATTCTTAGTAAATAGTGTGCTGTAATATATATGAATATATTTAGTTATATATAATATATGTATATGTAATCATTACAATTTAATATATATATGCATAACTAATATATATATATACAAGTACGATGTATATATATGTAATATAGCATCATTCATATATATAAAGAGATATGCGCAGACAACTCTAATATATAAATATATATATGTCGGACTATTCACTTTTGACCGACTTAATAACTCTAAATTAATATTACACTTAGAATACAAATGGAATTTTGGGGATTAACTCTAGCCGACTTAGACCAAAGAGCACTGTTTTAAGAAGCCGGAAACATACATACGAAGATATACATACAAATAAAAAAAAAAAAGGTGAAAGGAAAGAAAGAAGAAGAAGTGCACGCACCAGAGTGATTTTCAGGTAAAGTGTTTATTGCTCCATTTGCTTTTCATTTTTGAATACAAATATTTTTGAATTGGCATAATTGGTCTATATGAATTATATCCTCAAAAGCAGAAGTTTAAAAAAAAAAAAAAAAAAAGGAAAGATAGGATTGCTTAAATATAAAGAAGATATCAAATATTATAATAAATTTACTATGGAGTTTTGGCTTAACTAGTTTGTGATTAAAAGAGAAAAGAATGCTAATCTCTATAATTGAATTCCATAGATATATGTATATAAGTATATAGTTAACGTTGACTATATTAAGTTAATGACTATGGCTTTATAAGAAATGACAAGTAAGTTTAATAGGAAACATTAGTAGTAATAAATGTTTAATATTTGGATACTTAAACATGGCTCTAATATATTAAGACAGATGCATAATAGATATGTGAAGATAAGAAATTAAGGATTTAATAAATCTAAGAGTGTGATAGTTAATTAATAGTTAAGATTTTAAATTTTTAATAATAAAATTTGGTATATTAAACTTAATTAAAGACTTAGAAATATAGATTAATAACTTACAATTTTACAGATTGTCTTATACCTAAGGTTAGAAAGGAAGATATTTAGCTAATTCTCAGTAGCTTATCCACGGGTAAAAAGGTAAGTAAAAATTCATCTGCAACTGTAATGCATGAACATAGTATTGTGTGAATTGATTGCATTATATGTGATTGTGGTATCTTGTTGAATATACGTGGATATTATATGATGCATATTGGCTTGTATGATGTTGCAATATGGTGCTTGGTGAGCTATTGAACATGTCATTCACAGCATTTGCATGTGCATGCATATTACAAGAGGATGTTCGCATGCACGAAAATATTTTCTGGAAGAAAATGGTTATTTGTTGACCACTGCTAGTGCACCGAGGCACACTGGGCGTGCTTATGATATATGTTTAGGTATAGCGGTGGGATACTTCCCTGGTGAACACAGAGCAGATAGGAGATGGGCTCTTGGTGGGTCACGGGAGGATGGTCCATCCGTGAGTACCTATGTGTGGCCTGCGGGGTGGGATACTTCTTGGCGGACGAAAGGACGCAAGTAGGGACCCCTTGGTGGGCCGCGGTAGATGGTCCACACATAGACCCACATCGATATTATTGGCCATTTGATTATTGTTGTGTGCGAGAGCTCTTTTCCGGTAGGTGCATAGTAGTTGGGTCAGGGGCCCAAATAAAAGAAAATGATTTTGAATAAAGTATTTTGATTCATGGATTTTACATGCTAGCATTACACGTTGGAAAAGCATCATTATTCTTTGGACATGCATGATTTTTACTTGCTGAGCTTTAGCTCATGTAGTTCATGCATTGCAGGTGAGCATAGGAATGCCTGAGCTTTTGGCTTACTGTGCAGTGCTGGAGTTCCTTCAGGTTTTGAGGGTCATGGATATGGATGACGACCTGTTGGGCTATGTTGATGGGTCACTTTCTCTTTTTGGTTCTGTATTATATTTTGGTTTAGGGTTGTACCCTCTTTTGAAAACTCTTATGTAAATATGTACATGTAAATAGCTGGGTGATGTGGGTTATGTGTTTGGTCACATGGATGTCTGTTCGTTTAATAACATGGTTTGTTACTTCTTTGCTTATGGACATGGGTTGTCATTTTCTTATAAGTAAAGTGATCCTGCTTGTTCGTTATTAAAATGTCACAGGAAAAAAATTGTACAGGTATATAGGGTTCATGTTGTCAAATTTCACGTTTTTTTAGTGCTTAGTATTGTAGTAGTAGGGGTGGGCGAATAGCAGTGGTATCGAGCCCAACTACGGGTTCGTAGACTATCCATGTGCATGAACTCAAAACTTGTGGAGTACAGCAATGCCAGTAAGTTTTACTTTATTGTCTGATGCATTTTACGTTTCATGAAATTATATTGGCCATGTGTTATTAGGTTATCCTAAGACAAGAGTGCCAATCATGGTGAGAACTAGAGGTGAGAGTAGTGGTGGGGATAGAAACCAAGGAGGGGAGACCCTATATTAATCGGTGATCGAGATAATGTCATAAATCGACTCACAGTGCTCATCCAAACACAATCAACAAATTCAAAGAACTCATCCATCGAGAGATATAGCCGAGAACAAAGAGCGAAATGAATCAACCACACCAAAGGGCGGATCAAATCGAGATAGTGGGGGAAAGATTCCGAAAGCTAAATCCACCAACCTTTCAAGATGCAGTAGATCCTACAGCTGCAGAAGACTGGCTAAGGACTTTAGATAACATATTTCAATACAGTAGGGCCCCAGAAGAAGAAAAAGTAATGTGTGCCTCGTTTATGCTTCGTGGAAGTGCGGGACATTGGTGGGATACGATAAGGAGCATAGAAGATGTCACAACAATGACCTGGGAAAGATTCAAAGAACTATTCAGAAACAAGTACTTCATGGCTCATGTTCGTATAATGAAAATGAACGAATTCATACAACTACGTCAGGGAACTATGACGGTCGGGGACTATATTCGCAAATTTGAAGAATTGTCCAGGTTTGCCACTCATATGGTTAGCACTGACGCACTAAAAGTAGAAAGATTCCTTGAAGGTCTGAGACCAGAACTATATAGAGATGTCAGCATGGCAGGAATTCAAGGAGTAACGTATTCACAGGTTGCTGAGAGAGCACTGGTGGCAGAACAAGCTGAATTAAGGATTTTCCGTGCTCAGGAAGCTAGACGTCAATTCAAACAAGGACAAGGACAGAGATGGGTTGGAAACCCAAAGAAGAGAGTTTTCCAAGTTCAGCAGCAACATAGACCTAACTTTCAACCACACCAAGGACAACAACAATGGGAACAAAATAAGCGTCAAAGAGCTGATCAGGGCAAGGCACCTATAGCACTACCTTTTTGCCCAGTGCAAGACTCAACATCTTTGGAAGTCGCATGGTAGATAACAGGAGATGTTTTACGTGTGGGATGCCAGGACATTTTACTAATGCGTGCCCAAATAGGTTGAACCCTACAGGACAAAAGAATGTGCCAGTCAGAGCATTTACTATCACGAGAGCAGATGCAGAGGCAAACCCATCAGTGGTTACAGGTAAACTTCTTATCTTTGACACCCCGACATTCGTACTATTTGATTCGGGAGCGTCACATTCATTTGCATCCACTGAGTATGTTAGGAGACTGGGTAGGACACCTGATGTAGCTGAAGTGGGTTACAATGTAACAATTCCCTCGGGAGATTCTAAACAAACAAATCAAATTTTGAAATCTTGTGCCATTCCAATCGAAAATAGAGAACTTTATGCTGATCTAATTGTGTTAGCTATGAATGACTACGATATTATTTTGGGTATGGATTGGTTATCAAAGTTTGGTGCTACAATTGATTGTCAGAAAAAGACAGTAACCTTTCGACCTCAAGGGGAATATCCATTCACCATTGTTGGAATCACGACACGTTTTAGATTTCCAATAATATCACCACTAAAGGCGCAATGTTTGTTGGACGCTGGCTGTGAAGGATACCTAGTAAGTGTCATGAGCATCGATGAGCAACACCAACCAACCGTTGATGAAGTTCCAATAGTGAGAGAGTATCCCGATGTATTTCCGGATGATCTTTCTAGATTACCACCTGACCGTGAGATCGAGTTTGTTATTGACAAAATGGCCATTTGTGAAAGTATGTAAATCCTACACAATTCTTAAAAAAAATCTAGCACAAATCATAATGATAAAAGTGTAGGCTAAGAGTTATCACAAGTAAGCTCATGCCATAAAAAACCATAAGAAATGATAATACACTTTAGTCTACAAAAATGCGCAAGAGTTTTAAAAACATCATATAAGGTCTTCTTTTTCAAAAATTTTAAAAATACAAATAAGTTTTGAAGACCTTAATTTAAAATTTAAATACATGAAAACTCATTTTGCAATTAAGACACAAATAAAAACATGCATAGAAATAAGATACGTATTACCAATTACGCCGTTTCCATGGGTTGTGCCGTTCCCATTGTTGATGGTATCTTCCCTTTGAGAAGCCACTTTGTTGATGATGGCTCCTTTGATTACTCCATTTCCAATATTTTTGTCCTTCCCATTGTTGATAGTCTCTTCTTCTTTGAAAATCATCTTGTTGATGATGTCTTTGCCATTTCCATGGATTGTGTTCTTCCCATTTTTGATTATATCTTTTTCTTGGAAATTGGCTTTGAAAATGTTTTCTCCTTTGATCAAATGAAATGGTCATTTGATGTCTTCTTTGCTGTATATCTCTTCTCCGATCATTATTTCGCCGGGTACTTAATACAACATTATTTTGTGGTACCCTAAAGTGCTTGGGTCCTTTAGGATTAGCTTTGAGACTTTTAGGTCTCCAACAATAATTAGAGCTATTTCTAGCCCGACAAGTATTTACCGTATGACCCTTTTTACCGCAATAAAAGAATGTAATAATTCTAGGAGTATAATGACCAACGTGCTTAGAGACTTGATTCTTTTTCATGTGATTGACACCCTTAGGCTTATGATCAAGTTCTAGTGTCGAATTATCACAACAATCAACAATATTGGTCATTCTATCGGTACTCAAGTTGGATTTAGATAAATCATTTTTCAAGCAATTTATATCCTCAACAAGAGTACTTTTTTCTTTCTCAAGGTTTCTAACCTTGTCAAGAGTGGTGGTGTGAGCACATGATAGTGATTCATAGGAAGTAAATAAACTATCCTTATCATTCTTTAAAGTAATGAATTTTTTTTTTAATATTTGTATTTAACAAGTAAGTTTTGGAATTCATCTTGTAGTTCATCAAAATCATTTTGCAAATCACTATAATCATTATCATAGGAAGTAGAGGGTTTAGAACATACCTCGTTTTCTTCTTCGATGCCTATGAGGCATTGTTCAACTTCTTCATCATGGGAGGTTGTAGAAGGCTCATCCCATGTTGTTGGATTTGATGTTGTATCCATTTGTGAAGTAGATGCTTTTGAGTTGCTCCTTTCATTTGCATACACTTCATAGATGGCTTCTAATTTTTGCCATACTTCATGTGCCGATCGAATACCTACAACATGATCAAATTCCAAAGTAGTAAGTGAACAATACAAAATACTAATAGATTTACCATTTAAGGAGATGATTCTCTTCTCTTCATCATTGAGCTCTTTGAAGCCTTTAGAGGTGTGTGGTGTATTCTTTGTCGGAATGGATTCTCCATTGATGACGGTGTTCCAAATATCAAACCCGCAACCTTGTAAATATCATTCCATTCTTTCTTTCCAAAATATAAAATTTTTGGAATCAAACCGAGGTGGCTTGGTGGTGGAGGTGCCGGATAGATGAGCTTCATTCGTAGCCGACGATCGTTTCTCTTCACTCGCGATGTGAAACGAGCTTGCCAAAGAGTTTGACTTTGATACCACTTGAAAGTCCAAGCGGCTACGATAATCTAGAGGGGGGTGAATAGATTATCTCCATCTTTTCGATTTCGCCCTCTTTTTCGAACCGAATGCTCAAAGACAATAATAAAGGTGCGGAATGTAAACAACACACGTCGATTTATAGAGGTTCAACCCACCTAGGGCCTAATCCTCTACCACCCCAGTATATCCGGGATGGATTTCAAAAAGAAAAAAGATTTTATTAATTTACCACAAATTAATACAACACCAACTTACAACAACACCTTGAAGAGCACCACACTCTTCTTCAACACCACCTTTGAGATTACCACAATCTCACTTGAAGATTACCACAATCTCCAACGGCACCTTGTGAAGATTACCACAATCTTCAACCTTGAAGAATACCAAATTCTTCAACACTTCAACAAGAAGATTACCACAATCTTCTCACACCTAACACCTAGATCACCCAAGTGTGTTCTTACCACAAGAACACTCACAAGGATATCTTGTGTTGAATGATTACCCAAATTCAAGATTACAACTCGATAATTGATAATACAATAGAGTGCAAGTGTAATCAAGAAAAGCCTAGACCTCAAGAATGTGAAAGTGAATAGCTAGGCAAATTACAACAAGAAATAAGACAATGTAAGAACAAGTGTATTCTTGAGTGTATCTTGTTGTGTTGTAGTTTTCTCTCTTATTGTTGTGCTTCAAATCTTCCTCTATTTATAGGAGATGATTGATACTTGATAGGCTCCTCTTGGAAACTGATATCTACAAAAAAATTGTAAGTAAAATCAAGATTATAGCTGTTAGAAATCAATCCCACAATTTAGGGAAAAGTTGTCTGCTGCACAACGGTTAGAATTTTGCTGTCAAAGCATAGGGCGACCGGTCGCGCACAAATAGACGTTTGAAAAAGAGAATACACATTTACATAGGGCGACTGGTCGACGTCTACCTCGACCGGTCGACGTCGACTCCAACTGGTCGCACAATCTACAAAAATGAAGGACAGGAGTTCTGTTTCAATTTTTGCTCCCAGGTACCGGTCGACCGCACCGGTTGCCCTATAGGGCGACCGGTTGCCCTGACCATTTTCTGCAAACATGAAGTTTTCTATTTTCCTCAACTTTTAGGTACGGGTTGCCCTATACGGCGACCGGTTGACCTCAAAACAAAAGTGTTATCCAATTTTATATCAAAAATAAACTTCAAGAGATACTCCGAAAAATAGTAAAAATATTTTAGACCGATCGGGAGTATTAGGACAACATTTAGAAACATTGTTTGGGTGTAAAAATACATCAACAAAAAGTGTTGTCCAATTTTGTCGAAAATAAAACTTGAAGAAATACTCCGGAAAATATTAAAATCATTTTAAATCATTTAGGAGTATTTGGACAACCTTTAAAACCATTGTTTTGGTGTAAAATCAAAATCATCAAAATCAAGATAAAACCATTTATCAAACAATGTTGAGAGCATGTGTGCTCGACTTAGGAAGTAATTGGGAAATATTATTACCTTTGGTGGAATTCGCTTATAACAACAGTTATCAAGCGACTATTGGGATGGCTCCATACGAGGCGTTGTACTGAAGAAAATGTAGATCACCATTATATTGGAACGAAGTTGGTGAAAGAAAAATTTTAGGGCCTGAATTAATTCGGCAAACGGTTGGAAGATAGCTATGATACAAGATCGAATCAAGATGGCTCAAGATAGACAAAAGTCGTATGCTGATAGACGGAGAAAACATATACAATTTGTTTAAGGAGAAAAAGTATTTCTGAAAGTAGCTCCTATCAAAGGTGTTATTCGATTTGGCGAAAAAGGAAAGTTGAAACCGAGATATATCGGACCATTTGAAATCCTTACACGAGTTGGAGATTTATCAGCTAGCATTACCACCGAGTCTATCAAGTGTGCACAATATTTTTCACGTCTCTATGCTAAGAACGTACGTTCATGATCCAAGTCACATCGTGAATTATAAGGATCTGACAATCAACAATGATTTAACTTATGAGGAAGCACCAGAAGCTGTTTTGGAACGCAAGATTCACCATTTGAGAAATAAAGATATTGCTTTGATCAAAATACAATGGAGACGTCATGGCAGAAATGAAGCTACTTGGGATCGTGAAGAGGAGATTCGTGTCATATATCCAAAATTTTCAATTCCAGGTAAGATATCGAATTTCGAGGACGAAATTTTATTTAAGGAGAGTAAACAAAAAAAATAAGTAAATAAATAAATAGGGGTTAATTTAGAAGTTATTTTAGGGGTTAATTTGGGGGTTAGTTTATAGGGGTTATATTAGGGGTTAATTTAGAATTTAAAAAAATATAGAAATAAAAATAAAATTTAGCCTATAAATATATGGTTAAACCACATATTTTTTTCCACAACTTTCTAAACTCTCTATAATAGAAAACGAGGGAATCGAGGACTAGGATTTTTGTCGTTCAATTTTTCTACATCAAGTATCTGCAGTTATTAAGGTAGGAATTTTTACATTATTTGTCTTTATTTAATGTTCCATGATTGTACTTCATTTATTGCAATATATGCCAAGAGAAATTCATATAAGCTAGGGGCTATGAAAAGGGTCCGAGATCAAACGTATCTTCGGGGTGAACCCGCAATGCTATATGCAAGAACTGACCAGTCAGAGAAAAAATAGGAAATTAATGAATTTATCGTTGTAATTATGTGAATGTTTTTATGCTATATTAAATATTGACAGATATATCCCTACTGAGCGAGATGAAGCTCACCCCTATTATTATCATGTCTTTCAGGTTAAGAAATCCGGCTGAAGATATGATGTTGTGGATGGTGGAATAAATCATGCTATATTTTAAATAATTATGACCGGACTAAATTTTAGATTTATGTTTTTAATTTTTCTAGTTTATGCTTGGAACAATTGTTGGATATTTTAATTTTGAAGATGTATTATTATTATTATTATTATTATTACTATTACCACTATTATTATTATTATTATTATTACTATTACCACTATTATTATTATTATTATTATTATTATTATTATTAGTATTATATTTTTTCCTTAAAAATTAAAATTTCTCAATCAATTTTTTTATCATTATTGGGATCACTTTAATTTATAAAATTATGTTTTTAAAAATATTTTTAGAATATTTTAAATTAATAAAATTGGGTCGTTAAACTTAAGTCATAAGAGTATTTAGCAAGAAAAAAGCAAAATATAAAATTGAATAAAAAGTGTGATCGGGGTCAGAATGAACCCGTAACAGGGGTACTTATTGCTTTACCGTAATTAGGGTTTCCGCAAAATCCGAAGTTTGTTACGATTTCGATAACAGAATCTGATTAGAATAAGATTGAATCTTCTAGAACCCTAATTTGTTAAACAGTTTGGCAGATCGGGGTGATGTTGATTACTTTACGTCATCACCTCAGCTACATTCGTCTTAGAATTCAATTGCCCTAATTCTCAGAGGACCTAAGCTCAGCCTTAATTATGAAAGTCAACTTTGCCATAACCTTGATCTCCTACTCAAGCTCTTTAATTTATCCCTTATTAGTTCATCAACTCAGCAGTTCATCCCAAGAGTAAGATATTTTAGCTCAAGGAAATTCTCTTAATTGTTTATATAATAGAGCCTTTCAGGTCGGCTCAACTACAAGAGTTCTTCACCTGGACCCGGGCCCAATTAATCAGAGCTCTTCAGTTCGGCCCATTGGCAGAACTCTCACAGCTCAATAAATTAGAAGAGGTCTCACATCTCATTCCGTTAGCAGAGCTCTCACAGCTCAGCCATCAACTCATCCTATTAATATGATCCTTCAGTTCGGCCCAAATAGAGGAGCATCAGCTCGGCCCACAAGGTCAACCTAACTTGACCCTTATCACTTCTCCTAAAAAATGGGTGTTCAATTCGATAAACAATAACTAATCATTTGATCTATCGACATGCTTAAACGACTCATTATAATGCATTTGAATGGAATTACATGCAATTCAATTCATTCATTTAAGTGTCAATAATAATTTAAAACCGTAAATTAAATAAACGTCCGTGTCTTGCCACCAAATACAAACTATGTTTACGACAAAGCATTTAAATCTCAAAAGCCATTCACGGTTATTTCGACCATGTAATACCAAATTTTCAACAATTCAACCGGCTCGGCCAATAAGTACGTACCTAGTCTTCAGCAATTTTTACAACCTTTTTCCCAATATTATTGCCACGAAAAATATCAACAAATGCTGATGGGATGCTCTCTACGCCATAGGACATGTCTTCAATGACCTTCAGTTTGTCCGTTTGAAGATATTGCACAGTGGTCGAAACGAATTCTGGGTATATATCATTTAAGTCTATTGCCAGAAAACCCTCAATTTTGATTCTTTTGTAGATTTTTTTTTTGTCGAACGATAGAATTATATTAAAACAACTCAAAAACTAAAATTACAACTACAATCGTAGCCAACGGGCTAAGAGCCGACAAGACTAACTAAGAGCCAAGCGGGGAATTGGTAAAACCAATTCAGATTCACATGGACTAAAAAAACTACCCACCCCAAAACTACCCACTCCACAGGGAGACTCAAAGACTCCTTAAAGGAGATCGTAACACACCAAAAAAACTAAAATCGGGCACGAGCAACCACTACATACTGCAGAACAGAAAAAACTGATCCGCCTACGAGTTTCGCAAATCAACCGAGAAAAGAAAACACAAACAAAATAAGAAAACAACAAATATACTAACAAACTAGAGAAAAAAAAGCAAAAAATTGCCTCTCCCTCTCCCAAATCTATGTCGCATGCCCATCGTCTTCTCCGCTCCGAGACACCTCCGTGAAGCTCCGACCCGCTTCGTCTGGACCAAAAATTTGCCACCTTCATACGCCAAGGGACCGCCATTTGGTATCCCTCCAATAGAAACCATGGAGGGGAGGGGGGGGAGGGAGGAGGGAGGGGGGGAGGGAGAGAGGGAAGGGGGCTACTGCAAAGGGAGAGGAGGGGGAAACTTAGGGTTTTTTGGGGGGATTTAGAGAGAAGGGGGAGAGAAAAGAGTTAGAGAGAGAGAAAGGGGGTGGGCTTTGCTCGAATGATGATTCTTTTGTAGATCACTTGTACTATATCAGGCTTTGCTTTTTTTTTTTGGGTGTCGGTATATTCGAGATATCACTCCACGCACGGCTATTCGACCAAAAAGGTGTTGAATACAATGTTGAGAATAGGGAATGCCTTCAAAATGGCAAATTACGTAAAATGAAAATTACGAAATTGAACTAACTATTACAACTGGTTAATAGAACTTCCGAAGTTTAGTCGAGACGAATCTCTTTCCGCAAAGCAATTACGCCCGGCTAGTGCTCACGGTTTGACGTATTGCTTCCAAAGATGAAACGGCTTACGTCTTCTCGTGGTAGTAGCACCACTAACACGTAAGCACCTTCGAACTAGAAATGTGTCAAGAAGTTCTTTGGACTTAGTGCGAGTAACGAGAATATATGAGTGTATGCTTTTTATGGAGTAAGAATTTCGTAGCTCAAACGCAATGCACAAAATGATATATATAGTCAATCAATCCACTGCGGGCAGGAGAAAAAAACTGGGTAGTGGGCATTAATCACTTGTAACAACAAGGTGTTACACCCCACTACCGCATACCGATCATGTAGTGGGCTAACTTCGGTGACCACCACCGTAGGAGTTACAACTCCAAGTCACACGAATCGGACACCTACAATGTCCGATTCATTGGGCTCCAACAGTCCAATAGTCACTCGAACCGGGCCAAGCCCATTTTCGAGTGGCAAAACTTTAGTGGACCTCGACCCGGCCCTGATAGGCCGGGCCGCCCGGCCCAAGCCCGGCCCCAGCCCATGCCCAAGCCCAAGCCCAGCCCCAGCCCAGCCCGTGCCCGTGCCCATGCCCAAGCCCAAGCCCACGCCTGTGCCCGGAGCCCAGGCGGCCGGCGGGTGGCGCGCGCGTGTGGCCCACTTGTGATCATCCACTTGTGTTATAGTTTATACAACAAATAACACCTTCTAGTAAATAAACTAGGATAAACTATGATTTGTATTCCATGTGGGATAAGGCATAAGCCTTTCATCTCCTTTAAATAATCGTTACATAATGCCCAATTATGTGGCTACCTTCGTGTATTAATTTCTCACTCACCGAAATTCGGTTTTGAGAAATAAAAAATACTACGAACATCTACTCGGAACGTAGATTAATAATATATAATTTAATTCCTCCAGAATTAAATATTTAGCCACCGAAAAATTGGTCAAAGTCGGGTCGATACCCTCTTTATCAAAACCAAAATTTCCAACAATCCCCCACATGAGTGGAAATTAATGTATGCATGAATGCGGAACACACGCAAACCGATCCTCAAGAGACAATATTGCATTCGGAAAGGTAGCTTATGGCTTTGAACCTTCCGTAGTCAATACCATCGGGTACATGGCGGCTTAGTAGACGAACGCCTTGAACTATTCCTCCACGGTGTATACCGAGTCAACAGTCATGATATTAACACAATAAGGTCTCAACACCTTCTCGTTCTCACGTTTTGTGTCCGTTTCGCCATGGACACCACTTTGGATTCATAAGTGTTACTTTGAAGCGCCCGCACTTCTCACTTATATAGGTGATCTCCTATCCGAGTATCTGCCATACTCAACCTCAACGAGGTGTAGGAATCATTAAAAGTCAAATGACTTAGCCTCACCACAACTTTGCAGGTGTTTCAACACTTGGTTTTGCTTTCTAGGGATGGGTTATAACATTGTTTCCAAGTGTTACAACATAACCTTCATAGTTTAGTTTTCCCATTGAACCAAGTTCTTGGGATCTCCGGTCATCATGGTTGGGTTACCACTATGATAGTTATTTTTACTTTGTGGACTTCAAGCCCATTCCTCTAGCAATTTACCCAATTGATCTCGATTGATCCTTTTGTCAAAGGATCGCCAAATTGTCTTTTGACTTTACGTAGTCAATTGACATCACACCATTTGAGATCAATTGTCTAACGGTATTGTGTCTCCGACGAATATGTCTAGACTTACCGTTATACATATTGCTCTGTGTTCTTCCTATAGCCGCTTGGCTATCATCACGGTGAATCATCACAGAAAGGCACAAAGCTTCCTCCAAAGATGGAATATCTTCCAAAAAGTTTCAAGCTATTCGCTTCTTCACCAGCCTTTATCCAAAGCTATAAACTCGCATTCCATGGTGGACCGAGCTATACACGTTTGCTTCGTGGACTTCCACGATACCGCACCACCTCCAATGGTGAATATGTATCCACTAGTTGAATAAGAATCTTTCGAATCAAATCCAACTAGCATCACTATATCCTTCAAAACACAATTTTGGATATCTTGAATAGTATAGCCCATAATCCAAGGTATACTTCAAGTATTTTAACACCCACAGTTAACGCTTTCCAATGCTCATGGCTTGGATTGCTCGTGAACCTACTCAACATATTTGAGGTAGGCCAAGTCGGACGTGTACAATTTGTGATGTACATCGATCGCCTATTATACGTGAGTATTCCATCCGAGCCACTGGTTCGCTTTATTAGCAACCGATTTATACTTAAATCAACGGGCGTCTTTGACGGTGAATCAAAAGCATCAATTTCTTGAGCACTTTCTCCACATAGTGGGATTGTGACAAGATAATTCCATTAGGAGTTCTCACGATTTTTATCCCAAGGATTACATCGAGTCCCCATATCCTTCATGTCAAAGTTCTCTTTAACATTCTTTTAGTCTCCATGATAGTATCATGACTCACGCCCATGATTAACAAATCGTCTACATATAGACAAACTATGACAAATGCTTGATGTCCCTTTGACATATACGCATTTATCACACTCGTTGATTTTAAATCCATTTGACAACATCGTATTGTCAAACTTAAGATGCCATTGTTTCGAGCTTGTTTGATCCGCACAAAAGATCTTATTAACTTGCACACCTTCTTTTCTTGACCGGTGCAACAAACCCTTCGAGTTGTTCCATGTATATTTCAAAGATCTATCTCTCCATTCGTAAACGCCGTCTTGGACGTCCATCGATGAATCTCTAGATTGTGCAAAGCGCAATCGCAAGAAGCACCGAATAGACGCAATCCTCGTATCGAGAATAGGTGTCAAAGAAGTCATATCCTTCTTTTTGTTTAAAGCCTTTGGCTACAAGCCGTGCTTTATACTTATCAATAGTTCCATCGCTTTATACTTCTTCTTTAGGATCCATTTACATCCTAAAGTTTTATGACCACAGCAGGAGATCAACCAACTCCCAAGTATGGTTCTCGGGAATGGACTCGATTTCACTATTGATAGCTTCTTGCCGAGCGAGCATCCGGATCGCTTAGAGCCTTCTAATCGAGTTTGGCTCACCATCTAACATAAATGTTATGTAATCCGCCCAAAAGACTTAGCCGTCTTAGACCTCTTATCGCGTCTCGGTTCTTCACTAATTGGTGTTGAACCACTTGCGGTTTCGTGAGTTCTTTTATTATTACTCACTTCTAATTTTTCTCTACAAGGGTAGACATCCTCAAAGAATACAAAGATTCCTTGATTCGATTATGGTACCTTGATCATTTCCGGATTTTCTCGACTTATGTATCATAAACCTATATGCACTACTTTGGTATGCATATCCCACAAAGACACAATCAACGTCTTTGGTCCAATTTTAACTTGTTTTGGTTCGTATTGCTACCTTAGCCAACACCCCCACACTTTAAGGTATTTATAAGAAGGCTTACGATTTTTCCACAATTCGTAAGGTGTCTTATCTTTCCCTTTAAGTGGTATTTTATTCAATATGTGGTTGGTCGTTAAAATGTGACTTCCCCACATATTCTCGGGGTAATTCGGAACTTATCAACATGGCATTCATCATCTCTTTTAGAGTCCGGTTTTGCGTTCAAGAACATCAGTTAGATCGTAGTGAATATGGTGCCGTTGTTTGATGAATTATGCCCGATCGGGTACATAGTTCTTCAAATGGTGCAACATATTCGCCACCTCTATCACTCCGAATTATTTTAATCATTTTGCCAAGTTGATTTTCAACTTCATTTTTATAATTCTTAAAAAGCCTCTAATGCTTCATCTTTGCTTCTTAACAAGTATAAGTAGCAAAATCTTGTGCAATCATCAATAAATGTGATGAAATATTTTTTACCACCTTTAGTTTGCGAATTTTAGATCACACACATCGGTGTGTATCAACTCTAAAGGTGAAGTGCTCCTTTCAACCGAATGAAACGGTAATTTAGCCATTTTAGCTTCAACACAAACTTCACATTTTCTTTGTGAGTTTACTTGAGTAAATTAATCAATTCTAAATTTACCAATCTTTTTATAGCATTCAGATTTACATGTCCTAATCTAATATGCCATAAATTAGAGCACTCAAAGAATATAAACGAAGAAGATTCATTCTTATTCATATTCTCGCCAAAACGGCGACGGTGATCATATTACATTCATTTTGAAGCAGTCCTTTGTCTAGATAACCCTACCAAGGAACTGGCCCAAATTTGCTAAGTACAAATTTTTCAGACTCAAAAACTAGTCTAAACCCATGGTTGACCAAGAACGAACCCGAAACGATTTTTGCGGATGTCTGGGACATGCAAAGACATCCTTGCCTTCAACTCCTTTCCCGAAGTCAGCTTTAGCACCACCGTTCCAACGCCAAAGAACATCGAAGAGGCGTGATTCCCCATATGGAGCTTCCTTCCGGTCGATGGGATGTAAGAAGAGAATGCATCCTTATCGAAACGATATGGCAAGTGGCACGGTATCCACAAACCATTCTTTCGGGTTATCCACCAAATGGCTTCAAACACCACCCCGACATGTCAACTTCATCGGCTCCTCCCTTTCTTCAACCACATTGGCATTGGATCGCGGTTTGGTTTTCTTTTTCTTTGGCCGACGGCGATCCTTTGCCATATGGTTCGGTTTGCCACGATTGTAGCAAGCTCCTGGAATTTTCCAGTGCCGGTTTCTTGCATTTATCGTTAGGCCTTTTCTTGAGTTACTTGACGAGCCGTGCTCCATCAAGTTGGCTTTTGACTCCATAGGGACAAGTTTGGACTTAGAGTCAATCCTCCTATTGTCTTCCTCAATTCGAGTTTGACAATCGATCCTCTAGTCCCATCTCCTTTCGCTTATGTTTGAGATAATTCTTGAAATCCCTCCAACTTGGGGGCAATTTCTCAATCAAGGCGGCCACTTGGAATGCTTAAAGGCAAAGCCATTCCTCGGCAGAGATTTCATGTAGGATCAATCGGAACTTCGAACTTGTTCCATCACGGTTTTAGAATCAACCATCATAAAATCCAAGAACTTACCGACAACAAATTTCTTTGTGCGGCATCCTCGGATTTTGTACTTCTTCTCCAAAGATTCCCACAATTCTTTGGAGGATTTCACAAAGACAATACACATCAGTAAAGTGCATCACTAAGTCCGTTTAGGACATAGTTACTGGCACAGAAATCACCGGCCCCATGCATCAAACGCAGCGCGTTTTTTCAAAGATTCGTTTCGTTCTCAAAGAACAACGGGAGAGCCCTCGGTCGACATACTTCGCCAGGACTTAGGGTAGTCGGGTAGAAAAGATTTTTGCCGCCACCTCTTGAAGTCGAAACCCATGAATTTTTCGGGTTTCTCGGCTTGAGCGGGGAGGGATGATTGGGGTTTCGCTTGTGCTTGCCATCGTGAAGTTCGCTAATTGCTTTGCGATTGTTGAATACAATGTTACAGAATAGGGAATGCCTTCAAAATGGCAAATTACGTAAATGTAAAAATTACGTAAATTGAACTAACTATTACAATCGGTTAATAGAACTTCCGGAAAGTTTAGTCGAGACGAATCTCTTTCCGCAAAGCAATTACGCCCATTTAGTGCTCACGGTTTTGACGTATTGCTTCCAAAGATGAACGGCTTACGTCTTCGCGGGTAGTAGCACCACTAACTAACGAAGCACCTTCAACTAGAAATGTTTCAAGATCAAGTTCTTTGGACTTAGTGCGTAATGCGAGTAATATATGAGTGTATGCTTTTTTTTATGGAGTAAGCATTTCAGAGCTCAAATCGCAATGCACAAAATGATATATATAGTCAATCAATCCACCTGCGGGAGAAAAACTGGGTAGTGGGCATTAATCACTTGTAACAACCAAGGTGTTACACCCACTACCGCATAACGATCATGTAGTGGGCTAACTTCAGGTGACCACCACTGCGGGAGTTACAACTCCAATATCACACGAACTGACACCTACAATGTCCGGATTCATTGGGCTCCAACAGTCCAATAGTCACTCAAATCGGGCCAAGCCCATTTTCGAGTGGCAAAACTTTAGTGGACTGGACCGGGGCCCAATAGGCCGCCCGCCCAAGCCCTGAGCCCGAGGCCCAGGCCCAAGGACGGCCGCCCAAGCCGGGCGGGCGGCGCGCGTGTGTGGCCCACTTGTGATCATCCACTTGTGTTATAGTTTATACAACAAATAACACCTTCTAGTAAATAAACTAGGATAAACTATGATTTGTATTCCATGTGGGATAAGGCATGCCTCTTCATCTCCCTTTAAATAATCTTTACATAATGCCCAATTATGTGGCTACTTCGTGTATTAATTTCTCACCACCAAATTCGGTTTGAGAAATAAAAATACTACGAACATCTACTCGAACGTAGATTAATAATATATAATTTAATTCCTCCGAATTAAATATTTAGCCACCGAAAAATTGGTCAAAGTCGGTCGATACCTCTTTATCAAAACCAAAATTTCCAACAAAAGGTTCATGTTCTCATCACGCTTCAAGCATTTCACCTCCCACATTGTCAAAGTATATATCGATCCCTTCCGGGAAGTACTGTGATAATCGGCCATAATTTGGTTAACATTTTCCATCATGGAACTTGCTAAATTAAGGTTCGCCTAATGACACAAAAACCCAAGGGTGTTTAAAAATTGCAAAAACCCATTCGGGTTTGACTCGTCTTAAATTTTTCCTTCATATATAAGTAAAAACATTTCAAACCCCGCGGTATTTATAAAAATAACACAGTTACCCCCTTAAATTTAGGACATAATCAAACCTGATGAATGCTTTTGTTATTTTGAAACATCTATGGATTTTTTTGTAATTAGTCCAAACTTTAGGGGTGCTTTTGTAATTATTCCTATTATATATGTATATATATCATAACCTTTGAAGAGCTGCGTTGAAATTAGTTTCTTCTTTATAGTTGAAGGCAGCATCAAACCCAATCGTCTCTTTTAGTAAGTCCACCTACACAACATATCACAAAGCATTAATGTCACCTTAAGAAAAGGTTTACCTAATAATTAGCAAAACAGGGAGCTTAGATATACATTATTACAGTCGTACGTATGAATTTGTATGACAACTATGTAAATATAGTTTTCTATAACGATATATATATGTACCTTTTCTTTAGTTCCTGCACAGCCAACAACATAACATCCAAACAACTTGGCATAATGTCCAACTAAATTACCAACTGAACCCGAAGCGGCAGAAACAAACACTTTCTCGCCCTTTTTGGGTTTGCAAACTTTGAATAACCCTCCATATGCTGCGAGGCCGGCGTGACCTACAAAGTATATATATATATTAAGGATACCTGATTTGTAAATATATTTGCTGTAATCTTTCTGTTGTAATCCCTCCTATAGATTAGGATATTCTTGTTGTAACCTTCCCCGTAGAATAGGATATTTTGTTATTTGGTTCTGATCCTTTATTTGTAAGTTTCCCTATAAATGTTTGATTGACTTGAGTAATACAATCATCCATTTCACAAACTCTACATGGTATCACAGCCATAATCCTCTCACGAGATTTTTTTTTTTCCTCTCTCAAAAACAAAATAAAACAATGGCACCTACTGAGACTGCTATTGTTCAGTTAAATGCGCCCACCCACTTTCCCATTAAACTTACTGCTGCCAATTTTCCAGTGTGGAGCCGACAAGTTCAATCAACTTTAATTGGTTTTGATCTTGTTGGTTACATTGATGGTACCAAGACATCCCCAAATAAATTCACGATGAGGCACGCAGTTATCAATCGAGAATACTTAATTTGGTTTCGTCAAGACCAAATTCTTATAAGCGCTCTCCTTGGAAGCTGTTCGGACACAATCCAACCAATTATCTCCTCTGCTACGACTGCATTTGATGCATGGCAGCGTCTCCAAATGAGCTACGCAAACACATCTCGAGGTCGAGTTGTCTCCCTCAAGGCCAAGCTGGCGAAAAATCCAAAAGGCAACAAATCGGATCGAGTTCCTTCACGAAATGCGATCCATTGCTGATGACTTAGCTTTGGCACAAAGTCCCATTTCGAAGAAGATTTGGTGGTGCACATTATCACTCAATTAGGCGATGAATTTAATTCGATTGTTTGCGCTTCGTGTTCGTGAGACACTGTTGCCTTTTCAGAATTGTCCGATATACTTACCGATTTTGAAAGATTGATGAAGGAAAATGATGATGCTCATCAATGCCCTTGCCACGGCTAATGTTACCAGAAGCACACTTCCAAACCTCCAAATTCTAACCGACAATTTAATGTTCCACGCGATCAAGGTTGGTCTTCCAACTTTCGCAGGCCTCGTGGAGGTCAATCTACCAATTATAATCGTCGAGAATCCAAGTGGCACTCGATCTGGTCGGTTTTGCCAATTTTGCGAGTATCCAGGACATGAAGTTCGAACTTGTCGAAAATTGGCAAAGCTCTTGAAAGCTAATAACTTGCAGCTTAGTGATTCTCAATTCATTCATACTGCATCCCTTCGGTCGTCAATACTACAACAATGTCCTCTCCTGTTCATCAGCCTTGGTTGTTTGACAGTGGAGCATCTCATCATGCTACACCTAATCCTTCCTCTTTGCAGTCTTTTTCTGATTACGGGGGTCCTGACGAAATACATCTGGGTAATGGTAATAGTCTTTAGATTACTCATATTGGTCACACTACCTTACCTACTTCTCGTCATGATCTTTCTTTAACGAATGTCTTATGTGTTCCTAAATTGCGCATTTAATTTGATTTCTATATCTAAGCTTTGCAAGTCTAATCGTGTTTCTCGTGGAATTTTTTCCATCTTATTTTCTTGTCAAGGATCTACGCACGGGGATGTCTCTAACGGGGCGTAACGTCCATGATGTCTATTGTGCTCGCGTTCCGTGTCCTCCTCAAATAAACTTTGCTACTCTTATTTTGTCATTATCCGATGGCATCATCGTCTTGGTCATCCATCCAATAAGACTCTTCGGTTGCTTGGGCATTCCAATAATTTGTTTCGTTCTTTTTCTTCAAATTTTCAATGTACTTTTGTCATATTAATAAAAGTCACAAGTTACCTTTTATGGTAATTTCCTGGTTAGCACTAAACCCCTTGAGCTCATTTATCTCGATGTAAAGGGGTACGACTCATAAATCAATTGATGGATATGCCTATTATGTGATTTTTGTGGATCATTTTACTAAATATATATGGCTTTATCCTTTGAAAAAGAAATCGAGAGGTCTTCTCGGTGTTTACTCAATATAAACGTCCGGTGGAAAAATTCTTTCATACTTCTATTGTCTCACTTTTTTTCTCGATAATGGGGGCGAATTTGAAACTTATACCATTGTTAAATTCTCATGGAATATCTCACTTCACCTCCCCTCCCCACACTCCCGAACACAATGGCACCTCCGAACGCCGTCATAGACATATAGTGGAGATCGGGTTGTCATTACTTCACCATTCATCCTTTTATCATTCGGGTCGTATGCCTTCCAAAACTGCGGTATATTTAATTAATCGCTTACCTACGCCGGTTTTGGGAAATAAGTCTCCGTTTCAATTATTGTTTAATCAATTACCCAATTATGCCAAATTACAACCTTTTGGTTGTTTATGCTTTCCTTGGCTTCGACCTTATCGGCGGACTAAACTTGAACCACGGTCCTCACCGCGTGTGTCTTTCGGGTATTCTACCTCTCAATCGCATATAAATGTCTTCATTTGGATACTAATAGGTTGTATCTGTCTCGTCATGTTCGATTTGTGTGTGATGTTTTCCTTTGGTGATAAGAGTTTAGCGTCTTTGGGTAATAAAGACACTATATCTTCTTTTTCCGTCTACTATTTATGTACCTCCACCTTTGCTTGGTCTTCTTCTCCGACGGACTCTTCTAGTTTTGGAGATCCTACGCCTCTATCCGATAATATCTCCCAAGAATCTTCTTCTTCTCCATCTGTTTTTACTCACTCACCTGGTTGTTTTTCTCCCGTTCTTCGCCATCACCGCGTATATCTCCTACTTCATCACCGTCTCAACCTTCTTCTCATGATGTTATCTCCCACTCACAACTGTATCTTCTCACTCTCCCGAGAAATATCTTTGGACAATCTAGCCGGCCCGACATCGTCGCCCTAATCCTAAGTACTTTGGTGATGCATATGTCAATCATACCATATTGCATCCTATTTCACCCGTTCTAGAGCCAACTTGGTGCTATGCGCTCTCAAAGATCCCCTATGGCGTAAAGCTATGGAGGATGAATATGTTTGCTCTTATGCGCAATGGCACTTGGGAGTTGGTTCCTCGTCCGAGCAATCAACTATTACTTGTAAATGGGTTTTTCGGGTTAAAAGAAAAATTGACGGTACTATTGATCGCTATACTGACCCGTCCCCAGTGGCTAAAGGTTTTTTAAATGACACGGGCGGGATTACTTTGAGACCTTTAGTCCGTTGTGGCCTGTGACTATTCGTCTTGTTTTATCACTTGCTCTATCCGACGGTGGGTCATACGACAACTCGATATTAATAATGCGTTCTTAAATGGAACGTTACATGAGGAAGTTTACATGGAGCAGCCTCCGGGATTTCGTGATTCTCGGATATCCCAAGCATATATGTAAGTTGAGGAAGGCGTTATATGGTCTTAAACAAGCACCGCGGGCTTGGTATTTGGAGTTGTCTCATTTTTTGCTTGGGTTTGGTTTTTAAATCGTGTGCGATGCTTCTTTATTTGTGTATCGTGCGGGTGATATTCTAATTTATTTTTGGTGTATGTTGATGATATTGTACTTAGGGGAATAATTCGAAGTTTTGGATTCCTTTATTCGCCGAGTTATCTACTCGGTTCTCTCTTAAAGATCTTGGGTTGCTTAGTCATTTTCTTGGAGTAGAGGTTATTCCTACTTCAACAGGCCTCTTCTTGTCTCAACGACAATATATTGTTGATATTTTATCTCAATTTCATATGGATGGTGCAAAGGTGGCATCCACACCCATGAGCACATCTTGCATTAATTCTTGATGATGGGTCTCTTATGGCCGATGTGTCTTTATACTGAGGCGTTTACTTGGTTTATTGCGGATTTGGCTCTTACTCGTCCCGATATTTCGTTTGTTGTTAATAAATTGTCTCAATTTTTACATGCTCCCAAAGCTACACATTCGCGGTGCGGCGTGTCTTACGTTATTTAAAGGGAACTCTCTCTCACGGTTTGTTACTACATTATGATGTGCCCTTTACTTTGACGGCATTCTCTCGATTGATGGGGAGGTGTACGAGATGATGGTCGTTCTACTACGGCATATGTTATTTATTTTGGTTCTAATGTGATTTCTTGGAAGTGCGGGAAGGAAGACAGGTGTCCCGTTCTTCTACCAAGTATAGAGCTTTGGCTAATGCCGCTGCGGAGGTTCTATGGATTGAGAATCTATTATGCGAGTTGGGGGTTTGTTTGAAGCAATCCCTCTTTTGCTTTGTGATAATCTTGGTGCTACATATGTTTGCAAGAACCCGGTTTTTCATTCTCGTATGAAGCATTTAGCATTAGACTATTTCTTCGTTCGGGAACGTGTTGTTGATGGCTCTCTGCGTATTCGCCATCTTTGCTCCCAAGATCAAGTTCTTGATGTTCGACAAAGCCTTTTGGCCGTGCTTCTTTTTCTTCGTTTTCGCTCCAAGATTGGCGTCTCGATGGATCCTCCATCTTGCGGGGGGCATATTAAGGATACCGATTTGTAAATATATTTGTAATCTTTCTGTTGTAATCCCTCCTATAGATTAGGATATTCTTGTTGTAACCTTCCCCGTAGAATAGGATATTTTGTTATTTGGTTCGATCCTTTATTTGTAAGTTTCCCTATAAATGTTTGATTGACTTGAGTAATACAATCATCCATTTCACAAACTCTACAATATATATATTATTGTATGAGTTTTAATTACAGAGCTTCTGTGAAACATAATAAGTTTTTTGATTGTTAAGCTAGCGCCGAGCTTATAATAAAATCGTTTTGTGATTGCTTTTAATTACGATTTAGTATTTACGTAGGATGGTCTAATGGATCTAACCCGTCAGAGACGTGTGTTCGGGCGCATCGACGTGTTGTGATCTGATAGAATACAAGATACACACAGTGATTTTACGTAGTTCGACAAAACTTGCCTACGTGCACGAGAGCTTTCGTCCTTTACTAATAAGGAATTGTTCGGTACAAGAAAAATACACCTCTTAAAATTTATGTTCCAAACCCAAGAAAATAATACTCGTAATCATTTTACTAGTTATTAAAGAACACTCTCCCAACCCCTTCGTATTGCCTAAGAGAAAAAAATGCCCGAAGTGTTTCCCAACATGTATCATAATTTGACTTACACAAATTGATTAACCCAAATGTCTACACTCTATATTTATCTCTTGATTTCTCTCCTCCTTGGTGTATATCCTCTGCTTCCAAATCCTCTACATTCTTGGAAAGAGAAAATGGTCATTTTTACCCATTTTGAGATAGGAGAACACTTTTTTACCTAACTTTCATAAAAACCACTTTTATACTCACTTTTTCAATGAAAGTCATAAATGCCCTTATCCTCTTCCTCTCTCTTTCTTGGTTTAAAAATATAATTTTTCTTTCCTCTTTTCTTCTTTTTTCCAAAGATAACAATCTTCTCTTTTTTTTCCCTTTCATGTTTTCGATTTTTGAAGATTCAAGACACAATTGGAAATTAGTTTAAGTCACTTGAACCAAATTAATGTATTTCTTGCTTCAAATATTTATGTATAATACGAGAAATTCGCTTATTTTTTAGAAGAGAAAAAAAACTGGAATGTTCAACATGGCACGATCGTACCACCATGTGAGCACGATTGTGCCACCATAAACATGAGCACGATAGTGCCACCATAAACATGAGCACGATCGTACCACCATATGGGGCAACACATTATGGGACACGATCGTGCCACCATAAAGGTGGGCACGCACGATCGTACTACCATAAAGGTGAGCACGATAGTGCCACTCTAAATGTGAGCACGATCGTGCAACCCTATAGAGGCAGCACGATAATGCTACTTTAGTAAGGGTATTTTTGTCTTTGTGGGTAAAAAAGATGTTTTTTTATAAAAATGTGGTAGAAAAGTTGTTTCTCTATCCAAATAGGGTAAAAAAAAAAAACCACCCTTCTTGGAAAAGTAAATAATCATAAGTGTTAGATATTTAACTGAATCAACTCTGAAGCATCTCAGGATGACTATTAATATTATTTAGATTGATTACTAATGTTTTTAATGGGACTAACAATATTTTTTAGTATAAAAACTAATAAATTTAGAGGACTACTAAATAAGTTTCAAGGTTAATTTGCTAAATAATTAAGTTAAGGGGAATACTAATACCTTTTTAGGGGGAAAACTAATTTAAGAGAATTACTAATACTTTTTAGGTGAAAAACTAATACATTTCGGAGGTAATTACTAAAAAACTTTAAAGGGAAAACATAATACATTTTCAAGAGGACTATGACTATGTTTTAAGGGAGTACTAATACTTTTGATAGAAAAAACTATTATTTTTCAAGAGAATTGAACTACTAAAATATTTTTCAAAGAACTACTAATATTTTTCCGACGACTGCTAATACTATTCAAAGGAAAAAATAATACTTTTCAGGGCCCTTGTAATACTATGTCACAGCTTAATATTATAAAAATGTCACAAGCTCCAAGTCATACTATGCCATCGCCTATATTACAAAGATACCACATGCCCTAGAATATTACAAAAATACCACCGCTAATATTATAAAAATGCTAGTGGATTTGGGTTTAAGATCCGTACGATTGATTTTGGCCCGTAAAACCGTCTGACAGGAATTTTTGTCTTTAATCATAGTATGATACTTTTGTACTTCAAGCAAGTTTAAGGTTCCATCTTTTATACAATTCTTTTCATAATATACTTTCATTTAATTAATTATAAGATTCCATAGTAACTCTGGTTTTATATTTTTATGGGATAATTACAAAAACACCCTTGAGATTTGGGCCAATTATAAAAAAACACAGAGATTTTTGAAAATTATAAAGAACTCCTTGAGGTTTGATTTTGTCTTACATTTTCTCCCTTCATAAGCAAAAAAACATATCAAAACCTCCCCTGATATTTATAAAAATCCTACAGTTATCCCCTTAAATTTAATACATAATCAAACTTGGTGGGATTTTTTATAATTTTGAAACATCTTTGGTTTTTTATGTAACTAGCCCAAACCTCAGGGGTGTTTTTGGAATCTAATCTCTATTTTTATATATAAGTTTCAAATATGTTTGACATGTTTACCAGGTTTAGATGCTTTTGCAATTGAGAAAATTGACCTTTTGTCCCCTTTAAAAAAAATCTATAAATTGGTTTAGGAAAAAAAAGGAAAACTATTTGAAATTTTTTGAAAATTGTTTTAAAAATCTAACAATTATTTTAAAATCCAAAAACTAAAAAAAATCTGAAAAATTATTTGAAACCTAACATATGCATGCATACATATGTATATATTATTTCTACATGTATATAAACATTATGTATACAACTCCTCCGGCATAATAAGAGAGGGAAAATCCCATATTGGTGTAAGTCCAAGCGGTTACGATAATCTAGAGGGGGGGTGAATAGATTATCTCCATCTTTTCGATTTCGCCCTCTTTTTCAACCGAATGCTCAAGTATAATAACAAAGGTGCGGAATGTAAACAACACACGGCGATTTAAAGAGGTTCAACCCACCTAGGGCCTAATCCTCTACCACCCCAGTATATCCGGGATGGATTTCGAAAAGAAAAAGAATTTTATTAATTACCAAAATTAATACAAATTCAACTTACAACAACTTGAAGAGCACCACACTCTTCTTCGACACCACCTTTGGAGATTACCACAATCTCCCTTTGAAGATTACCACAATCTTCCTTCAACGACACCTTGTGAAGATTACCACAATCTTCAACCTTGAAAAATACCAAATTCTTCAACACCTCAATAAGAAGATTACCACAATCTTCTTCACCTATCACCTAGATCATCCAAGTATGTTCTTCCGAGAACACTCACAAGGATATCTTGTGTTTGAATGATAACCAAAAATCAAGATTACAACTCAATAATGAATAATACAATTTGAGTGCAAAGTGTAATCAAGAATAGCCTAGACCTCAAGGATGTGAAAGTGATAAGCTAGGCAATTTTACAACAAGAATAATAACAATGAAAGACCAAGTGTTTGCTTGAAGTGTATCTTGTTGTGTTGTATCTCAATTCTTGTGTTGGTTGCTCCAAAACTTCCTCTATTTATAGGAGATGATTGATCAAGCATAGGCTCCTCTTGGGGATTGAAAATCTCTGAGAAAAATACAATTAAAATCAAGAATATAGCTGTTAGAAATCAATCCCACAATTTAAGGAAATGTGTATGCGCTATCAAACGGTCATATTTTTCTTTGTCAATACAGGCGACGGTCGCATACGAAATAAGAGAAATAAGAACACTTTGAAAATTACAACAGGCGGCCGGTCGGCGAAGGCTTCGACCGGTCGGCCTGTCTCAACAGGTCCCCCTAATCAAAAATAGAAGAGATTTTGTTCTGTTTCAAAAACAAACTTGCAGTCGGTACCGGTCCCATTTGGGCGACCGTCGCCGACCGGTCGACGCCTTGAAGCGGACTCTGGTCGACCTGCTTGTTTTTGCTTTCGTCTCATTTTTGTTTCTAAAAACATCTTCAGTCACGGGTTGCCCTATAGGGCGGCCGGTCGACCACGAGGCAGAAATGTTGTCCAATTTTTGTGAAAATAAAACTCAAGAAATACTCAGAAAATTTAGTAAAAACATTTTAAACCGATCGAGAGTATTTAGACAACATTTAGGAACCTGTTATAGGAGTAAAAACTCATTGATATAAAATCAATAAAAGTGTTGTCCATAATTAACAAAAATAAACTTGAGGAAATACTCAGGAAAATATTAAAACCATTTTAAATCATTTAGGAGTAATTGGACAACCTTTAAAAACATTGTTTTGGTAATAAAATAAAATCATCAAAATTAAGATAAAAACATGTATCAAACAATCTCCCCTTTTTGATGATTACAAACCAAAACAATTTTTACACAAACTAAGAGAGCAATTTTAGAAATGATTTTCCGGTAAAAACATTTGACCGTTTGGAAGCAACCAAAATTTCCAAAAAATTAAAGCAACCAAGTAGGGAGTAAATATTTTCAAAGCACAAGCTCCCCTATCAACAAGCATATCAAGAATAATGTAAAAGCAATTTTCCATAAGCTAAAAGCTTTTAGCTTTTACAATTTGTTCAAGAGCTTATAAGCTCCCCTGTCACAAAACATCATTATATAAGTCCATCAAGCAACAATTGGACTAAAAATAAATCACAACTTATGGCTTTTATGAGCCATAGCTTATAGCTTTTATTTCGAGCTTTTTATTAGCTTCTTTAAGCTAACGAGCCATTTTCTGTTTCTCCCCTTTGGAATCATCAAAAGAATGTTAGGATGATAAAAACATCATACAAGTATATCAAAGTGCGCCAAAGAGACAATTTATCAACCATTCGAGGAGATAAGCTTATAATCCGAAAAAAATGGGAGAATTGTATCATTAGATGTCCATAAGCTCGTTTTATTTGCCAAAACATGATCTCAATGAGTATTGAAGACTTTTGAAAGCGAGAGAATCATGTAGAAGTTGAAATTTTCATTGTGACATTTCATCGAACACATTGTGGGCGTGAAAAATAAAAAGAGTTGTATATAGCCCTTGTAAATGATCCAAGCCAAAAATTATCATATCAACAATCAACCTCATTCCAAAGCTCAATAAGATCATATGCAACATACGGAACATTTGTTCATCAAATAAGAAGCTCAAAGTAGATTCTCAAGGGTTCAACCCAATTGAGATAAGCTAAGAATGATCAAGGCATTACAAATGCCAAAAATTAGAACATATATCAAGTAATAAGTCATGCCTAAAACAATATATGTATCAAATGTCAAATGTCCCAATATATCCAACTAAGCATAATGATCAAAGCATTAAGAGAAGCACTTTTACCATCAAGTACTTCATACCAATTATCAAACAATGCTTTAGAGTATTTTTACCATCAAATACTCCATCAAAGTCAAGATCATCCACAAGTCATTATCAACTTGCAATTTTAACCCTTTTAAGAAAGACAAGCAAATATCATTAGTACAAATGAGTTTTACAAAAGTTTATCAAAATACAAAGCAACATTGATGAAAATCTAGAAAGTAAAGGGGTGGGGACATCAATCTTCATCCGAGGAGAAGCAAGATCCGGAATTAAGTCCTTGATGAATTTCTTTAACTTGCCTAGATAGACTTTTGCATTTTGGAGGTCTTTTGCTCCAAAGCTTCATACCTCGTCTCATGAAAAGCCCTCATCTCATCAAATTCGGCTTGAGTATACCTCTAGGCGGTTGAGCAGTATTACCCTCCGGATTGCTCGGTTCGCCCTCTTCCGCTAATCTTGCGGCCTCGATGTCATCAAAGAAGTCATTAGGATCGGAGACTCTTGACCTCTTCCTCTCGCCATTTTGGTTGGTCGGATTTCCATGTTCTTGCGCATAGTGACCATTTGGGCGATGTTATCAATGTCAAAGTCGTTTTGAAATACCTCCGAGTTACACTCGGACGAAGGTAGTCCCGATTGAATAAGAAGTTTACAAATCCAATTTCCCATAACCAACTTCTTATTACCTTGAGTAATGGACTCGATTAGACATTGAATAAGTATGGCACCAAAGTTAAGTGGTTCCTCTAGCAATCTTATAAGTCAAAAAATAATCCATATTGCTAGGCATCTTTCCCGACTTACCACAAATGCAATATGCGACAATGACCGATAAAATACGATGCTCAAGTGTCATTGTCAACAAAGAATACTTTGGCCATACTCTCAAATACGTCTTAACTTCTTTCATCGACACCCCAACATTTCATCATTCCAAGTCCCACAAGAGAAATAATCCCAACCACCTTCTCTAACATGTAAAAGCCGGCAAATATCATTGGGAGTCCATCTAAAATGACGACCACTTTATAAGCGAATTAACGGCAATCGGCTTTTTTTCATTATCATATTCGACCCACATATTGGCATAAAAGAGTTGGATAATATCATCATCATACAACACATAAGCATGCTCCCATAAATACATCCAACCTTGCTCCTCAAAAATCCTCTTATAGTAGGATACTCATTTGTAAATGAACTAAAAGCGACACATTTTAGTCGAGCAATAGATTTACCTCCCATCCCCGAATCCTCATAGTACCATTCGCATACTTATTGATGAAATTAATAGCATTGCGGGAATTAGGAGCTTGAGTAACAAAAGATTTTTTACCTTTCGCCCAACGGCAATTTTCGAGCGAAATTGTTCCGCGGAGCTCGGTGATTTGGACCCGAGAGAGAATGGGATTTTGAACATCATCACCTTCTTGAGCCACGTTTCTTTGAGCGGCTCGAATATCCCTTTGTTCGGCTTCGTCTCGCCGATTTCTCGAAGTACCCTCTCCACCCTTTCTTCTCTTAGAAGTGGGATTTTGATCGGTGGAATTTCTAGGAGGAGCCATATATGTAAGATTCTAGTGAAAATAAGAAAATTAGCAACAAGAATCGTGAAAAATGATGAAGAATTGAAGATTCTAGAGAAAAGGGGATGATTTACGCGCAGCAAGGGTTTGGGGGGATTTTCTTCGTCTGTTTCGAAATGAAGAACAGAACGTTTAAAACCTGAAAAATTGGCCTGGGCGACCGGTCGAGGTATGGGGCGACCGGTCGATGTGCGAGCGACGTCGCCCCGCTTTGGACCGCCCCAGGTGATTTTTCTTTCTCCCAGTTTTCCAAAATTCGATTTTTCACCACAAAAGTTTTAAAACTTTGCAAAAATTTAAGTTTGGACTATATCCAACAAATATGGGTTTTGGGAAAACATATAAACGATAAAATCGAGACTAAACACGTAGTGCCTTTTAAAAGAAAATATTTGCAAGATCAATTAGGGGCACTTAAAGGATCAAAATGAAATATCTTGAAAGATATGTGCATAAGCATAAAATCGAGTTTAAAGAAAAATACGAGTAGACATACCTCGATGGTTTAAGAAACTTGATGACGTAATAGCCAATGAGTATGAAATATGTATCTACACAATTCTTAGACAACATTTGCATAGAAAATACAAGTGTAGGCAAGTAATATGAGATATCAAAAAGAGCTTATGCTATAAGATTTCATAAGAGATAATAAGCCATATAAGTCTAATAAAATGCTCAAGAGTTTTAGAAAATCATGCAAGGTCTCTTTTAAAAGTTTTGAAACTCATAAATATATAAGAGACCTATATTAAAAATAAATACTTGAAGATTCATTTTGCAATTAAGACACAATTAAAAGTATGCATAGATTTAAAAATAAAATGCATATACAAATGGGGAGATACGGTTTACCAATTACGCCGTTTCCATGAGTTGAGTCTTTCCCATTATTGATGATATCTTCCCATTGAGAAGTCACTTTGTTGATGATGACTTCTCCATTTCCAAGATTGGTTACCTTCCCATGGTTGATGGTTTCTTCTTCTTTGAAAATCATCTTGTTGATGATGTCTTTGCCATTTCAAGGATTGTGTTCTTCCCATTTTTGATTATACGCTCTTCTTGGAAATTGGCTTTGTTGAGAGTAGTTTCTCCTTCTTTGATCAAATGAAACGTTCATTTGATGTTTTCTTGGTGGCATGAATTTTCTCCGATTTTTGCTTTGCCGGGTACCTAATAGCACATTGTTTTGTGGTACCCTCATGTGTTTGGGTCCTTTAAGATTAGCTTTGAGACTTTTAGGTCTCCAACAATATTTAGAGCTATTTCTAGCCCGACAAGAATTAGCCGTATGACCCTTTTTGCCACAATAAAAACAAGTAATAATTCTAGGAGCATAATGACCAATATGCATAGTGACTTGATCCTTTTTCATATGATTAACAACATTAGGCTTATGATCAAGTCCTTTATCACAATTATGAATATCAACAATATTGGACATTTTATTGGTACTCAAGTTGGATTTTAATAAATCCTTTTTCATGCAATCAATATTCTCAACAAGAGTACTATTTTCTTTTTCAAGGTTTCTAACCTTGTCAAGTGTGGTGGTGTGAGCACATGATAGTGATTCATAAGAAGTAAATAAACTATCCTTATCATTTTTCAAAATATTGAATTCCTTTTTCAAGTTTTTGTATCTAACAAGTAAGCTTTGGAATTCATTTTGAAGTTCATCATAATCATTTTGTAAATCACTATAATCATTTTGAATGACAATATCATAGGAAGTAGAGGGTTTAAGACATACCTCATTTTCTTCATTGATGCCCATAAAACAATATTCAACTTCTTCATAATTGGAAGTTGTAGGAGGCTTATTCCTTAGATTTGAGCTTGTATGATCTTGAGAAGTAGATGCTTTTGTTTGACTCATTTCATTTGCAAATACTCCATAGATGGCTTCTAATTTTTTCCATACTTCATGTGCCGACTTTATTCCTACAATATGTTCATATTCTAAATTAGTAAATGAACAATACAAAATATTTAAAGCCTTACCGTTTAAGGAGATGATTTTCTTTTCTTCATCATTGAGCTTTTTGAAGCCTTTTGAGGTGTATGGTGTATCTTTCGTCGGAATGGATTCTCCATTAATGACGGTGTTCCAAATGTCGAACCCGCAACCTTGTAGATAGCATTCCATTCTTTCTTTCCAAAAATTAAAATTCTTGGAATCAAATAGTGGTGGCTTGGTGGTGGAGGTGCCGGATAGATGAGCTTCGTTCGTAGCCGTCGATCGTTTCTCTTCACTCGCGATGTGAAACGAGCTTGCCAAAGAGTTTGGCTTTGATACCACTTGTAAGTCCAAGCGGCTACGATAATCTAGAGGGGGGGTGAATAGATTATCTCCATCTTTTCGATTTCGCCCTCTTTTTCAACCGAATGCTCAAGTATAATAACAAAGGTGCGGAATGTAAACAACACACGACGATTTAAAGAGGTTCAACCCACCTAGGGCCTAATTCTCTACCACCCCAGTATATCCGGGATGGATTTCGAAAAGAAAAAGAATTTTATTAATTACCAAAATTAATACAAATTCAACTTACAACAACTTGAAGAGCACCACACTCTTCTTCGACACCACCTTTGGAGATTACCACAATCTCCTTTGAAGATTACCACAATCTTCCTTCAACGGCACCTTGTGAAGATTACCACAATCTTCAACCTTGAAGAATACCAAATTCTTCAACACCTCAATAAGAAGATTACCACAATCTTCTTCACCTATCACCTAGATCATCCAAGTATGTTCTTACCACGAGAACACTCACAAGGATATCTTGTGTTTGAATGATAACCAAAAATCAAGATTACAACTCAATAATGAATAATACAATTTGAGTGCAAAAGTGTAATCAAGAATAGCCTAGACCTCAAGGATGTGAAAGTGATAAGCTAGGCAATTTTACAACAAGAATAATAACAATGAAAGACCAAGTGTTTGCTTGAAGTGTATCTTGTTGTGTTGTATCTCAATTCTTGTGTTGGTTGCTCCAAAACTTCCTCTATTTATAGGAGATGATTGATCAAGCATAGGCTCCTCTTGGGGATTGAAAATCTCTGAGAAAAATACAATTAAAATCAAGAATATAGGTGTTAGAAATCAATCCCACAATTTAAGGAAATGTGTTTCTTTGTCAAACGGTCATATTTTTTTGTCAATCAATACAGGCGGCCGTGCATACGAAATAAGAGAAATAAGAACACTTTGAAAATTACAGGCGGCCGGTCGGCGTAGGCTTCGACCGGTCGACCCTGTCTCAACCGGTCCCCCTAATCAAAAATAGAAGAGATTTTGTTTGTTTCAAAAACAAACTTTGCAGTGCCGTCGCCATTGGCGCCGGTCAGACCGGCCGGATCGACGCCGAGCGGCCGGTCGACCTGCTTTTTTTGCTTCCCGTCTCATTTTGTTTCTAAAAACATCTTGGTACGGGTTGCCTATAGGGCGGCCAGGTCGACCACGAGGCAAGAAATGTTGTCCAATTTTTGACGAAAATAAAACTCAAGAAATACTCAGAAAATTTAGTAAAAACATTTTAAACCGATCGAGAGTATTTAGACAACATTTAGGAACTGTTATAGGAGTAAAAACTCATTGATATAAAATCAATAAAAGTGTTGTCCATAATTAACAAAAATAAACTTGAGGAAATACTCAGGAAAATATTAAAACCATTTTAAATCATTTAGGAGTAATTGGACAACCTTTAAAAACATTGTTTTGGTAATAAAATAAAATCATCAAAATTAAGATAAAAACATGTATCAAACAATTGGCATCCAGTTTTTGCAACAATTGGCAATCTCGTACAATGGTATACTACGCTTGACTCGGCCATCCCGAAACCAAATCGCTTTATTTTAAAATCGGGATGCTTAGAATCCACCACTCTCCCCTTTCATTTGCTCCAATCACTGTCCAATTCAACAAATTAAATCACCAACTCCAGTATTTTACGTACTGTTTGAAATATATATGTAAATCGTGCTTGTTTTACTCAATCTCATTAAAAATATTCCATTTTCAAATTCTCATTTTACAATCTCAACTCTATATTCTCAATTTTCACACGTATATATCCAATTTTTTCAACCTATATAGTACTACATCAGTGGGACTCACACTACTACATTACATCCACATACATTATCATTTCCAAATTAAATATTCAATGTGGGTTCCACCACTACATTACATCCACATAAATTCACTTTTACACAATTTTCAAAAAAAAAATTTGAGAATTTATCTAAACGGGATGGAAAATGACTTTTTTCATTGGAATGAAAACCATACAATTCCTAACTTTTTTGTGACTTACCTGTCCAGGAATAACAGCACAAAATGGGTTAATTGTGTGAGTGAAACTACGAGTCTTCATTCGGTTCAGGTGAGCGGGATCGATGGATGCATACAGAGTTTTGACGAGGACAACATTATTAATATTGTCGGAGCCCTGACATGAGTAGTACTGGAGCTTTAACGAAATTTGTTGTTCACAAACAGAGAAATTTGATTCATTTGGGGCTCCCATCTATATGACCCCTTGTTACTACATACTTGTTTCTTACAGCTTCCATTATATTTTCCCAAGATTTTTACCAACACAAATTAATCAGAGATTTTTGGAATATGTTTCTGTATGTATGTACTCTCTTTTATGACTGTGAATGTATATTTGCAATTTTCAGGTGCATGGGTCAGGCAATTAGCACATGTGAATCACATTGATTGGTGTGTACATAGTAATTGCATCGAATAATGAGAATCACATTAATTTGAAAATTTGACTTTGTATTGGCATCTACGTACATTTAAAGATAAGTTCAAATACAATTGCATCGGAATCATAATGTATTTGCTACTTTAATTTGAGTTGTCTTATAGGAAATCACAAAGCTAAATTTTTAAAAATTAAAACAAAATCAACTAGGTGTCTTATGATCAGATCTTGAAGAGTTAATTAAGGGCTTTTGATATCAATATATAATACTATACTCGTCTCGTTTAAAGTTTAAATTTTATATATACAAATCCATCTTTAAAATATTTTAAAAAAAAAAAGAATCTTGAAGAATTGAGGCCTTTCATAATCAGATGAGATCTTCTATTTCAAAATCGTGTTCCATTTCATATACCACCGCACAGATAATTAACACATGTATAATACTCACCGTGTTAATTTTCAAGCATAATATGGTAAGTATTATCCACGTGTCAATCATCTGTGCAGTGAAATAAGAGATCTCATCCGTTCCATAATGCTATATGTTCTCGTTTATTATATCATGCATATTATTTAGACCACGATTAATTTAAAGACTACGCGTTAAAGACTTTGACTGATCAGAGCGTGGGCTTTTATAATGATTAAGATGGCGGTTAAGTACTTACGCCATATGAATGTGGACTGTCTTATGTTCAACTAGTAACTAAAATATTACGCCACAATAACAGAGATAGAGCCGGATAAATTTGGGTGACAACCGCCTCTCTCAATTTCAACTTTTTTCATAATTACTATACATTTTGTAGATAAAATTATAACTTTTATAATTCTACCCTACTAGAAATATAAAAAGTACCTATTTATCTATTAGTTTCATTAAAAATAAACCTCGCCTCATAGTCTTTATTTTCTTGCTCTGTTCCTGCCCACACCGATGTCTTAGATATACTATAACGGTGAATACATTAGTTTAGGTTTTTTAAGTAGTGTCAATAATACTATACTCATGCCATTGGAACTTCAATTTTTATATATGCATATCCATCTATAAAATATTTCAAAAATAGTCTTCCTATAATGCTATCATACTCATTTATATTATATATGTGTTTAATGTATATACACATTATATATACGAAACATATCACTGACTATATATACACTACAAGAAAACAAGGAAATTCCAACGGAAAAAATCTAATGGCATTTGGCCAATTTCCATTGGAATTATCGATTCCAATAGTAATTCCAATGAAAAAGCACTATTGGTATAATAGCCGTTGGAATGACAAAATTCCAACGAAAATTCCTATGGAAAAAATATTCCAACAATACCAAATGGTTTTGCTTATCGTTGGATTTTTTGTTGGAATTTTCCAACGGTATGCTGTAGCATTGGAATTTCCATTGGAATTTTGAAAATTCCAATAATTTTTTATTCCGTTGGAATTATTTCGTTGGAATTTGATTGTTTTCTTGTAGTGATATATCTTTTTGGAACTTCACAAAAGAAGTGTTGATTACAAGTTATATAGACAGGAAAAGCCTTCAAGATAGCTTATATATTAGAAACATAATATTACAATTGAAGCAAAATTTAACTATTACAAGTCTTGAATGGACTCCAACTCCAAAAGCATGAATCTAACAGAACTTTAAAGCCGAGTCGAGGAAGACCTCTTTCCGCAAGACAATATACGTCCCGGCTAGCTCTCAGACATAATATCCCTAAAGATAAAATGGATTATGTCTTTTGTGTAGTAGCACCACTAACACAAAAGCTCCATCGAACTAGAAATGGTGTGAAGACTGATTTGCTTGACTCGGATATGCAGAAATAAAGATGCAGCGAGAGATGTGATGACATATGTGACCATATTCGGGATAACATCCACTGGACAAATTGTTTTTTCTGCAAAATTTGTCTAACTCTCTCTATATCTCCCTATTTTTCTTATTCGAATCTGAATGCAAACTAAGCCTATATAAGACAACAATTCGTCAATTCCCAACACTTGGAGTAGATTACTGATAGAAAATGAGCAATTATAACCAAATGTAATTTCCAAGAGTTACAAGCCACTTATGACCACTGTCAAGGAGTTACAAACTCCAAGAGACATACATGAATCTATATACCTCCAATATCCAGATACATAAGGCCCAATAGTCAGTTGAATCTGGGCAAAGCCCATTTTCGAGTGACAAAACTAATTGAACCTGGACTCGGGCCTAAAGAGTCAGGCTAGCCCAAGACCCATTTGTGATTATTCACGTATGTTATAGTATATTCAACCAATAACACCTTCTAGTATCTAAACTAGGATAAACAAAACTTTATTTTCTATGTGGGACAAGACTAAAGTCTTTCAATTCCTTTTATATAATGTCCATTCGTGTGGCCAACTTTGTGTATTAATTTTTTACTTATCGAAATTCGGTTTTGAGAAATAAAAAATACTACGAACATCTACTCGCAACGTAGATTAATAATATATAATTTAATTCCCCCATAATTAAATATTTATCCACCAAAAATTTAATCAAAATTGGGTCAACACCCTCTTTATAAAAATTAAATTTACAACAAGAAGTTCCATATAATATGGTAAAAAAAAAATTAAAAGGTCTTTTTCAGTAATTTTCGACCACTATATTTTTACAATAATAGTTTAAAATATCCCAACATTATTTTTCTTCCACTGGTTATCTAATGTATTGTGAATCAAATTTGGAAACTAATTACACTTTGAGATGGGGAAAATTATATGTTATATGATTGAACTCGGGCAGGACCGTTCCTATGATTTAAAGGGCCTAGTGCGAGAAAATAAATGGGCCTTCTATATTTATAGAAATTTAAAAGAAAAAACTAATTAATTAATATTACGAAAATTAATATCATTAGTTGCAGCATAAAATGATAAAACGTTTATATTATAATTTTAATATTTCCAATTCATTAAAATAATGCTACAAAAATAGATACTTTAATATCATTACATCAAATATTTAAAAGAAAAGCTACCAATAAATTAGCCATAAAGAATTGATCTCCTTGCATTTTTTTTTGAATTTAGATACATTTTGCAAAATCATCAACCAACCTATATTTTAGATAACTCAAGCGGTATCAATACCCATTGTATTTGGATAAAAGAATTTCGATTTTGGGATAGGATTTGGGGGAAGGATTTCAAACGACTACATCTAAGATGAATTTGAAATACTAAAAAATGACTCCCAAAATAGCTTTCAAATATTTAAAATCCATTATAGAAATACTCCATCCAAATAACCTTAATGGATATGTTATTATGGATTTGAAATTCTTAACTCCAAATACATCAATCCAAATGGAAATTGAGACTTATTCCCTCTTAAAAAACTGTAAGGAATAAAGAGTTTTATTTTAGATGAAAGAGAATGAAACCATAATGCAGAAATAATAAATATAGATACAATTCATGTTAATGGTGAAATCAAACAACTAAATCTGCATATATATTAAATTTTAAAAAAAATTGAGGAAAAACTCTAAATAAATATAATAGATATTACCAAGATAATAAAATTGTAAACAAAATAAACAAATATTGACTAACGCTCCAATGTTTTGTTTTATTTGAGGAAAGAAAAAAAGAAGGAAGAATTATGCTACTACAAGGAGTAGAACCAACAACTCTAACTACTACACTAAAAAGTTTTTTAATATGACATCAACATGTAGGAGAGAGAACTACCTTTACTGGGCTAGCAACTCTTTTGTTAAATATGCCAGGATTTATTGTACATAAGACATTATGAACATTTAAATTAAAAAAAAATTCGACCGCCGGGGGCCCTCGTCGAAGGGGGTCCTGTGTAGAGGCGCCGTCTTGACCGCCCCAGGAACGACTCTGAACTTGGGGATAGTTGACTATATTGCTTTCTAAATAATATCGATGCTGCTGTCAAAAAACAAATAATAATAATAGTGATGCTAATGTTAAGAATTTAACAAAAAAAAAGGGGACTATTATAGTGAGCAGCTTAGAGCTGGCTTGCATGCGCAACCGTGCAAGCTTCAGATTAGAAGTAGAAAGCGAGAAAGTTTTAAAGTTTTTTGTTCAATGTACATTTGCGTTGTAGGTTCCCATATGAAGGAAATAAACTGAGATCAAGGAGGACAAAAATACCAAATGTAGAGAATTCATTACGAAAGTTGAGTTATTATTCATTCATACATTTGGATTACAACACTTCTTCTATTATAGAAAGAAGATCATCGAGAATAATCAATATGACACGTCATAAAATGGATAACGAGGAATCTAATTAATATCAACTAAATGATTGCTCTTTAACGCTTTTCTGTACCAAAACAAGCAGTGGCGGATCATAGAGAGGGCAACATTGGACCTCAACCCAGTGCAACCCACTAAGAAGCCCATATATACGTGTGTGCTATTTTGTATTAATAGATTAAGCCTAGCCCACCGTCCACCCCCTTTTAATTTCTCAAATTCTTGGCACCTAGCATCCTAGCCCTCCAAGCCTAATCCAAGTGTCCAACCTAACTACCTCTTACATAGGAGTGTAAACGAATCGAATCGAGTCAAATATCAAGATATTTTATTCGTATTCGGCTCATTTAGAGAATATTCTTATTCTTATTCGTATTCTTTTAATGTTCGCATCTAAAAATCGGTTCTTATTCTTATTTGAAAATATATTCGAATACATACGAATCAACTCGAATATTCGTATTCGAAATCTTAACCTATCTTTATTTTTTTCCCCTTACAATATCTGATTAGATTGCAATAATAATTATAATCTAAATAATAACTTTGGGTGTCCTAGGGGTTCCTCTCGTGAGAATTCTCTTAGCGTCTCCGTCAGGCTCTGCCGTGTCAACCGTCAGTCATGGCTTTCTTCCATGATTGTCACGTTTATTTCTCTCCCTCAACTACTCTCCCCGTTCAAAGCTTTTCTCCCTTATAATTTTTTCTCGTTTCCTTCCCTAACCACTCTTCTTAAAACCTTCTACTGTTTCGCTTTTCTTTATTACTTCTCATCCTTTTGTTTTTTTTTCCTGTTTTTTGCAAATCTCATAGGCTTGCGGATCTACTGGCGTTAAATCATTCCCAGTCTGCATTTGTGCGACCCTATTGAGTGTTGAAGGATATTTTTATAGAATGGAAGAGGATCTAAATTCTCTATATGCTCGCCTCTCCCTTGGTGACAAAGAACGCTCTCCAATTTCAACCGATGACCTCTCATCGCATCAGATCGATCCATCCCTTTCTTTGGTCGGAAAATTACTTGCTCCGCGTATTATCAGTTTCGACCAGATCTCGTCCTTATTCAGAAAACTTTGGAACCCTAAAGGCTCCCTGTCATGTAAGCCGCTGCATGATAACGTGGTTCTATTTATTTTCGGTAGTTTGGCCGATAAAATGCGTGTCATGGCTGGAACGCCTTGGATTTTTGATAGATACATTCTTCTTCTCCGAGAGGCCACAGAAGATATGATTTCCACCCAACTCCAATTTACCACCTGCCCGTTTTGGGTTCAATTGCATGGATTGCCGCTGGGGCTATTTTCTAAAACTTTTGCTGAACGAGCAGGAAATTACATCGGTAAATTTCTGGAAGTTTAATCTGATTCTACGGGCTCCGTGGTGGGAAAATTTCTGAGAATCAAAGTTGAAATTGATATCACTAAGCCGTTGTGTCAAGATTCAGCTCAAATTCTTCAAATTCATTCTTGAAAGTTATTTATGTTGTAATTTTTAGTTAGGTAGTTATGTTAGCTAACTGTATATTGTTTCAAGTTTTAGTATAAATAACAGATGTATCAGTTGTATCAAACACTTTCGATGAATAGAATTCAGATCTTCTATTTTCTGTAGAATGTTTCATCCTCTTTAATTCAATATGGTATCAGTTTGAATTCTCTTTTCTTCCGCTGAGATTACTCTCATCTCTTCTAATTTTCTTTGATAATCCAACTGCTTGATTATCACTTTATATCATCTTCAAGATTTCTTGACGTTTCAGTCCTTGTTCATCATCAAGATTCATGGATCTTTCCGGTTCAAGACCTGCAAATCCCGCTGATGATTTCAGTTCTCCGTATTACCTTCACCCGAGTGACAATCCTGGGGCAGTAATTGTTTATGAGCCCTTTTCTGGAGAAAACTATAATTCATGGAGCAGGGCTGTCACAATGGCTTTGAGTGTGAAGAACAAACTTGGATTCATTGATGGATCTTTGGAAATTCCTTCTCCTTCCTCTACCGTCTTACATTATTGCTGGTTAAGAGTGAATAATCTTGTTCTTTCTTGGCTTCTAAACTCAATTTCCAAGGATGTTCGTCAAAGTCTCTTGTATTTCACCACAAAGAAAAGAGGTATGGGATGAATTACGAATTCGCTATGTTAGAAGTGATGGTCCACGAGTCTTTCATCTTGATAAGTCTCTCAGTTCTATTTCACAAGGAAATTTGTCCATCACTGCCTACTATAATACTTTTAAAGGATTGTGGGATGAATACATCAATTATAGGCCCATAATCAAATGCACCTGTGGCAGCTGTTCTTGCAATATTTCTACCAAAATGACAGAAGTTCAACAGAATGATTCAGTTATCAAGTTTCTTGTAGGACTTCATGATTCATATTCTCAAGTTCGTAGTCAACTACTGCTAGTTTCTCCACTTCCTTCTCTTTCTAAGGTGTATTTTTTGCTATTACAAGAAGAGACACAAAGAGGTTTAACTAATTCTTTGGAGATTACTGACTCCTATAGATACTTCTATGGCTATGTTAGCAGGGACAAGGTTTTAATCCAAAGTTTGAGAACAAAGATAAGAAAAAGCCCAGGTGCTCTCATTGTGGATATTCGGGTCATACGGTGGATAAGTGCTTTCAAATCATTGGGTATCCCCTGGTTGGAAAGGACCAAAAGGACCAAGAAATCTCAATGATTCTTCTATCGGTGCTAATACAATCTGACTCAATCTTCCTCACGAGAAGAATATTTAAGGGACAATTCTTTGTTTTCACAGGAAATGCTTGAACAATTCTTGAATTTTGCTAAGAATGTTCACTCTAATGGTTCTCTGAGATCAAATTCTGTTTCTCAATGCAGTTCTGCGATTGTTCATACTATTACGCAGACCACGAGGACATGATTCCAAAGGTACCTTACATTCATGTTTCTTTGTCTTAAACAAGCTGTAAGTGGATATTTGACATCTTGGTGCCACAGATCATATGATCTCGTGACACATCTTTGTATACTAACACTCCTATGCAGGTCTCTATTCCAATCCATTTACCTAATGGCAACACCACAGTTGCCACTCACATTGGTGATGTTCAAATTTCTGATTCTTTAGTTTTATATAATGCATTATGTGTGCCATCTTTCTCTTATAATCTTATATCTATTTCTCATCTTACTAAATCCTCTTCTCTTACTGTCCATTTCTTACCTTCTAAGTGTATATTGCAGAACATGAAAACTATGAGGATGATTGGTTCTGCTGAAGAGAAAGGGGGATTATATCATCTCAATATTCCATATGTTGCTAATTTCATTTCCAATTGTAATCTTTGGCACTATAGATTAGGTCATATATCTTCTAAAAGACTGGCTTTAATACCTCATTTATAGTCTACTCAATGTAAAAATTTTGACTCTTGTGATGTTTGCCATTTTGCTAAACAAAGAAAACTACCATTTTATTCTAGTGTCAGTTCTTCCAAAGGCATATTTGATTTAATTCATTGTGATATTTGGGGTCCATTCTCTACTACCTCTCATAATGGTTTTAGATATTTTTTAACTATTGTTGATGATTTCTCTAGATGTACTTGGATTTACATGATGAAAGCAAAATCAGAGACTAAGAATCACTTACAAACATTTTATGCATCTGTGCTTACTCAGTTTAATGTCAAAATCAAGTCTATAAGGTCTGATAATGGGGTTGAATTCTTTCTTCCAAATTTTTACAAAACTCTTGGTATTTTACACCAAACTACATGTGTTGAAACACCTCAACAAAATGGAGTTGTTGAGAGGAAACATCAACATTTACTGCAAGTTGCTAGAGCATTGCTTTTTCAATCTCAAGTTCCACTTCATTTTTGGGATGAATGTATATTGACAGCAGCCCATATCATAAACAGAGTCCCAACTCCTGTTTTATCAAATAAAACTCCTTTTGAAATCCTTTTTAATAAACCACTTGATTATTCTCACCTTAAGACCTTTGGGTGTCTTGCTTATGCTTCTACAATTTCAGCTCACAGGACAAAATTTCAGCCAAGAGCATCAAAATGTGTATTTTTGGGATATTCTGCTGGTACAAAAGGCTATAAATTGTTTGATCTTTCCAAGCAATGTATAATTTTATCTAGAAATGTTAATTTTTGTGAGTCTATTTTTCCTTTTCATAAAATGAGTAACACTCAATCTCAAGATTCTGCTCCTGATGCAGCTCCTCTGATTCACAATTTTTCAAATTCTTCATCTGATATTTTCCAAGTACACCCTTTGAATCATCATATTGATGAAAATTTCAACTTAGAACAACTTAGTACTAATGTTTAGCAGACTCCTAATATGCAGCAGACTTCTAATATGCAGAAAACTCCTAATGTGCAGCAGACTTCTAATATGCAGCAGACTTCTAATGTACAACAGATTCCTAATGTTCAGCAGAGTCTTAATGATCAGCAGAGTTTTAATTCTGCTGATAATTTTGAAACAGCTGATGCAGATTCTATCTTAGCTGATAACATTGATAATACTTCAGATGTACCTGTTGTAAGAAAATCCTCCAGATCTAGAGCCTTGCCTCATTATCTTCAAATATATGACTGTGGCATCCCTCCATCTCTCCAGCCTAATCAGTCAACTCAAAATGCTATGGTTGATAAAAAGTATTGCATCTCTAATTTTTGTCTACTAATCAACTGTCTGTCACTCATAAATGATTCACAGCTGCAATCAGTCAGATTATAGAGCCAACAACATACAAACAAGCAAGCCAATCAAAAGAATGGCAGGAGGCAATGAACAAGGAGTTACAAGCTCTTGAAAAGAATAACACATGGATACTCACAGAGTTGCCTAAAGACAAGCATTGTATTGGCTGCAAATGGGTGTACAAAGTCAAGTACAAATCCGATGGATCAATTGAAAGATACAAAACACGTTTGGTAGCAAAAGGATATACACAAGAAGAAGGATTAGATTACTTTGACACTTTTTCCCCTGTTGCTAAATTGACAACTGTCAGGCTAATTCTTGCCATAGCAGCTTCTAAAAATTGGTTTTTACATCAATTGGATGTTAACAATGCATTCTTACATGGAGATTTAGATGAGGAAGTATACATGAAACCTCCCCCCGGCTACTGTAGTCCTAATGAGAATAGAGTGTGCAAATTAACCAAAAGTCTATATGGTCTTAAACAGGCTTCAAGACAATGGTTTCACAAGCTTACCTCTTGTTTACTTACTTATGGTTTCACTCAGTCTAAGTCTGATAGCTCTCTCTTTATCAGGTCAAAATCTAATTCCATTCTTATATTATGTGTGTATGTAGATGATATCATTCTTGCTGGAGACAACATCACAGACATTGAAGATATCAAATCACACTTGGATGCAACTTTCACCATTAAAGATCTTGGCCAACTTAAATATATTCTGGGAATTGAAGTGGCTAGAAGCAACAAAGGAATTTCTCTTTGCCAAAGGAAATATGCTCTTGATTTACTAACTGAAGCAGGATATCTAGGATGCAAGCCATGTTCCACCCCATGGATCCAAAATGTGATTTATCGGCTCATTTGGCGGCCTATTACCAGATCCTGCAGCTTATAGAAGATTGGTTGGGAGATTGCTATATCTCACCATCACCAGGCCTAATCTATCCTATAACATTCAAACTCTGAGTCAGTTCATGTCTAAACCTAATACAGATCATATGGCAGCAGCACACAGAGTTTTAAGATACCTCAAATCAAATCCTGGAAAAGGTCTATTCTACTCAGTATCATCTTCATTACAACTCAAGGGATTCAGTGATGCTGATTGGGCTCGGTGCACAGAAACAAGAAGGAGTATAAGTGGTTTCGCTATCTACTTAGGAGATTCTTTAATCTCTTGGAAGGCCAAAAAGCAACCTACAGTCAGTAGAAGCTCTACTGAAGCAGAATATAGGGTTATAGCATCCATCACTTGTGAAATCCAATGGCTCATCTACTTACTTCATGACATACACATTTCTCATCCTAAACCTGCAATGGTCTATACATATAGCAGATCTGCCTACTGTATAGCACAAAATCCAAGTCATCTTGAACGTACTAAACACATACAATTGGACTGTCACTTTGTGAGGGAGAAAATCCAGGAAGGCTTAATCAAGTTAATTCACATTACTTCTCTACATCAATCAGCAGACATCCTAACAAAGCCTTTATCTCCATCTTTATTTCAACATTTCATCAACAAGTTGGGCATGATAAATATACATGCACCACTTTGCGAGAAGGGGTGTCAAGATTCACTCAAATTCTTCAAATTCATTCTTGAAAGTTATTTCATTGTAATTGTTAGTTAGGTAGTTATGTTAGCTAAGCGTATATTGTTTCAAGTTTTAGTATAAATAACGGATGTATCAGTTGTATCAAACACTTTTGATGAATATAATTCAGATCTTCTATTTTCTGTAGAATGTTTCATCCTCTTTAATTCAATACGTTGTGTCGTGTTATTCAATTGGATCAGAAATACAACAAATAACTCGTGGGTTTGAAATTTGAGCGGCTCCCGGATTTCTGTTTCTTTTGCGGAAAGATTGGCCATATTCTGAAAGATTGCGACGACTACCTCTTAGCCCCAAAAATAGATGAATCTCTTCTTCAGTTTGGATCTTGGATCCGAGCTTCCACCATCACCAACCCATTTGCTACGAATCGACAAAACCCAAATAACACTTCCTCAAACCTACATCCTCAAACTGATAAGTCATTTGCCGATGTCACTCCAAAAAACCCCACATCATCTTCCCCACATTCCCAACAACATTTCACTCCATATCCTCCTATTTCTTCTCACAATTTAGATGACTCAAACTTCTCTGTCCAAAGTCCATCATCAGCTATTATTCTCCATCCCTCTGTTACAACTAACCAAAACCTTTTCTCTCCTCATACCAATAACGTAAATCCGTCTTCCCCCCGTCTCATATTCACACCTTCTCCGTCACTCATAAGCATAACCCTTCATATCGCTCTGTGTTACCTCCCATAACAGAAAACCCCACAAACCAGCCTGTTCCGCCCCCACATACTAAAAACACCACCTCTCAATCTAATACACACCAAATCATTCCTATCACAAACATAACCCTCAGCCCAGATCGCACTAATTCCCAATCCCCTAATCCTCCTTTTTTAAATAGTCCATTCCTCGTCTCCGTTCCAATGCACCTTGATACCCCGGCCAGGAAACTTACCCATAAATATCTCAAAATAAAAAATCGAATCCAACAACTCCCTGATGCCTCCCTATCCCCCATAAGTTCAGGAGCTAAGAGGAAATTACATCTCCTATCGGCCGATAATACGACAAGCCCATCAATGCGGTGGATTTTATTGGAAAAAAGGCAAGATCGTCTGAGTCCGCAAATATTGCTGAATATACGAGTGACGTCCAGATTAATCTATTTGATAATGAAATGGCGGAGACTGGCACGACCCAGTCCCGCCAATCGCCATGAATCTCATCAGCTGGAACTGTCGGGGGCTTGGGAACCCTCGAACAGTTCAAGAGCTTCACGAAATTATTCGCACAAAGTCCCCAAATTTAGTCTTCCTCTGTGAAACGAAGTGTAGTACTCGCGAGATTGATAACCTCAAAATGAAACTGGGCTTCTTCGGATTTTCTGTGGCTGCCATAGGTCGTTCGGGTGGACTTGCTCTACTATGGTGACAGAATGTTAATGTTTCTTTACGCGGCTTTAGTGATCGATTTATTGACGTTGATGTCTCTTTCAATGCTACCAAATTTAGACTTACCGGAGTCTATGGTCAGCCGGATGTTGCTCTTCGCCGTAATTTTTGGACACAATTTAAAAACTTGGCTTCTCCTTCGAATGATCCATGGATATGTTGTGGTGATTTTAATGAGGTCCTTAAACATAATGAATTCTCAAGCCGCCGAACTCGTGCAATGTGGCAGATATCTTTATTCAGGGAGGCACTCGACTTTTGTAATCTATCGGATATGGGCTTCAATGGTCCAAAATTTACTTGGCAAAGATTATCGATTTTCCCTTACACCCAACGTGCTCGTCTAGACTGAGCCACTTGCAACCCATCCTTCCGCCACCTCTTCCCTATACATCGAGTTACAAACATCCCATCATATACCTCTGACCATGCTTACATCCTTACCTCACTCTCTCCTGCCCATTTTCAAAACTAGCAAAATCGAAAATCTCATCCAAGACGTTTTGAGGCTTATTGGATCAAATCCGCCGAATGTGAAAAAGTTATTAGTCAGAATTGGTCTGAATCTGTGGGTGATGTTACTGTTAAACTGAATGATTGCTTATTGGGATTGATTAATTGGAATAAACTCACGTTTGGCGATCTTACAGAAAAGGTGACCCGAATTAAACAAGAAATATCTCACTTGGAAGCGGGATTAATCACCCCTAGATTAAGGAGCGACTCAACACCCTCCATTCGAGATTGGACCTACTCTTGGAATACAACGACCTTAAATGGAAGCAACGTGCTAAACAACACTGGTATAAAAATGGGGATCGGAACACAACTTTTTTCCATAGCCATGCCTCCAAACGCCGTGACATCAACCACATTTCAACTCTAAAAGATCACCTTGGCCAGCCACATTCGGATTCCGCCTCCATTGAATGCATTATCGTGAGCTATTTTGAGGACATTTTCGCGTCTTCCTCTCCCTCTATGAATGATATCCGGCAAACACTCGATAGGGTTCCAAAAGAGCTTACAAGGGATATGATTGATCGCTTGGTGTCTCCGTTTACAGCCGCCGAGGTCGTAAAAGCAGTCAAAAGCATGCACCCGTATAAATCCCCCGGCCCCGACGGTATGAGCCCCATTTGTTTCCAAAAATATTGGTCTATTGTTGGTGATGATATTTCTAAATCTATTCTTCACTTTTTACATCATAGGCAGCCACCTAATGATTTAAATTTTACGCATATTGTTCTCATTCCAAAAGTGAAGAATCCAGATTATGTTTCTCAATTTCGTCCTATAAGTCTCTGTAATGTTATTTATAGGATTGCTTCAAAAACCATCACTAACCGTATTCATCCCATCATCACGCACATCATTTCTGAAACGCAATCTTCTTTTATCCCGGGGAGGCAAATTACAGATAACATCTTGGTAGCTTACGAAATCCATCACTCTATGAAAGCTAAAACTCGTAGTAAAAAAGCGCTTATGTCGATAAAACTAGATATGAGTAAAGCTTTTGATAGAGTCGAATGGTCTTTCGTTTTTGGTGTTCTAAAATCTTTGGGTTTTCCGGATATATTTGTGGACTTGATTCGCTTATGTATTACGTCGTCGAGTTTTTCTTTCCTCCTAAACGGTTCCCAATTTGGTGACGTCAAACCACAAAGGGGTATCCGTCAAGGGGATCCACTTTCACCATATATTTTCATTATTTGTGCGGAAGTGTTTTCTATCATTTTGCAGGACCTTCAGGCGGCGGGGAGAATCCATGGTATCCAAATAAGCAAACATGCTCCAAGTGTTTCACACTTATTTTTTGTGGATGACACACTCCTCTTTGGAAATGTGTCGGTTGATGAAGCGAACTATCTTAAATATGCAATCACACTCTTCGGAAAAGCTTCGGGGCAGCAGGTGAACTTTGAAAAACCTGGAATTATTTTCAGCCCTAATACGGATCCCATACTTGCTCGAAGCATATCCCAGATTCTTGGCATCCCAATAGTTAACTCCCATGGCAAATATCTTGGTTTACCATCGGTCATTGGACGAAATAAAAATGAAGTTTTCGCCTCTATCCAAGACAGAGTTTGGAAAAGAATTCAAGGTTGGAAGGAGAAAACACTATCTCTGGCCGGTCGAGATATTCATATAAAATCTGTTGTGCAATCGATCCCGACTTACGCCATGTCGTGCTTCAAAATCCCGGATAATATTATCCATAAAATCCAAGCCATGGCAGCCAACTATCTGTGGAGTGGCTCGGCTGAGGGGCATAAAGATAGCTAAAGATAAATCACTTGGGGGTCTTGGTTATCGCCACCTTCGAGCTTTTAATCTTACACATCTTGCGAAGCAAGCATGGAAAGTCATCTCGCAGCCTTCCTCACTATTGGCTCGTCTCCTGCGAGCAAAGTATTTTCCATCGGGAGATTTTTTTTTGGCGAAATTGGGTTCTAGACCGTCTTGGAGTTGGAGAAGTATCCTAGATAGTCGCAATCTTGTGGTTTTAGGCGCCAGAAAACTGATTCGGAGTGGTTCCGGTACAAGAATTTGGGGCGATCCGTGGTTGCCTCGTAGCTCCAATTTTTTTGTGCAAAGTCCGAATATTAATTTTGATGGTAACTCGAAGGTGTCTGTCCTCATTGACTCCACAAATTTATGCTGGAAAGACCACCTTGTTAGAGCTCTCTTTAATCCAGAAGAAGTGTCCTTAATTCTCCCATACCAGTTGGCTCGTGTGATTTAGGCGATCTTTGGTGTTGGCACCGTTCGAGAAACGGAAAGTTCACGGTAAAATCTGCGTACCAAATTGCAATTTCTTCAAATATTGGTCATTCATTTGGAATTTCAAATGCGTCGAGCTCTGTTGCTGATCCCCTTTGGAAAAATATCTGGAAACTTGGAGTTCCTCCGCGCTTCAAATTTTTCGCCTGGCGTTGTGCGTCCGCAGCTATTCCCACCGCTGACCATCTTGCTGCCCATCACGTCCCCTGCTCTGAAGATGCATGTCCCTTTTGTTCATTGACAAATCCCTCTGCTGCACATGTTTTCTTTGAGTGCCCTTTTGCAACTGATACTTGGAGATTGGCTGGTTTGTTGGAGCTTATTTCAAGCTTTTCTCAACAATCATTCTCTCTGTGGTTTGGTGAAATTATACTAAATGCACCCAAAGAAGTTAAGAATATATTTGCTGTCATTTGCAATTTGTTATGGTATCACAGAAATCGGAGTAAATTCGAGAATATTCGCTCCGAACCATATCAATTGGTGTTGGCTGCAAATGTTATTTTTCAGGATTTTCATCGCGTTGAAGGCCAACCCGAAGTCATTTCGCCTCTCCTCTATAATCCGTTCCCATTCTCCCTGCCAGCTCAATGCCGGATGTTGTGTTTTGATGGTGCTGTTTGTTCTTTTTCAAATTGTGTAGGCATTGGGGTGGCCTTGATTGATGCTTCGGTAACTTCCAAAGGGGTGTTTCCAGAAAATTTCACGGCTTCTCCAATCCGGAAGTGGCTGAATTTCTTGCATTGAGGGAAGCTTTGAAATTTGCTCAACAATTCCATCTTGAAGACCTGCCAATTTTTGTGTGATGCTGCTAACGTTATTTTGGCTGCCAACGGAGAAGCTTCCAGCCCTTCAAGTTGCTTAGCTATATTACATGATATCACTCGTTTAAAATTGTCAATTGTCAATCGTGGTATTTTTTGGTTTCGTAGAACTTCTAATCTTTTTGCTCATAGCCTTGCAATGTTTGCAAAAACTATGTCTTATGATGAACTATTCTGGAGTCATCCTCCAGAACCCCTATGTCAATCGTTGCTGGACGATTTCCAGCGCCTCTAATTAATATATTAATTTTCCTTCTCAAAAAAAAAAAATAATAACTTTGGGTCATGAAATTGTTCAATACAACAATAACATATTAATCACCAAATACACAAACAAACAAAAAGACTATTGTCCTCTGCCGAAACCATCAAGAATATACTATAAGAATATAATTATATATGAACTTATTAGTTTGGACTTTTATAAGTGAATACATGGTTTATTATATGTTAATAATCTACATAAATAATTATACACTTACATATAAAAGATTACACATATAGGTGATTTGTATAAATATAAATATAATTATAAAATAATATTATTCCAATAATTTCAAATACTCGAATCAAATATAATTAAATTCATATTCGTATTCGCATATTATGCGAATCAGAATAAATATTCTTATTTGGATTCGTGTTCTCATTTTTTGAATTTGAACATTAATATACGAATTCGAATACCGAATCGAAGCAAAAAGATTCGCTTATTTTACACACCTAAGTCTTACACCAAAAAAAGTCCATTTAAGTTTTAAATTTAATAGTCTTGAAAGAAGTAAAATATATCAAGACAAAAGTACTTTCCCAATTCCTAACGTGCAACAACAAATAGTAGAAGCTTAGAGTTTCTTTCTCCTAATTCCTCAATTGTTTTTGTGACCAATATAATGTACTGATACGGCCTAAATTGGCCCTATTGACTTGGATCAATAGAATTTGGGTTTCAATATTAGAAATGAGCCCAAATATGAATATGAACTCTATTAGGGCTCTACTTGGTAGAACCTTATATAAAGGGAGTATTCTATCCTCTTCTCTTCTACATTATCTCTACACATGAATTATTTAATTATTCTCTTTGGATAGAGTTCTGACTTGAGCGTCGGAGAGGGTACGCCGGAGCAACCCTCCGGCCCCCCTTTTTGTGCAGGTCAACGGAGGAGTTCAGTCGGAGTACGAATCCGGAGGAGCGGAGTAATTTTTTGGATCGACCAATTGGCGCTGTCTGTGGGAAAATCGAGTTAAGGCGTGATTACGATGGTGAATTTGGTGGTCAAGAGACATCAATTGGTCTTCTGATACACACATCGCCTACCATCGACCGAGGTTCGAGGATGAGGATGAAAAAGCAGGGGAAGGCGGCCGACCCATTGTGCCGCCCTGGGCGCAACAATCATCATTGCGATCTGTTTTAGCAACCAGGACAATTCGAAACAGCGTCGGGCGTAATTATACGAAAGTGTATACGCCACTAGACCGATTGTGCTTGTTTTTGAGCAATTTGAAGAAAGAGGCTGGAGCCTCCAAGCCATATATACCAAAACAAAAGCAAAATTCACATGCACGTCATGTGTTTGATGAAAAACTCATTCAAAATGATTTGTTGTTTAGAAGAAGAACTGGACAAGCTTTTCCGTGAAGGCGAAGGGAAAGCTTATATCCGCACGAGCGATTCCCAATCTTCCATTGCATCTAGCTAAGTGGTTCTTTTCACAACCTTCTCATTTCCAATTTCTGCAAATTGCTTCGGTTTTCTACTACTGGAGATTACCTTTACAAATTTACTGATCGATTTGTGACTTTGGCTTTTGTTGACGTGCGTTTTGGTCAACAAGTAGAAATATGTAAAAGGTTTAACACGTGGAAATAAAAACGTGTGTAACGTATGTTTATTTCTGGCTAATTGTGCCTTTTTTGTATTCTGCCGAACCAGATTATTGGGGTCGGTCTTTCTTATAATTTGTTATAACTGTCTCCCTTCTTCTTTTCTCCTTTTTCAGACTCTTTATACCCCTTTGAGTAAGTGGGTTTACAATAGTCATCTTTGCACTAACTATTCATTAATTAGTAAAATAGTTAAAGAACGACACATGTCCCTCTATAGTTGTGCATGTCAGTCAAAACTTGCCACTTGTCGACTTCTCTTCATAATTCTCTGACATGTGGCAGTTTATGATACCAATAAAGTGTTAAGCATGGGCATGTGATTATTTTTACGAAGCTGTCGCGCGTGCGTTTCATATTGAAATTTGGGCTCGGGGCTCATTGAGCCGTGTTGCGGTTGGGCTCGTGCTTGATTGGGCTCGATAGCGGGTGAGCCTAATTCGTGATGTGTCATCGTACATCATTGTTGGCGTCACCGCAGTCGCCTACTCGGATATGTGTCGATGATGGCGTGGATTAATTTTTCACGGCTCGGCTCGGGTATCATCAAAGGCCCCCAAGTTTGATTCCGAGAAGGATTTTAAGTCGGAGTTAAACTTTAATGCTAATGATGAACATTTAATGGGGAAATGGATTTCTCAAAGGTTTTGTTCTTTCTGGCACTGTCGCGTAGCGATTAATGCTTGAAACGGCGCATTAATTGGGTTGCCATAATGACAGAACACGTGGCATCTTGTGGTTGGACCAATCTTGCGCAGAGCGAAAAGGTACGTCGGTTCTTCGGCGGGCGTGGGGACGCGGCGTTTTTGACATGTTTGACGGCTTTTGAGTTTTAAAAGGCGTGTCTTTTTCGAATAATCGTCGCGTCTATCGAGGAACCCTATCTATAAATACCTTTGTTTCCCCCATTATTCACTTTCGCAACCATTAACCATTTGAGCTAAAGTAACTAAAACCGAGCGGAAATTTGGTCGGCTTCCCAAGTTCGAGAGACTTTGAACTTAGGTATTTTTTTGAAATACTCTCCTTTACCTATAAATGTCTTCTTTTGAGGATAGTAGAGTCGTAGTTATAGTGTAGAGGTTGAAATTGAAGATCCTCCTCTCAACCTTCTGCTTTCTTTCTCACCGATGGCGATCTCCGTCTCATAGCCCGAGCATTATTGAGATATCTTCTCCGGATTCTCCATGAAGCGGAACGTCTTTGGGGCGGACTCATACTATCTTCAATCCGACGCTTGATGTCCGTCTTTAGAGAGGAGCGGTGTATCACCCCGGACTGGCACAAGCAAGTTCCGGACGAAGAATCGCCAAGTGTTGATTCTAGACGATACCCCACAGAAGAAGAAGAAAACATGGACCCATCGTAACCGGAGCGTGATAACGAGGAACGGTTAAGCGAACCCTCTACGGTGATTCGAGGCGGAGAGGCAACAAGGGCCTATGGGTCATCGTAATGGCGACGGCCGGCAGGAGGAGGCCTCGCCCGTGTTGAGTCTCGGTGGACGCCGAGCGATATAAACGATATCCCAAGCATCTTTGATGCTCGAGAGATGGGAGAGCTCGGCGAAGGTATCGTATTCCAAGTGGTATCCATTTAAGGTACCAGGATGGCATGAGTCCCCAAGACTCGCCGTGGGTTGCGTGGGTATACATACCGCCGCCTTCTATTCGGATTGCGGTTCATTTGCCGGTTTTTCTTATGCGGTGGCTTTGCAAATGGGGTATGCATCCAACCCAAGTGCATCCCATTACGTGGGGGTAGGATTATTGGCCTCTTGGTGATGTTCCACCTCGAGAAGTACCCTCGCCCTAAGTTCAAAGAGATGAATGAACTCTTCGTCGGCGGCGACTCCTTCATCAAAAGGTCGGCCCGTCTGGATGGTATTACGTACAAACCCGATTGGGGTATCCGGATAGTTTAGTGAAAGGTCTTCCTTCATCGTTGAAGGATGGAAAGAAAAATGGCTCGGGTGAGCGGCGAGTGGCAAGCTCGCGTGGAGAGCGAATGAAGGGAAACCGTCCTTTATCCTCATTGATTTTGTTTTTGGTTACTGATAAGTCTATATCCTTTCTCTCTTCTCTGCTTTTGCTATTTATCGTTTCTTTTTGTGGTGACTTGTGTCTTTTTACCTTTGTAGAGAACCGTGCATCAAAAGGGCCTTTGTCGACCACCTTCATCCGCGGTGGAGAATATCCAGGCGAGGTGTCGGAGATAGCGGATTGAAAGATCGCCACTGAGGCCAATTTGGCCGTGGGTGGTTTGAGGCTGCTCTGCTGCCGACCCGAGACCAGGGGCGACTCGGGATGAAGCGCGGGCGGGAGGTGGAGGTTGAGAGAGACACACAGCGAGATCCTCCGGCAATGAACAAATACGGACCCATTCTCTGGGGAGCAACCGGCGAGAACAGAGCGAGCTACGCCGTCCCCTGCGACGACGGCCAGCCCAGTAGGCGAGATCATCTACGCCCGTAGGACAAACACAGAGACTCGAGCCGCCGAGTGCGGCGGTGTCGAGGTAAACACTTATGTTTTTCACATTTCCTTTTGAAACATCTTTGTTTTCTTTTGATCTTCTAACGGTGGTTGCTTCGTGCGGGCGTGGCTTAGACTTGCGTGCACGTCTTGCAGCGTGAAGAACACGGCCGTGCGGCGAACTCGGCGTGCCGATCAACTGTGGATGTGGGGCGGCTCGGAGAAGATATCCGGGCGTAAACGTCCTGGCGATGGGGTGCGGAGGCGGTGCAACCTCCTCTTCAAAGGAGAAGAGGATGAATTGTGATGGAGGAGCCTGATCAGGCCGAAGGGGTTGGTTGAGCGGTACCGAACATCCGAGCGACCCACTGAAGAGGGAGGTCCGCGAACTTTTTCGGATGACCTCGGCGGGGAAGGTCACTTCATCCATCCAAGTCAAGTGAGTGATGAATATTGCGAGGGAATGATTGGACTACGCCCTCGATGGTTTGTGGAATTCGTTATTTTGTGCCACGCCTACGAGAGGAGCAAACGAGAGTCTTACCGGATGCGAGTCGGGCGCGATGAGTGTTCGGCTCGGGCCAACTACGAGAGAGAGAGCTGCGCGGGCCGAGGCGAGCGAGATCGGGCCCGCAAAAGGTGAAGAAGAGCTCGGGGTTAAGGTCGCCGAATCGAACGTGTTGCCCGGGTGAGGAAATGAAGAGGCGTCTAGCCGATGTACTGTGAGGTGAAGAAACCACCCGTCGGCAAAGCGAGGAAGTTCGTAGAGAGGCCGTTAAAGCTTACAAAGATTCGAAGAGTATGCATTCATGTTAACTGTGGCCATGCGACCGACTTCCAGAAATTCTTGATTTAATTAAGGGCGGGCGTCTTGTTGCTCGGCTTGAGGAAGATCGGCCCTCCGGAGGCTGATCTCGATACCCTTCGGCCGAACTTTTCCGAGGCTCTAATGCGAGGGCTCTCCTCCTCCGAACGTGGAAGAAGTCGGCTCTAGTGGTGCCGTCGAAATTCCGCCCCGCTCGATCTTGATGCTTTCATATGTACCCTAGGTAGGTAATTTGGCTTCGTGCCTCGAGATGTAATGGGCTCCGGCCTCCCTTATGTAAATATTTTTGAAGTAGAAATGAATTGTTATTTTCCTCACCTGTGTATGTGTTTCAAGCTTTTTGTAGATGCTCGGCTCTTTCCCTTTTTGTAAGATTGTTGCCTGTCTTCTCTTTCCTTTTATATTCCCAAGTACGGGGCTCGGTTTTGTCTTGAATAAGGGATTTGCTCTCCTTAATTGATTCTTGTACTCGGTATATAAACTGTTCTTTATTTTGTATTTGAAATTTTGTTTATGAACAGGAGTCTTTATTGCGCTCGGCAGAATCGAAGTCCTTATTTTGTGCTTGGTACGTGGCCAAGTCTTTACTTTATGCTCGGTGCATAACCAAGTCTTGATTTCAGTGCTCGGTGCATAACCAAGTCTTGATTTTGGTGCTCGGTGCGTAACCAAGTCTTTATTTTGTGCTTGGTGCGTGGCCAAGTCTTGATTTTGGTGCTCGGTGCGTAACCGAGTCTTGGTATTATGCTTGGTGCGTAACCAAGTCTTTATATTGTGCTTGGTGCGTAACCAAGTCTTTATGTTGTGCTCGGTGCGTAACCAAGTCTTGATTTTGGTGCTCGGTGCGTAACCGTGTCTTGGTATTATGCTTGGTGCGTAACCAAGTCTTTATATTGTGCTTGGTGCGTAACCAAGTCTTTATGTTGTGCTCGGTGCGTAACCAAGTCTTGATTTTGTGCTCGTGCGTAATCGAAGTCTTTATTTTGTGCTCGGTGCGTAACCGAGTCTTTAGCGTGGTGAGTAAAAACTTCGTTTTCCTTTAGAGAGCTCACGAAATACCAAATGAAAGGATAATTCTTTGGAATCCTATCAGGATCATAGACCGAGATCTTTATTGATAATACCGCTTCGGGTATGCTACATTCCATGGATGCATAAATTTTCTCCACTCAAATATTCCATTGAGTACGCCCACGGATAAGGCGTGGCTGACCGAAATGGGCCCTCCAGGTTGGCTTCAATGAGTGGGTTGAATGCCCGTTATCTTTTTCAATACAAGATCGCCGACACAAATCTTCTTTCCTTTACTTTCGAATTGTAGTACCTTTCACTCCTTTGTTTTATACTGCTGCGTTTTTCATCTCGGCATTGCACCTTTTTCTTGAGCGAGTCTAGCTCGGCTCGGGAGCGCGGCCTCATTACGATCTTCTTCAAAATTTGCAATTCGAAGGTAGGGGCTCCAATCTCGACGGGGAATCACCGCCTCGGCTCCATAAGCTAAAGAAAAAGGTGTTTCTCCGGTGGCCGCTCGATGTGTGGATTCAGTATGACCATAGTACGTAGGGTAGTTCCTCCGGCCAATTGCCTTTAGACTCCTCCAATCTCGCCTTCAAGGTATACTTGAATATTTTATTAACGGCCTCAACTTGTCCGTTCGATTTGGGGTGGTATGGAGTTGAGAAATAGTTTTTATGCAGAAACCTTCACAAAAATTTGAAACCTTCGGTTGTCGAATTGTTTCCCATTATGTCTGTAACAATCGAATGTGGTATCCCGAATCTCGAGATAATAGATTTCCATACAAAGCTCACAACCTTTTCTTCATCTATTTTTGCGGAGGCTCGCCGCCCATTTTGTGAAATAATCCACCGCCACGATGGCATACTTGACCCCCCTTTGCGGTGGGTAGTGGTCCGATGAGGTCCATTCCCCATTTGGCAAAGCGGCCATGGGCTAAATACGGAAGTAAGTATTCGAGGATGATATCGACTGTGGTGCAAATCTCTCGCACCTCTCACATCTTTTGACGAGGTCGGTTGCGTCTTTCTCGGGGATGGCGGTAGTATCCTTGCCGTATTAATTTATAGGCCAACGTTTGGCCCCAGCGTGGTTGCCGCATATTCCCTCATGAACCTCTCGAAGTGCATAATGCATCTATCTCGGAAAGCGTAGGAGTGGGATGGAGTATCCTCGTTTGTATAGGATGCCGTCTACTAGTGTAAACCGAGCCGCTTGAGTTCGTAGTGTTCGGCCTCGGCTTTGTTTTCGAGTTGAACTCCTTTCTCTAAATATTGGATGATTGGGGTCATCCAAGTCCATTCGGTGGTTTTTCGGTTGTATATATTTTCTTTGCACCAAGTGACGGGGCGACGAGGTTGTGTGTGATGACATCCGTGATGGCATCCGTCCCCTGGATCTGGAGCCGAGCCGATCTAAGGCATCTGCTTGCATGTTCTCGGCTCGGGGCACATGTAAGACTTTTGTTTTAAAGTGTGATAATCTCTTCTTGACCAAATCCAAATATCGTGCAATTTTTGCTCTTTTCGCTTCGTACTCGCCGTTGATTTGATGAGCGACCAACCGAGAGTCATTGTGCACCAATAGTTGTTTTAGGCCCATAGAATTTGCCATATCTAAGCTTTGCTAGAGCGCCTCATATCGGCCGTTGTTCGTTGCGGGAATCAAATCGTATGGCCGAGCAGTAGCATTTTTCATTTGGATCGATTATCACGATTCCGCCCCCGCTCGGCTCTGCGGTGGAAGAGCGTCACGAATAATTTCCATTCTTGGTCTTCCATGACTTCCAATCGTATGGAAGGCGTGAATTAAACCACAAAATCGGCTAAAGCCTGTCCTTTTATTGCGATGTACGTGGTTCGTATATAATGTCAAATTGGTGAGTTCGACGCCCACTTAATCATCCGACCAGGAAGTATCAGTCGGTGTAATACTTGTTTATTGGGTAGTTCGTCAATACTATAATCTTGTGTTCTAGGAAATATGGACGGAGTTTCGCGCCGTGTGATTAATGAATAAGCCAACTTTTCCATTGGTGGGTATCGGAGCTCGGCGTCATGTAACGCTTGACTGGTGTAATAAATGGATGTTGAATAGAGCCATCTAGCCTTTGATTAACACCGGTGATGGCGTATTCGGATACCGCCAAGTACAAATACAAGTCCTCCTTGGGTCGGTTTTTGCAATATAGGGATTGAAGATAGGTCTTTGTTTGAGGGATTCAAAGGCAATCTGTGCTTGCTCGGTCCACTCGAAATTTTTGCTTTTCTTTATAATTTCAAAGAAAGGTTTGCACTTGTCGTGGACCGAGAAACAAATCGGTTAAGGGCGGCCAATCGGCTGTTAGGCTTTGTACCTTTTTACGAGAATTTGGGGATTCTAGGTCGGTGATGGCTTTTATTTTGTCCAGGTTAGCCGATTCCCCTTTGGTGACCATATACCCCAAAAATTTACCCGAGCCGACCCCAAATGTGCACTTTCTCGGGTTTAACATCATCTTGTACTCTCTCAAAACAACAAACATTTTATTAAGATCGTTTAGATGATCGGACATGTACAATGATTTTACCAACATGTCATCTACATAGACTTCCATAGTGTGACCTATCATTTTCTCAAACATCTTATTTACTAACCTTTGATAGGTCGCACCAGCATTCTTCAATCCAAAGGGCATCATCTTGTAATGTGAATTCCTCGGCGAGAGAAGAATGAGGTATTTTCTTCTTCATCTTACGGGTGCATCCGTATTTGGTTGTAACCGAGTATGCATCCATGAAGCTCATCGGCTCGTGTCTGCCGTGGCATCCACCATGTAATCGATATTTGGCAATGGATAAGCGTCTAAGGGCATGCTTTGTTGAGGTCGGTAAAATCCACGCATAGGCGCCACTGGCCATTGCGTTTCTTTACCAAAACAGGATTGGCGACCCATCGGGAATAGAGGGCTTCGGATGAATTGATTGTCTAGTAGCTTGTTAACCTCGATCTCGAGTCTTTGCTGTCTATCGTAGGGCGAGTTTGCGCCTTTTTCGGATGGTGGGCGGAGCGTTAGATCAATATTGAAGCGTGCACGCATACTTAGGGCTAATTCCGGGCATGTCGCATGAGTCCATGCAAAGACATCAAGATTATTTCCCAAAAACTCGATCAGCTCGCTTCGATATGGTTCTGGGAGATCATGACCAATACGTAGTTGGCGCCCCTCGCTTGGCCTTCCGACATTGATTGTATAAACCTGTTCTACTGGTTCCACTCGTTTTCTTTTCTTGCTTTTCCCCTCCTTGATTTGCGGGGGCAATTCGTCTTCAGCGGCCGGCTCGTTTTTCGATTCGGCTCGCCTTCTTCTATCATTGGCTCCTTCCAGGCCGACGACCTGGATTATCCTCCGACGATCACCACTTTCTCGCTCGGACTCCTCCTTGGGTAAGGGATTATCTTGTGTGGTTCCACTGGTTTGTCCTTGTTCCGCCACGTTAATCTCCACCGGTCGGAGCTTAAGAGAGCACTCTCGTGAGTCCCTTTGATTCCCTTTATGTATAGCTTCGCCATCAGATGTTGGGAATTTCATACAAAAATGATATATTGAAATAATTTGCTTTTATATGATAAAGCAATGGCCTCCCAATGATAGCATTGTACTCCGAATCGGCATTGATTATTTTGAATGTTGTCATGATAGTCCGTTTATGCAAACCTTGTCCCATTTGGATGGGCAAATCAACTTCCCCTAGCGGGACTATCCTTCCTCCTCCAAACCCCAGAATCTATCGTTACATGGACGGATATAACTATCATCCACGTTTAATCTTCGAAATGCTCGGACATAAATGACTGACGAATAGCTTCCGGTGTCGATCAAAATTCTGTGAACCGGAATACCCAAAATCGGTGCAGTAATGACCAGAGGGTCAGAATGAGGATGGACCACCTGGTCGGCATCCGCATCCGAGAACACAAAGTGGCCGGTGGGTTGGCCTTCCTTGATTTCCGCCACCCGAACTTGTCTTTCGGCATTGGTTGCCTGTCTAACATCGGCTTTTCTTTTCCTGTTGGAGCGTCTATCCTCTACTGTGTTGGTATTGATTCGACTGACATTCGACATCATGAGGATCTCCCTCCCCTGGTTTTCAGCTGGGGGCGGCGGCAGGAGAGCTGGATTGATTACGCGCTCCGGGTTGACACCTTGAGCCAGTGCCGGTGGGGGCGGTAGCTCATGAACGTACCTTTTAAGACCGCCCTGCCGAACAACCCGCATAATTTCCCTAATTAGATCTCGGCACTCGTCAGTATCGTGACCTATCGATTTATGATAGGCACAAAATCGACGCGAATCTAATTTTGACGGCTCAATTTTCGAGAGGCCGAGCGGAGGCAACAAATTGAGACCTGTACTTCATTCCATATGGTGATGGAGTGTGGGTCAAAGTACTCTTAGCGGCGACTTCGGCTTCGCCTCTTGGCGAGCCCTAAATCCGGTGGTCGGGTTTTCGAGACCGGCAGGAATCGACCCCGCCCAACTAACCATCGGTTCTTTCCTTCCGTCCTTTCTTACGCCCCCCTTGTCGGTGCTCGGGGCGTTTTTGCCATGGCTTCTTCCGCACAAATATGGCGTTCGCGCGGACTAGAAATTCTTGGTGCAGGTCGCCCGATTCGTGGATGGAGTAATTGAACCAAGTCTCGGGGCTAGTCCCGGCCATGGCTGCGATCAAAATGGCGTCATTCGACACCGGTTCCATCTCTCGAACTTATTTATTGAAGCAGAAATATAACTTTTCGAGGGCTCGTCCTTCCCTTGTTTGATGTTTACGGGGAGTCTTTAGGCGCGGCTCGGACTTTGGACGTTAAGAAATGTGTCGTAAAGGCGGAGGCCGAGATCCCCCATGCCTCGAATGGATCCCGTGGCGAGGTCCTAAACCAGCGGTGGGCTCGGTCGCCCAAAGTCGGGGAAGGCCTGCAGAGGATGGCATCGCTTGGATCGTATAGTTCCATCCATGCTAAGTACTTGTGAACGTGAGTAGTCGGGTCGGTTTCCCATTATAGAGACCGACGGGGATTTTCAACTTTGGCGGTAACGGGTCGCGAGAATTCGGGAAAATGGCGGCGAGGCAGTGGGCGCTCATTACTTGGGGCGGTCTCAAATCGTTCGCCATCGGACCGCCTTCGTCGTTCAGACGACGACGCGGGCGGTGTATTTCTACATCCGTTCTGCCATAAGCTAGGGCCTTGGACACGATTGACCCCGAGCCGCTCCCGTTCATCCAGGAAACTTGAGCGGGAACTTATCGTCAGCCGGGCGAAAGGGATCAACTCGGTCGTCCGCGAACACCGAGTGGGCATGACGATGTCGCGTTTGCTCGGAAATGACTCTCGCTATACGACTTTGCTCCTCCTCGTCTTTCGTTGCGTTGCATATACATCACGGCGGACATGTTGTTCATTACAGGCGGCTTCTTGGGCTTCGTGATGAGGAAGTCCGGGAATTTGAGGATTAACGTTAACATTTAGTTGTGGGTTGAGTGGGTTAGTATTTGCAAGGAGTGGACGAGGTGCTTGAGAGTTTGTGGTAGCGCGAGTTTGTGATATAAGTTGGTTCATTTCTTTGTACAAAAGTTGGGTTGGCAATTAGGTGAGCAAAAGGAAATAAAGTAGTGCTCCTGCTTCCGTTTGGAGCATATTGTGGCCATTAGTAGTCGGCCAGGTTGGTTGTTCAAATGTTGCTCTTGATCAAACGGGCATTTCTCGATTGACTCATTTTTGTCTATTATCAAAAGGTTAAGCGTCAAACTTTACCTGGTTTTTATTTCACTTGCTTTTTTGGAACTCGGATGGACCAATACGGGCCCTCCTTCTAGCGCCAATTTCTTTGACGCGTGCGTTTTGGTCAACAAGTAGAAATATGTAAAAGGTTTAACACGTGGAAATGAAAACGTGCGTAACGTATGTTTATTTCTGGCTAATTATGCCTTTTTTGTATTCTGCCGAGCGGATTATTGGGGTCGGTCTTTTCTTATAATTTGTTATAAGCTGTCTCCTTCTTCTTTTCTCCTTTTCGACTCTTTTTATACCCCTTTGAGTAAGTGGGTTTACAATAGTCATCTTTGCACTAACTATTCATTAATTAGTAAAATAGTTAAAGAAGCGACACATGTCCCCTATAGTTGTGCATGTCGTCAAAACTTGCCACTTGTCGACTTCTCTTCATAATTCTCTGACATGTGGCAGTTTATGATACCAATAAAGTGTTAAGCATGGACATGTGATTATTTTTACGAAGATGTCGCGCGTGCGTTTCATATTGAAATTTGGGCTCGGGGCTCGGTAGCCGGTGTTGCGGTTGGGCTCGTAGCTTGATTGGGCTCGGTAGCGGGCGAGCCTAATTCGCGTGGCGTGTCGTCGTACATCATTGTTGGCGTCACCCGCAGTCGCTACTCGGATATGTGTCGATCGATGCGTGGATTAATTTTTCAGCTCGGCTCGGGTATCATCAGCTTTTGATTTCTTCACCTTGTGAGAGCCCGAGAAAGTGCGCATTGCCGTTTGCTTATCCCCATGGGTCATTTGGTCAGCCCTTTTTGGCATGACATCTTAACACTAATCCTGGCCCTTTGCTCGACCTTGTTATTGGAATGGGTTTATTTTCTCTGGTGACACCCAGGTGCGTCGGCTAACCCAATAGTAGTTTTGAGAACATTGAAATGATGCCTCGAAGGTGTTCGATTAAACGCTTAACGAGAGAAAAATGATGATTGAAGCATGATTTTACATTTGAGAAAATTCACAATAAAAGTTATTGGTTAACTATGTTAAGCTGAACAAATATACCTCATTTATGATTGAACTATTCCCATTTTGCTTGAGTTTGCAATAAAAACAGTGTGATAGGATGTATCTACCTATTTTGATTCACAAATGTGAGCAACATATATGGAAGATGGCAGATGACCAGATGAGTGCCTAGTCATTGCAGGATAATTCTGTCTTGCAAACTTGAATATTAAAGCTAATGTTGGGGTCAATATTGAGAATGGGAAAAATTATTGATTCTACACGAGGTTATGTAGATGAAGGCAATCAAAAAATTATTTATTTTTATTATTTGAAATTTGCAGTGGCATGCTTATGGATTTACTATTCAATTGAGGCAATATTACTTTGTGGCTTATTAACATTGCACGGCGTACTGGATGAGATATTATCAAAATAATATTTTTATAATGTCTTATTTTGTTGACTGATTTATTTGACGTCCTGGTAGATTGAACCATGATATATATAACCCCTTATGATGTTTGCATGCTGGACTTCTTTAATGGCCCATTGACTCTAAAGTTCAGATTGTATTTTAGTTTGATTGTAGTGATCATGAGATATTGTACATATCAGCACGTCAGAGGTTCTTCGTGCATGATTACCCCAAATATTACTAGTACTCAAAGATGTTTCTGTATGTCGCCAAGGGTTTGAGGAATTTAGCATGCGTCCTGGTTTAAAAAAAAAAAACAGTTCCATTCCATTCAAGCCTTGGGAATATGTAGATGATGGCGTCTGACTGAGATAAGTTTTCACTTTTATATATGATTTTATAAGCATAAAGATCTTGGATTATCTGAATATAGAGGACGTCTCGTATGAAACTAACCTATCATGTTATCTGAAAGTCGCTTGATGAAAATGATACTACATAGATTTTTTTTATCTTGTTGATAAAACATTCATATAATTGTTATCCTGATTTGAACTGCATAGTATGAGACATTCGAGCACTCATAAGTATGATATTCATTTTTCAAAACACCCATATATGGAACTGAGATGGGAATAAGAACACAACACATTGATATTCTGATTATTGGCATATGAATATATGATTAGATGGCACCAGATCCACCGAGCAAGAGAATCCAAGAATCAAACTCTTTCCCAATGTTCTTAATGGCAATGACTTGTATAACATGCTAATGGAATGTTAATGTTCAAAGGTGTAGGCCTAGTTTCCTAATAGATTTGAGAATCCCAGCTTAATAAAAAAATCACCACGCCAGATTCAATCAAAAGGCGGCTCATCTGGAATTTCTTATTTTTAAACTCAACAGATGAAATCTAGTGATTTTATCTATTGTTTTTTACCTTTGTTTTTTTGCAAGAATATCAGAGAGAATTAACTGAACCTTGATTGAGTACGACATTGATTTTTTAGATGCATAAATATTGCATATTCTTGTGATAATTGCTCTGTATTATATGCTCTTTCTCAAACACTTATGAGCTGTAGCCTGCAGTTGAAAGGTGAAAAAGAAAAATTGAAGAAGTCATCAATTATGAAAGAACATTACTCATGAGATTGTCATGGATTAAAGTTCTTGATACGCTTACTGTTTATAAAAGCTAATTGCATTGATTATATGATGGATTTCTTGAGTCTATTATGAGAAGACGTTATTTATGAGCTTATGGAGATGTATTGGATCTCTTTACAAATATATGAACACAATTGACGTTATAATCCCATTGATCATGGGATGGATTTCTTGAAGACCTCGTTGATTATAAGCAGTTATCACCTTTCAGCACCATTTGGATTTCTTGAAAAGCTCTCTGATTGCAACTATACCATTTATCATCCTGATTATGGCCTGGATTTCTTGAATCTCATAAAAGACTATGATTTATGAGTTTGTTAGATTTCTTTATATATATATTTAATAATGACCAGGATTATCTATGAGGTCATTGAGCATTTAAGGACTTCTTTATACCTATGGATTTCTTGAAGAACTGCCTGGTTTGAACGGCCGAAGTTGGGCTAGACGAGCCATTTCTGGTTTGAGCTTAAGTGGGCGGATGAACTTATTTACAGGCGATGGAACTGTCCCGAACTCGTCTGGTTTGAACGGCTTCGAAGCTGGGCCAGACGAGCCATTTTCTGGTTTGAACAACTTCCGAGTGGGCGGATGAACTTATTTACGGGCGATGGAACTGCCCGAACTCGCCTGGTTTGAACGGCCCGAAGCTGGGCCAGGACGAGCCATTTCTGGTTTGAGCTTCAGTGGGCGGATGAACTTATTTGGGCGATGGAACTGTCCCGAACTCGCCTGGTTTGAACGGCGGAGAAAGCCGGGCCAGGACGAGCTATTTCCTGGTTTGAACAGCTTCCGAGCTGGGCCAGATGAACTTATTTACGGGCGATGGAACTGTCCCGAACTCGCTTGGTTTGAACGGCTTCGAAGCTGGGCCCGACGAGCCATTTTCTGGTTTGAACAGCTTCCGAGCTGGGCCAGATGAACTTTGATGGGCGATTGCCCCTTACAAGAAGTAATAAGCTCGAGCCGACCTTCAAACATTGATGGGCGGCTGCCCTTGACGAATTGGATTATAGATGATTGCGTATTAACCAACCTTTCGATGTTAGGAACTTCAATTGAGATAGATCACGATTCGACAAAGATGAGAATGACTCTACTCTTACAGTTCATGACATGATGAACTACAAGAGTGGGGGGACTAATTAGCTAACTGGTAGCACCGCAGTAGTTTTTTATTGCGTGTACGGTAGAAACTACGTCGCTAGAGAAGAAAAAGGATCCCATATGTCTTACGATAAATAACTTGTTGCTGCTAAGAGAGTTGTATCTCTTGCAGCTCGCCTCTCCCAGGTCACTTTTTCAAACTTTTCTTCCTTCCACCATTTTGGTTTGATTGCCCTTATTTCTTGATGCCATCATTGGTTGTGTTATTTATTTGATGTGTAAATTCCTGTTTCTTTCGTGAATTGAAGTAATACCCTGCTGAATAGATAGCTTCATTGGTGGATTCATTCACGTGATGCCTGAGTGCAAAAGAAATGTAGATAGGTTTGAGGATTTTATTGACATTTGGTTCGTTTTTTGTATAATGCGCCTGCAATTAACTGAAAATTTGTGTGTGTATGTTTTTTCTCCAGTAGTATTTGGCTTGCATATTTTATAATAATTTGGTGACGAAGACGCGAAAGTCTTTACCAAATTAGATAGGATAAGTTAAGGCATAATTTCATTTCATGAAGTTACATCTCCGAAAGGCAAATTGGTGACTATGTGTGATTATCTTTTTTCTGTGAGAAGCCTGATGCAAGTTTCTGTACTCAATCAGCTGTTCATCGAGATAATTAATTTCTAAACATTATTCCAGAATTGGAGATTCAAAATTAGTAATCATATGGAGAATGATATATGTGTTGTGTTCCATTTTCCCCATTTCCTATTAATGTAACTTTTCAAAATTTGAGGAGCATGATTCTTGGGGTGGATATTTCTCACACATGCAATCATTAAACTAATAAATGTCTCTTCTAGTAATTGATAATTCAAGAAATCCATACAGTCTGCTTTAATAAATTTCTGAATATGAAAGGCAACTTACCGAGCCTTGATTGAGTATTACTTTTATTTTTTGATGCATGATTTTTTGCATATTCTTGTGGTCATTGTTCTGCTTTGTTTAACAAATTCTTATGCTCTTGTAAACTATTTACAAACTCAAGATGAAAGGTGAAAAGGCATATGAAGAAGAGCCATAGATCCACTTTTAAGTTCTATGCTCTTATCAATCAAGTGATTATTAATGAGGTTATTGGTTATGGTTTGGACTTCTTAAAGAGTACATTCATTATGAAAATACATTATTCATAAGGACTAAGCTTCTTGATGAGCTCACTGCAAGTGCTGATTGCATTGGTTAAAGGTTGGATTTCTTGCGAGAAACCACCATTTGTGCGTATATTGGAGATGAATGGATTTCTTTACAAACTCATTATTACGAGCAAACAATAGTTATGAGCATATTGATGATGGATGAGATTTGTTTATATCTTCACTATAATGATTTGACCAAGATGAAAATGATTCTACTCTTGCAGTTCATGACAGAATGAATTACAAGAGTGGGGACTAATTGATACGGCCTAAATTGGCCCTATTGACTTGGATCAATAGAATTTGGGTCTCAATATTAGAAATGGGCTCAAATATGAATATGGACTCTATTAGGGCTCTACTTGGTAGAACCTTATATAAAGGGAGTATTCTATCCTCTTCTCTTCTACATTATCTCTACACATGAATTATTTAATTATTCTCTTTCGATAGAGTTCTGACTTGAGCGTCGGAGAGGGTACGCCGGAGCAACCCTCCGGCCCCCCTTTTTGTGCAGGTCAACGGAGGAGTTCAGTCGGAGTACGAATCCGGAGGAGCGGAGTAATTTTTTGGATCGACCATGTACATTCCAGACCCTACTCTCAATATTCAAGTAGGAAATTTATCACGTGGCTTCTCCTCAAAAAATGGATGTTCAATTCGATAAACAATAATTACTCATTTGATCTATCGACATGCTTAAACGACTTATTATAATGCATTTGAATGGAATTGCATGCAATTCAATTCATTCATTTAAGTGTCAATAATAATTCAACTGTAAAATAAACGTGTCTTGTCACGAAATACTGAAATACAAACTATGTTTACAATCATTCAAATCTGAATTTGACCATGTAATACCAAATTTTCAAACAATTCAATCCAATAAGTACGTACCTAGTCTTCAGCAATTTTCACAACCTTTTTCCCAATATTATTGCCACGATAAATATCAACAAAGGCTGTTGGAATGCTCTCTACGCCATAAGACATGTCTTCTATGACCTTTAATTTGCCCGTCTGAAGATGTTGCATAGTGGTCGAAATGAATTCTTGGTATATATCATTTAAGTCCATTGCCAGAAAACCCTCAATTTTGATTCTTTTGTAGATCACTTGTACTATATCAGGCTTGGCTCTTTTTTGGGTGTCGGTATATTCAGATATCACTCCACAGACAGCTATTCGACCAAAAAGGTTAATGTTTTGGACTGCCGCTTCAAGCATTTCACCTCCCACATTGTCAAAGTATATATCGATCCCTTCTGGGAAGTACCTGTGGTGATCAGCCATAATTTGGTTAACATTTTCCATCATGGAACTTGCTAAATTAAGTTTCATTTCATATTTTGATCTTGAATTAATGGCGATGGCTACTAGTATTAAAATTGGAGTGTTGTGCTGTGTGTGAAGACTGAAGAACACATAATATAAATATATATAGGGATAATTAAAAAAAACCCTAAGGTTCGGCCTAATTAGGGTTTTTAAAAATTGCAAAAATCAATTGAGGTTTGATTCCGTCTTAAATTTTTTCCTTCATAAGCAAAAACATTTCAAACCCGCGGCATTTGTAAAAAAAGTATAGTTACCCCTTAAATGTAAGACAAATCAAAACTGGTGGATGTTTTTATAATTTTGGAACATCTCTGGGTTTTTTAATTAATCCAAACTTTAGGGGTGCTTTTGTAATTATCCCTATTATATATGTGTATATATATATATCATAACCTTTGAAGAGTTGCGTTCAAATTAGTTTCTTCTTTATAGTTGAAAGCAACATCAAACCCAATCTTCTCTTTTAGTAAGTCCACCTACACAACATATCACAAAACATAAATCGTCATGACCTCAAAGAAAAGGTTTAAATATCTAATAATTAGCAAAATAGGGATCTTAAAAAAAGATAGAATTTCATCCCTGAGGGCCCCCACTACTCTTGACCTAGAGTTTCATGGAGAATATGAAGCGCGAGTAATGCCTCAACTAGTCAGGATCCTTGGGCTACCGACATGGACGGAACTACGTTTAGTTGGAGGGGGCAACATTTTCTTTTTTTTATATATGTATTTTGCCTTTTTTTTGGTGCAAAAAAATTATAACACGACTTTTATTTTTTAAATTTGTGGGTCTATACCCTTACACACTTCAAGTATTCATTTCAATACCATAATGTGTATACTTGTTTTCCTGATGATATTCATGATATGCAAGAGAAACATTCTAAATTTTAATATCTGGGAATTGTAATTATGTATTTTGTGATGCTTGATGATAAATATTTACATTGTATTTGATGCAAAACTATAATATATTCTAAATTTTATTACATGTAAATAGACGTTTTCAAAAGATGAAAAGTAGTCATATTTTTCAAAAACATATTTTTTAGCCCATCCGACAAAAAGCGATGATCATACATTCATTGTATTCTTTAGTGAGTTACTTAGCAAATTTGAAAAAATTGATGCGATGCCTTCTTGGGATTGAAAAAAAAAATTTCGGGATCGAGGAATGTTTTTATTATGGACAAATAGCCAGAAAGTCACGGCTAAAAACTATTTTTGTTATGGACAAATAGCAAGAAATTCAATGGACAATGTTGCCCCCCCATATCAAATCCTGGTTTCGCCCCTGGCTGCCGAAGACTGAGTCACCACACAAGAAGTTCTCCTCCACTCTGTAAATCGTTACCAGAGGGATTCGAACAACCACACTGTGAGTGTCAGCAAGCAGACATCACGTCACCAAAATTCTTTACTAGTTGAGCTAGGGATCTTATTTATACATTATTGCAGTCGTACGTATCAATTTGTACAACTATAACCATGTAAATAATATTTTATAAAAAAAGGATATATAATAACGATATATATGTGTGTGTACCTTTTCTTTAGTTCCTGCACAGCCAACAACATAACATCCAAACAACTTGGCATATTGTCCAACTAAATTACCAACTGATCCCGAAGCGGCAGAAACAAACACTTTCTCCCCCTTTTTGGGTTTGCAAAATTTGAATAACCCTCCATACGCTGTGAGGCCGGCGTGACCTACAAAGTATTATATAATATATTATTGTATGAGTTTGAATTACAGAGCTTCTGTGCAACATAATAAGTTTGAGATTGTTTAGCTAGCGTCTGAGCTTCTATAAGTGCCCAACTTGAGCCAAAATGAAATTGTTTTGTGACATGCTAATACTTTTTGTGGGACTAGTAATAATTTTTATTATAAAAACTAATAAAATTTAGAGGACTACTAAATAAATTTTAGGGGACTGCTAAATAAGTTTAAGGGAGAATACTAATACTTTTGAGGAAACTATTAATATTTCTTAGGGGAAAAACTAATATATTTCAGGGGTAATTATAAAAAACCTTTAAGAGGAAAATATAAAACTTTTCAAGGGTACTATGGATACGTTTTAAAGGGAGTACTAATACTTTTGAATGAAAAACACTATTATTTTTCAAGAGAATTGAAATACTAAAATATTCTTCAAAGAACTACTAATATTTTTCCGACGGAATGCTAATAATTTAGAGGAATAACCAAATAACTAGTATTTTTAAAGTTCTAGTAATACTATGCCACAGCCTAATTTTACAAAAATGTCACAAACCCCCAGTCATACTATGACATCACTTATATTACAAAAATACCACATGCCCCAAGATATTACAAATATGTCACCGCTAATATTATAAAAATGCTAGTAGGTTTGGGTTTAAAATCCGTCTGACCAATTGTGGCCTATTAACCGTCTGACTGGAATTATAGTATGGCCGGTACTTTTGTACTCCAAGCAAGTTTAAGGATCCATCTTTTATACAATTCTTTTCATAATATACTTTCATTTTAATTAATTATATGATTCCATAGTAACTTTGATTTTATATAAGTTTCAAATATGTTGACATGTTTACCAGGCTTAGGTGCTTTTGCAATTGAGAAATTGACCTCTTGGTCCCTTTAAGAAAACGGGTTAAACACTGTTTGTTCCATGATTTACTTTTAGTCTTAAATGATTTCCTTTAGCAAATTTCGTCCCACGTAAATCAAAATTTTAAACTGTACGTAGTCCTAAAACTAGCGGAAAATATAATATACAATTAACTTTATTCTTACGGGACCAAAAGTATTTTCCCTTAAAAATCTAAAACATAGTTTAAAAAAATCTATAAATTGGTTTAGGAAAAAAAGGAAAACTATTTGAATTTTTTGAAAATTTCTACAAAAATCCAACAATTATTTTAAAATCCAAAAACAAAAAAAAACCCTGAAAATTTGTTTAGAAAACTTAATATTGTATTAGAAATCCCAAAATTATTTTCAAAAGATAAAATCTGAATAATTACTTCAAATATTAAAAATTCAAATATATATTAAATTAAATAATGAAATTTGTCCAAAATCTGAAATTGGATTAAAAATTGAAAACTATTGAAGACTTTATAAAATCTATTTTTTATACAATCCAAAAAAGAGTAAAAACTTACAAAATTTTTACAAAGCAAAAATTATTTTTCAAAAATCTGAGAATTACTTCAAATATGTAAATATAATAATCTAAACTAAACAAATAATGATTTTGTTTGAAAAAACAAACTGAAAATTGTTTAAAAATCTTAAATCTATTCCAAAATCTGAATGAAAATCTGGAAGTTTTTAGACAAATTTTCAGATTTTTTAAAATAATTTTCAAAATATCAAAAATTGTTCTGAGTTTTTCTTAATTTAGAATTTAATATTGTTAATGTTTGAATTTTCTCAAACATTATCTTTTTCTTCTTTCGAATTTTTTCTTCCAGATTTCAGTTTTCTTCTTGACAGTTAATCTTTTTTTTTACGGGAGTTATGTTAGAAGTTTTAATTGTTTTCTAACTTTACTAACTCCTTAGAAGTTTATGGTAGTGGGTGGTTTCTTTCCTTAAATCTTGCGGGTAGTTTCTCTTCTATTTTCTTAGGAAGTTATTCAAGTGATGGCTATTTAAGGATCGAAACCTTGACAAATTTTTACGTGACACAGATTTTAGGAGATTTGAGAGTTCATCTTCCGACTTTTTTCACAGAAAGTGCGAAGCTCGATGATACAGGGGAATGTTGGCAACATTGTTGGCATCATTTTTAGAACTCGAGTTTTGAGTGTTTATGTGAGATAGTTTCGAGTGTATATTGAGTGATTGGAGTGCACTAGATGTATTCTCACATTTGTAAAGGAGTGTTGTTCTTTCGGAGACACAAGGGGAGTTGTTCTTCTAGTTTCCTTATTTTCTTTGTATTTTTGTATTTTGTAAACAACATTACCTTTTGGATAATTTTTGTTCTAATGAACACCGTACAGGTATTTTATACTTGTACAAAATTTTAAATCTCTTGTGTCTTGTATTTGATTCTGTCTTTATTTCATACTTTGTGAAATTGTATTTTTAATTAAGCCTTTCATTTTGTGTTTTGCAAAGTGTTGGCATCACTTTTGATTGCACACTGCATTTTTAGAAGAATTGGACCCTTCAATTCTTTCAATTGGTATCAGAGCCTTCACTAGACGATACTTAGTGTGATCCTATTTTTTTTGCAGTGTTTTGATGATGGAAATTCAGAGTAGTTCCATTTTTCGACCTCCTATTTTGGATGGAACAAACTATTCCTATTGGAAGGTGAAAATGAGGGCTTATATCAAGTCCATTGATGAAAGAGCATGGAAATCTGTTTTACGGGATGGACACCACCAAGAATCGTTGACAAGAGAGTTACAATAGACAAACCAGAGATTGAGTGGCAAAATGATGAAATCGATTGCAAGCTTTAATTCTAAAGCTTTAAATGCCATATTTATCTTTGTTGATATGTTTTTGTTCAAAATAATTTCTAATTGTGTTTCAAAGAAAAGATGCTTGGGATGCATTGCAATTGCATTGTGAGGGAACACAAAGTGTTAGAAGAACAAAGCTAAGACTCTAGCAAGCATTCGAGAACGAGAATGGAAGAAGAAGAGACCATTGCTTCGTATAATGCAAAATCGTGATATTGCTAATGAGGCACAATCACTTGGAGAGCCTATTAGCAATGAAAGATTGGTAAGCAAGGTAATGAGATCTCTTCCCGAAAGATACAATGTCAAGATTTATACTATTGAAGAAACCAAGGATATCGATACTCTTAGACTTGATGAACTTATTGGTATTTTACAAACTTTTGAGTTAAACTTGGGGCAACAAAAAGAACATCATTTTGAGGACAAAAGTATTGCTTTTAAAACCCAAACAGGTTTTGATTTTTGTGATGTTCAAAATAATGCAATGGAACATTTTATGAAAAATATTCATGAATGTGATTTAAATGAAGAATCTATTGCATTATTGACCTTACGGTTTAATAGTTTACTCAAAAATCTTCTTTGAATGGCAAAGATTTCAAGTCTAAGAAAAGCTTTTTGAAAATTCTTCAAATTTCCCTAAAAGTTTGAACCAAATCAAGAGAACAATTTTTTAAAATCAAAAACCTTGATTTGATTCAATGTCGTGCTTGCAAAGGATTTGGTCATTATGCAAAACAATGTGCAAACACTCTTAGGGAAAGAGGTATGGATTTTCTTGTTTACATTAGTGATGAAGAATCAAGATGGTGAAGAAAATTGCAAGGGACTTATAACAATTCTTGAGGAAGAGAAGCTCAAATCGATGGATTGAAATGATGCAACAAATGATGCCAACACGAGGCATCACAAGACAGTCTGTCCGCCGATTCGAATATAATTTTGTTAATCATTTTGCATCATTTTTATGTCTAAATTCAGGGTCAAAGTATGTTGATCTAGAAGATAAATGTCATAATAATTTGCAACTTAAATGTGAAGATCTTGTCAAAGAGAATGATATTTTAAGAGAATCTGTTGGGAGATTGGAAGTTCTTTTAACAAAGAAAGACAAAGATCTTGATCGGTAAAAATCGAACTTATTAGTCTTAAAAAGACAAAGTAAGTAAGTTTGATTCTAGCTCTCTTTGTTATTGATGATATATTTTTAAAAGCTAGATTTGATAGAATCTGGATTAGGATATGTTAAAGCAAACAAAACAGATTCTTGTAAGAAGACATGTCTTTCTATGAAACAAAGGAATGCTGGAAAAAGTGGTAAATCATTTTTCAAAAATAATTTCAAGAAGTCTGGAAGTGTTTTGAAACGAAAATTTGTGTGTCATTACTGTTTTAAACCAGGGCATATCAAACCTTTTTGCTTCAAATTGAAGAAAGATAAGGAATTGGGTAACATGATGCGAGAAATGATACATGACCTTCGTTGAGGACACTTTCAATTTTTTGAGAATTCTTCAAAAAGCGATCCTAAATTGATTTGGGGTGATGATAATGATCGTTGTTGTACTCAACACATTGCCACTAAACATCCGTTAGCGATATTTTCTCTAAATCTTTGGATTTTGAGAGGTTTTCTTGTCTAAGGAAATCTCTTGGTATGTGTGTTCTTTAAAAGTGTGATGCTTAATGTGTTGCATCACTGTGTGACACATCCTGTTTGTATATATTTTTTTATTATTTTGTTGTTAGCTTGTATTCTTGAGTTTTTCTGTACTGATGCATCATCTTTTGTAGGCATTTTAGTGCAACTCAAATTCTTAAAAGAAGTCAGCAAACAAATTTTTTTAAAACTTGCTTTTTGGGCATATTTGTACATTTTGGCTCATTGATCGTGTAAATGGATTGAGCTATATTTTTGTGACTTTCTTAAGTCTTTTTGTACTATTCTTATGCCCATGGATCTGTTATGCAAGTAAAAAAAAAAAAATCTCTGTTTATGTCATTTAAATTGAGTTTGCTGTTACAAAATGATCTTGCAAATGATGGCATCATTGTACATATCACCTCATGATACTGCTGTGTGTTTGTTTTATATATATTTTTCGTTTTTGTTTTATTACTATTTCTTATATATTTTATAAAAAAAAACACAAAAAATTGAAAAAAAATCTGCAAAACCTGATGTTTAGTAGTAATGAGTTGTTACAATTTATTCTTTTTCTCCTATGTTGGATAATTGGTCCTAACTTCTTCTAAATGGAGATAATGGGGTATCAAAATGCTCTCAGTGAGCTTGTATGTTGTTATTTTCTCTCTTTAAATTACGGAGCCTGATTTCAATCCAAAAAGGGGGAGAAAGTGGCACAAAAACAAGCTGGAAGCAAAGACAGTGGAGATGGTGATTCTGAGAATGATGCCAACATCTGAGGCATTATTTTTTGACAGCTGAACTTTCTTGTTAGAAGAGTATTTGATGTTTTTGATACTTCTTGTTTCTGGCTTATATTCGGGGAGATTTGACTTTCAGTATTATGGGGAGATTGAACTCGTGTTTTTGTGCAAAAGGTTTTGTCAAACTGTAAGAAAGGGGAGATTGTTAATGTTTGAATTTTCTCAAACATTATCTTTTTCTTCTTTCGAATTTTTCTTCCCATTTTGAGTTTTTCTTCTTTGTGATTAATCTTGCTTTTTTACGGGAGTTATGTTAGAAGTTTTAATTGATTTTCTAACTTTACTAACTCCTTAGAAGTTTATGGTAGTGGGTGGTTTCTTTCCTTAAATCTTGCAGGTAGTTTCTCTTCTATTTTCTTTATTTTCTTTGTATTTTTGTATTTTGTAAACAACATTACCTTTTGGATAATTTTTGTTCTAATGAACACCGTACAGGTATTTTATACTTGTACAAAATTTTAAATCTCTTGTGTCTTGTATTTGATTCTGTCTTTATTTCATACTTTGTGAAATTGTATTTTTAATTAAGTCTTTCGCTGTGTTTTGCAAAGTGTTGGCATCACTTTTGATTGCACACTGCATTTTTAGAAGAATTGGACCCTTCAATTCTTTCAATTATATTTTAAATAAATGTCAATTTATTTTTATAATCGGTTATTTTTTTAACAATATTTACATATTATTTTTTTAATGTTTGGATTTGAAAGTAATTTCGGATTTTTTTTTGACGATTTTTAGTTTTTTAAACAAATTATCAGATTTTATATATTTTAATTTTTAGATTTTAAAATAATCTTTTGGATTTTTTAAAACCTTTTTTCAAAAAGTTCAAACAGTATTTAGTTTTTTGAAAACAATTTTTAGATCTGTTAGACAATTATTGAGATTTTTCAACAAAATTTTCTTCTTTTATTTGATTAATTTTGGGAGAAATGCATTTTTGGTCCGTAAGAGAATTAACAATCAGTTAAGTTCTCCGTTAATTTTGGGACTAAAGCTGCAACTTTTGATTTAATTTGTTTGGGACAAAATTTGTTAAAAGAAATCATTTGGGACTAAATATGCAAATCATGAGACTAGAAGTGTTTGACTTATTTGGCTAAATTGCAAAATATGCCTTGTAACTATTGGGTGGTGGCAAAAAACGACACTAACTTATTCAACTTGCAATTTAAGACAATAAATTTTAAAAAAATAGCAAATTGAGGACTAAATTTGCCGGCGATTTCAATTTTTCTAGAATCAATTCTCAATTGGGAATTTTATTTATTTTGGTCCTAATCGTTGATTGGGCATATGACGTGACAAATTCACCATGACTTGGATAAAAAAAAAAAAAAGAAGCAGACATAAACCTACGCATCCCCGTCAGCAAAATCGAGCCCCAAATAAACTAGAGAAAACCTAAAAAATCAAAAAATTCAAGGCAAGAATAGAAACTTCTCCAAATAAGATTCCAAAGAGCTTCACATAACTTCTATCACACGATTTTCTGAATCAAATTGCGGGGACGAAAACATCAATAAATGAATCTGATGTGATCATAAAATCGGTTGCAAAGATGCCATCTTACATGCCATTGTAGCATATTATTATTAGAAGGAATCTGGTTGTTACATTTTGTATTTAGTGTCTCCATTATAGCAACATGTGTCCTACCCAAGTCCCAACATGACCTAGAATATTCCTAGTCCTTGTACAAATACCTCATTGTCATTTATTTTTGGCAAAAACTTGCGTGAGACGGTCTCACGGATTTAGATCCGTGAGACGGAGTCCTTACACAAAGTTTTAAAGGTTTTTTTTTTCAGATTTTATTTTTCTTAGGGTTTATATTTATTTTTTTAGGATTTATTTTGTTTCTTGGGTTTATTTTTAATTGATTTGGGTTTTTAGGATTTTTAGTTTTTCTTAGGGTTTATTTTTTATTTTTTGGGTTTATTTTTGTTTTTCGGGTTTATTCTTAATGGTTCATGTTTTTAGGGTTTATTCTTGTTTCTTCATGGTTCATTATTATTTTTAAATTTATTTTCATGGTTCATGTTCTCAAGACGGAGCCCTTAGGAGGTCCGTCTCACGGAGACTTGCTCTTTATTTTTAGCCTACAAAATTGCACCCTAAGCCGTCAAGATTGAAGTATTTGTTAGGTAAATACTAACCTTAAGACAAAATTTGTAATTCGAAAGATAACTCATAATTTTTTCCAACATCAATTGTTTGTCTTCTCAATATATTTTCGGACGTGTCTTCATGATATGCACATATATATATATATATATATATATATATATATATATAGGGAGAGGTTATATGAGACCACCTCATAGGGTGAGTCCATAGGGACCAATCCTAGCCATATATATAATTTTTTCAAGGGTTGCGATTTAAGAGGCAAAATTACAAATTACAAGCTTGTTAATTAAGCAAGGGGTAAATTAGTCATCCTCTCAAATCAATATTCATGGGATTCACGGTATTCATGGGATTCACGCAATCCTTCCAAATCTCAAAACAAAATCACGTAACAAACCCATCGCTTCTTCTTCTTCAACATACTACTATGAAAAATCATTCATCTTTCTTATGAAGATGTAATTTGTTGCTTATATAGATGTGTCATGGTGCTTTTAGATATATTAACTACATAAGCAAGTCATTAGCAGCAAATTCATACTACATAAGCAACAAGTCTATACTACATAAGCAACGAATATACACTATGTATGCACTACGAGGATATATTAACTACATAAGCAAGTCATAAGCAACAACCCCATATTACATAAGCGGCAAGAAGTTCTATACTACATAAGCAACGAATATACACAACGTATGCACCACAATTACATTAACTACATAAGTAAGTCATAAGCAGCAAACCCATACTACATAAGCAACAAGTCTGTACTACATAAGCAATGAATATACACTACAAATGCACCACAAATACATTAACTAAATAAGCAACAAACTCATACTACACAAGCAACGAATATACACTACATATGCAACATAAATATATTAACTATATAAGCAAGTAATAAGCAACAACCCTATACTACATAAGCAATAAATATACACTACATATGCAATACAAATATGATTAAATTACACATGCAATATGGTTATACTACACATGCAATATGATTATATTACATAAGCAGTTAACAATAGAATACACTGGAGATAAAAAAAAGTGAACATGAGGGATATGGGTTACTCAATAACTGAAATCACGTGCCGCGTGAAAGGAGGAAACAAATTGAACGTGATTGAGATCTCATCAAATCTCAATAACTGATTCTATATTATAAAATGACCACCCTACCCTTTTTAGTTGTTGAAACAAAAAAAAATAAATATAAAACCCCCTAAAAATCTGGACCACCCAAAAATATTAATCTATGGTTAGGATTGGGTCCTATGGACTCACCCCAAATGGGAGGACCTATTTGATCCATATTCTATATATATATATATATATATATATATAGGGAGGATCAAGTGAGACCATGTCTCTAGGTGAGATACAATGGACTAATCTCAACTATCCCCCACTATTAATCAATGTGTATGATTTTATGGATAAAAAATATATTAGAATATTAATTTAATCAATATAAGGGTAGTAGGGTAAAATAACATGACAAGTTAGTTACAAAATAGAATCAAATCTCTTTCTCTCTCATACATCTCCCAATTTTATCAATCTCACGTCTCTCTCTCTCTCTCTCTCTCTCTCTCTCTCTCTCTCTCTCTCTCTCTCTCTCTCTCTCTCTCTCTCATTCCTCCATTAACGCAAATAAAGAAAACTGTGAAGAACTCGAAAATTACAGAGAAAAAACAAGAAAAATCGGTGCAATATTACAGAGAAATAACGAACAGTGAGTTCGAAAACTAAGTATGCAACAAAACTCAACTAAATATGCATTATCTGAAAACTATCTATGCAGCGTAAAAAAACTAATATGTAGTACAATATATCCAACTATGCAAGACGCGTCATAAAACCAGGCAACAAAATCAACTAACTATGTATTATCTAGAAACTATCTATGCATTGTGGAATAACTAAATATGCAGTACATTATGTAACATCCCATTTTTATAATTTCCAAAAGCAACATCCCATTTTCATAACAAAATATACATTATATTGAACCTATTTATGCAATGTAGTATAACTACATATGCAAAGACTTTATATGCAATTATGTTTTGTTTTCGTAAAAATGCCAACAAAATAACTAAATATGCATTATTTGATGTCTAATTATGCAGCAGGTTAACCCTAACTATGTAAAATAAAAATATTTGGAAAGAAAACAGTTCCTTAAATTCCGCCACAAAATCCGAGTGTCAATTTCACCATAAAATCATTTGGGACCACTAATTTGAACCATAAAATCATTTGGGACCACTAATTTGAAAAACAAAATTACAATCTTACCCTTAAAATCGGTGAAAATTAGGAAATAACTAAAAAACCGAATTAATCACATTCCTTCATTTTTTAAGATCAATGGGTAAGATGAGTCCACACTGTCTCACCTAGGGAGGGTGGTCTCATTTAAACCAAATCCTATAAATATATATAAACATGTATACGCACCTAGAACTCCTCCAAAGATAATAAGAGAGGGGAAATCCCATTTTGGCATCCAATTTTTGCAACAATTGACAATCTCGTACAATGGTATACTCTCCGGCTCGGCCATCCCGAAACCAAATCGCCTGTTTTAAAACCAGGATGCTTAGAATCAACCACTCTCCCCACCCCAACTGCTCCAATCACCTGTCCAATTCAACAAATTAAAACAAAATTAGTTAACAATCTAATTAAGCTTGTCTGGTTTTGTATTTTTCAATACTTATTTTTTGTATGTTATACAAAAACAAACTCTAATATTATTAAGCTGCCTTATGTTTGTTTCAAACCGTCTCAATAAAAACATATTATTTTACTTTTCTCATTTTTCAACCAAGAACACTTTTTAATTTTATGTTTTTAATTTCCAATACTATGTATAGATATATTCTCAACTTTTAATTACACATTTTGACCCACTAATACCAAAACAAAATAGCAGTGTAATGGGACTTACTACTTATGGATCAACCTAATTAATTTATTTGAATATTCAAAGTGGATCTCATCACTATCAATTTTATTCAATTAACATATCATTGTAACATATGAGTCCCAAGTTATTATACCAAGCAAAAGGTTGAACAATCAAGCCCAAAAGCGGCTGCCAGAGCTAATTAATTAAGAAGAGGCCCAAACATTTGGAGGATTAGCTGAATGAAGGAGTAGTGCGTCAGAGTGGGGGGACTGACTTCACATATAACGGAGGGTTATAATTAATTTGTACCAGAAACTCATATAGTACGGTCTTACGGGGTCAAACCCCGCAAGACGGATCCTGTACCCTTAATAGTTTCAAACAACATTATTTCAGTAGCAACCACCACTACGAATCATTCTAATAACTTATCATTATCAATCAAACATATTATTCACATATATAGTATCAATCAAAAAAAATCAAACGAACGTACACTAACTTTTTTTATGACTTACCTGTCCAGGAATAATCGCACAAGTTGTGGCAGGGTGAATTTTGTGAGTAAATAGGTTAGTCTTCATGCGGTTTAGCTGTGAGGAATCGATGGATGCATACAGATTTTTCACGAGGACAAAATTGTCCAAACCCTGATTTAACGAAATTTGTTGTTCACAAACAGAGAAGTCTGATTCATTTGGGGCTCCATCTATATGACTCCTTGTTACCACATACTTGTTTCTTACAGCTTCCATTATATTTTCCAAAGATGTTTAATTACCAATACAAAATCAGAGATTTTTGGAATGTATTTCTGTATATGTACTCTCTTTTATACTTATACATATACTCTCCCGCGTATTTTTGCAATTTTCAGGTGGGTCAGGCAAACACATGTGAATGCATTGCTGGATATGTATATAATATATTGCATCGGATCATGAGGAGATCACATTAATTTTAAAATTTGACTTTGTATAATTGGCATGTACCTACATATAAAGATAAGTTAAAGTACAATTGCATCCGAATCATGTGTCCATTAATGTATTTGCTACTTTAATTTGTGTTGTCTTCTAGGAAATCACAAAGCTAAAAATTTAAAAATAAAATAAAATCAACCTATCAGATCTTGAAGAGTTAATTAAGGGCCTTTGATCAACAATACTATACTCGTATTATTTAAAGTTTAAATTTTATATATGCAAATCCATCTGTAAAATATTTAAAAAAAAATTGAGATCATGAAGAATTGAGACCTTCATAATGCTGTCTGTTCTCGTTTATATCATGCATATATATTATATTTAGACCCGAATTGTTTCAGACTATACGCGTTTAAGACTTTGACTGAGAGCGTGGACTTTTATATATAATTTTTTTAATAAATACAAAATATTATTAAAAAAGAAAATATAGTGCAACTTTATAAGTAAGCTAAGTAGCTTTTTTAAAAAAAAAATGGGGTCTCATTAAACCTTACCAAAGTAAAATCCATTTAAAACCTTTCGATAGGAAAAGAAAGACTTATAAAAGAAACAACTGAAACCCATTGGACTTTGATTAGGTCTCCTATTAGACGGTCTAACGGATCCTAATCCGTTAGACGGATCCAAAAACCCTAACCCGTCTTGCCATATGGGTTAAACTGAAATAGCCCAATTCACCACCACATTAGAAACGAACATGCGGCTTCGCCACCGCACGTAAAAATTCACAGACAAACCTAAAATTTCCAATCATATCCAACCTCAAACTTTGTCAATTGTCTCTTTTATTCTCAAGTTTACAGAGAAAATGAGTTAGGAAAGAAAAAAGGATAAAATCGACACTTTCATTGGTGCCCGCCTTTCATGGTTCAATAAAATCGAAAGAGATGACAAAACACAAATCGTTTCTCGGAGTTTCGTGCTGAGAATCAAGAAAAAGGAACTACTTGAAGAGAAAGACGAAAGAAAGGAAGTGGGTTAAGGTTTTGTTGTGATACTTGGGGAGGAAGTGGAGAAATTGCAGGGAATGTTAATACTTTTTGGAGACACTACTAATACTTTTTAAGGGGATACTAATACTTTTTGGTAAGACTACTAATACATTTCAGAAGAAGTGCTAATACTTTTTAGAAGGACGACTAATACTTTTCTTAAGAATCGTTAATACATTTCGGGAGAAAAATTTAATTATATTCGGGGAACTACTAATACATTTCAGAAGAACTGCTAATACTTTTTAGAAGGACGACAAATACTTTTCAGAAGGACTGTTAATACATTTTGGGAGAAAATTTTAATTATGTTCAATGAAACTACTAATACATTTTAGAAGAACTGCTAATACTTTTTAGAAGGGCGGCTAATACATTTCGGGAGTATATTCAGGAGAAATACAAAAAAACTCTTCAGGGAATTACTAATACATTTCAGAAGAACTACTATTACTTTTCAGAAGGACTATTAATACATTTTGGGAGAAAAATTTAATTATATTCAGGGAACTACTAATACATTTGTAAGAATCGCTAATACTTTTTAGAAGGACGACTAATACTTTTCTTTAATGATTTGTTAATACATTTCGGGAGAAAAATTTAATTTATTTCAAGGAACTACTAATACTTTTTCGAGGAACTACTAATACTTTTTTGAGGGATTGCTAATACATATCAGGAGTATATTTAGGAGAAATACTAAAAACTCTTCATGGAACTATTAATACATTTGGAAGAATCGCTAATACTTTTTAGAAGGACGACTAATACATTTTTGGAATGATCGCTAATATCGATACTTCGAAAAACTACTAAAATACCATCGCTTAATATTATGAAAATGCCACCGAATCGCGGGTCGATCCGTTTAACGGTCGGTGCTAGATTCCTGGATGCGAGAGTTTTGTGTTGGACTTTTATATATAATGATTAAGATGGCGGTTAACTTACGCCATATGCATGTGGACTGTCTTATGTTAGACTAGTAACTAAAAGAGTACGCCACATTAACAGGGACAGAGCCAGATGGGGCTGATAGCGTCGGCCGCCTCTCTCAAGTTCAAATTTTTACATAATTAATATACATTTTTGTAGATAAAATTAATTATAACTTTTTATAATTCTGCCCTGCTAGAAATATAAAAAGCACCTATTTATCTATTAGTTTCATTAAAAATATACATCGCCTCCTAGTCTTTATTTTCTGGCTCCGTCTCTACACACACCGATGTCTTAGATATATTATAACGATGAATACACTAGTTTAGTTTTTTTTAAGTAGTGTCAATAATACTATGCTCATCTCATTAATTGGAATTTTAAATTTTATATATGCATATCCATCTGTCAAATATTTCAACAATAGCCTTCCTATAATGCTATCATACTCATTTATATTATATATGTGTTTATATGTATACACATATATACGAAACATACAACTGACTATCTTTTTGGAACTTCACAAAGGAAGTTCCATATCCTATAATAAAAAATTAAAGATAAAAATTTTGGTCAGACCGTCTTATAACGGGTCTTTTCCATTAGACGGACCTAACCCGGCCTGAATTTTTTTTTCTTTTATAATACATGCACCGGTGGAACCTATTAATCGCATTGAACCTGGAACTTGCTGTATAAATTATTTATGCATCTTTTAGATTTTTAAATTTCCGTTGCACATAGTCCCGCCATTTTGTGAACCCATAACACTTAGAGCACCTCAATTAATTATAGCATGCAATTGGCAACTTTCTTGATGTTTTCTCATAACCAAAATATTAGCATCAAAATAGGGAAAGTTTATTGTTCATTATAGATACCATCAGTAACTCGAAGGACAATCATGAACCCCAAGGGCTTATGGAGAGCAGAGGGAGGGAATTGAAGCCATATCACCTCTGCAAAAATCTTGATATAATAGCTTCATAGTTCTTCTCACACTCATAGTCTAGCCTTAAAATGAGAAAAAATTCATAATTCAATCTCAATATTGTGAACTTTCTGATGCTCATTAGGCATCTCGTCCAAGTTTAATGTCACCAAACCAGAAACAGAATCATATTCAAAATCGACCGCAGATGATCCCACCGTGCACTTTCTAGGCCTAGTCGACGAATAAGATCCAAAACGGCCACAGCCCTTTACCGCCATGGAGACGACAGCAACGGCCTCCGAGCCCAAGTCCTCAACTACCTTCAAATCATACTTAAGCCCTTCAATTGCTCCACCGGAATTGAACATGTCAATTAGGCCTAACGGGGCGAAGCTGAACCCGGGCGCCAATATCTTAACCGGTGTGATTGTGAAAATCTCATGCTCGAGGACCTTGAGGGAGACCGGAATGGCAACCTTGTATGGCAGAGTTTTGAGGACACCGCTCGTGTAGGAGTAAAGAGCGACGTTTCCGTCCCAGTTGGAGTCGAAGGCGACGTCTGAAATGAGATGGACGTCGCGGCCCCTGATGTATCCTGTTATTGCTTCTGAATTAGTTTTGTGGAATGTGTTCTTCCTCTCAACACTATTCCATGCTGCACCTTGGCAGTTGTACACTCCGAGCACTCCAGTATACTTGTTCATGTTCCATATCTTCAACAGGCTACATAATAGAACAATAATTACTCAGAACATATATATATCCAATTTAAATTGTGGGGTTGAATACAAAAAATCTCCCCGAGGTTTGGGCTAATTACAAAAATACCCATAGATTTTGAAAATTACAAAAAGACCTTGAGATTTGATTTTGCCTTAAATTTAAGGGGGTATCTGTAATATTTTTATAAAAGTCGAGGGGTTTTGAAATATTTTCCATGGTGAAGGGGGAAATGTAAGACGGATCAAACATTAAGGGGGATTTTGTAATTTTCAAAAGACGTCTGAACTTTTTGTGATTAGTCCAAACTTCAGGGGTTTCTTTGTAATTATCCCTAAATTGTATTATTTCTAGTTCATCTTAAGTTTTTTTTTTTTTTTTTTTGAGGGAAAGTTCATCTTAAGTTTTGAAAACCCATATCTGAATTTTACACAATTAATTTAGCATGCATGTTTTAACTTTTCGACAGAAAACAACTTTTGGAATATGAAACTGTTGGTACACTTTTAACTAACAGCTTTTAATTAGATTCAATGATATGATGGTAATAGGCTAATAGCACACCATTATTGAATAGGAAGCACGTGGATGGGAAACTATATTTTTTTTGGTACTGTAACCTGGATTAATAGGACATTTTGTCCTGTCAACTTTAAATTATGGCTCAATATCTTGAAATAATTTGGACATTTAGTCCGATTTTGACCGCTTACTAGGACCGGTGAATATGTCTAAGAAAATTAGAGAACTTGATGATTTGGCGCAAAATTGACATTAAAATTACCATAAGTTGAATACACGAAGTTTGGGGATTTTAATGTTTTGTAGCAATTTTTGCGGCATATCACCAAAATCCCCAATTTTTTGACATGTTTTGCATGTGACCGGTCGTAGTAGGTAATTCCTGATAAAATTGCACAATTTCGATCAATTTCTAAAAGATACTTGACTAAAATCTGAATATGACCACTTAAAGGACTAAATGTCAAAATAGCGTTAGTTACAGGACAAAAGAAGAATATGACCACTTAAAGGACTACATGTCAAAATAGTCTAAGTTACAGGACCAAAGAAATTATTTCTCTGCACTGGATAGAGACTTGGAAAGAAGCTATTAAGCAAGATATGTTATACCTAGATGAAAATATGACTTATGACCGTAAACGATGGCGCGATATGATCCGTATAGCCGACCCCACGTAGTGGGATTAAGGTTTAGTTTGTTGTTGTTGTTGTTGTACTGGATTATTAAAGCACAAAAGTAAAAAGCGAGAACGCTCACCTAACACCGTCACGAGCAGGATCAGAAAATAGGCAATCTTTAGTAGGTCGACCGGGCAATTGGGCTCGGAGGACGGAACCATCTGGCAGAACAAGCTTCTTCAATAGATCAAAATTGTGCTTCCCGGGTGCATCACTGTTATATTGTACATATCAGAACATCAAACATTGATCATAAGGTGAAAATAAATTACCCTTATAACTAGTTGAGATTTGTCACCTAACATAGACAGCTCCACCACTTATAGCCCTGGCTGATCCATGATACTCAGCTGCTGGGTGGAGAGAATGGAACATGTCCCAATCAGGTAACATTATTTCTCCTATGAACACACTGTTATATGCAACAGCCGCAATGTGGATCGTATGTGACGCAGGATCTCGTGGGTAGAAATCATCAGATGCTCTCACAATAGCAGTTTGTTTTGAGCTGTTCCATCAAAGTATCACATTATAACATATCAGAGCATTTCTAAAGTGAATTAGCAATGTCACGTATAATCCAAGTTACAGTACCAAAGAAATTATTTTCCCAACTAAAAACAAGGGATAATCACAAAAACACCCCTAAGGTTTGGACTAATTACAAAAAACCCAGAATTCTTTGAAAATTACAAAAACCCTTGAGGTTTGATTCTGGCTTACATTTTTCCTGTGATTTTTGAAAACATTTCAAAGAAAACCCTGACATTTACAAAAATATTACAATTGCCCCCCTTAAATTTAAGACAAAACGAAACCTGAAGGGGCTTTTTGTAATTTGAAACATGTCTGGTTTTTTTTTTGTAATTAACCAAAACCGCAGGGGTGTTTTTGAAATTATCCCTAAAAACAAAGATATAGAGGTTTCAGATAATTGATTAAAATTAGACTATCCATTGTCTTAAATTATATCACATTCACTAAAATCCGCAAAAAATATCAAACATCAATATAGTCCAAGAAAGAATTGAAGCATATATACCAGTATAGTGACTCAAGGTTGTGGCTCATGCAAGCAATGCACCCATTATCAGGAAAATTCCTAGCAATAGATGCATCAAGAGCCTGATGATACTGCTTGGTTAACTCAACCCTGCCTCCAAGCCCTGCCCCAAGAGTCTCCAATATGCACTGAGCATCCACTTTTACTCCATCCACCCCAGCAGATGTCAAATAGCTATGCAACTCATTGTAGAACTTGTACACATTCTTTGGATTCACCAAACCCAAACCCTCCACCGCAATCGCATCCGTTTTCCACCCCGGCTCGTTCTCCATCACCCCCTTACACAGCTTCGGATACTGCATAGCCGATTCGTACTCCTCCATCTCCTTCACCCCGGGCCTCACGCCACCCCAGTACCCCGTGATGGCGTGCCACACGTACACATATTTCAATCCGTGCTTCTCTTTCGCGATGTTCACGATATTCTTGATCCCGATTGATGGGTTCTCTTTTTGGAATTTCGCGTTTTCTTTGATTCCGGTCAGCCTTAGCAACTTAGGCTGGCCGAGCTGTTGTTGTTGTTGTTGCTGCTGCTGTTGGTGTTGTTCGTCTGATGCAACAGACTGCCAACCGTCATCGATGATGACAAATTTTGGGGGAGTGCCGCCGGCTTTAAGACTCTCAAGGCCGGCTTCGACACCCTCTTGAGTCACCTCCTGGTAAAAAGCATCCCATGTGCACCACCCGAAATAATCCACGATATCGGGCAACCTCTTCTCGTTCCTCAGCCTAAACGTCCCGAGATGGAGTTTAACGGCTTTAATCCCCTCGTGTATCGTCTTAAACGGATCCGTTCCGGAACAAATATACACCGAATGGGAGAAAGCCGATCCGACCGTATCGCTATCCCCACTTTCCAAACACAATTCTAGCTGATCTCCATCGTTCCCCTGAAGACAAGCTTTAAAAGGCCCTTCAATCAGAGGCAAAAACACAGTGTAAACAATATTATTCTCCTCATCCCCATTAATATCCGATTCCAAATGGGATCCTTCTTTTGTTTCCACCAGCAAGAACTGAGTCTCCAGTGGGACATCTCGGCCCTTGTCCCCCATTTTTTGAGCCATCCACCATAACTTGAACCTGAAACAAGCCAAGAACCGCACGTCACGCAGTGTTCCCAGCGGCACAACGTGACGGCTGCTGTCTTGGTCGAACACCACCCCGAGAAACACTCCCTCCACCGGCCCCTCCGCCGCGCCGGAGGTAGCCACCACATTTCCCGGCACGCCGGTGAGTATTGTCCGCTCCTTCACCACCAGCTTCCTATCCGCAATCCGAACTGCTGGCTTTATTGTCATGGCTAATTAATTCTTCCTCTGAATTGCCTTTTTTTATGTTCCCCTGCATCAAAAATTAGCACAAACATTTCAATCAATAAACTGAATTTAAAAAATGAAACATAGAGATTCAAACTTCGAAAATGAAAAAAGCTCATAATTCCATCACAGAGGGGAACAAATTGCCTTAACAAAAACAAAAGAAAACCAAAAAAGATTGAAATGCTGCAAAGGTAACATACTCTCTAAGCAGGAATGAGAAAGGAGAAGTGAATGCAGGGGAAGTGTTGAGGCATAGAGGCATTTATAATGGTGGATGTTTGGACTTGTATGCGTGATGCTGGTGAGTTGCATCACCCATTTTCTCTCCCGTTTTATCTTGTTATGATTGCACAAACGTTAAATCCAACGGTGGAAAAAAAGGATTCACCCTTGATTTTGTCGATATCCTAACCGTCCAACGTATTGTCCACGCCTGATTCAGGCCATGCCAGTCCACATGCCTCCTCCATGCTTTTTTCTATACTTTAGTGATTTTCTTTTGAGCACGTGGATTTTTGGCCTTTACTTGTAGTAAAAATATTTTTTAGCCATATTTTTCAAAACATATTTTTTAGCTAATTTTTATTTCAAATGTCTATTTTACCTTTTTAAACTCTTTGGACCTGGTATATGACTAGATATCGAGTTACATACCACATCAAATTTTTGAAATATGGCCATGTAGCTTAGCACACCATAAATAAAGAGTATGACCATTAATTTTTAGTTAAAATGATTAAAAAACATGTTTTTGAAAACACATGACAATTTTTCATTTTCACAAAATATAAATGACCAATTTGGCCTATTACCACTTTTTTTTCACGAAATTGGCTAAGAAATTTGTGAATGAAATGAAAACGGATTGCTATCAATTATATTTTGTAGCATATCTATTATGCTTGGTCATACGAATTATTGTTAATTTATTTTTAACTCTGCTAAATTGTTTAAATATTTCTTTCATTTGTGAGGGATTCTTTAAATAATTTTGCTAGGTTGAATTTATACAAGGGTTGTTCTTAACATTCTATACACAAGCGGGCGTGGCGTAGCAAATTTACTAAGATCTTTCTAGCCCAAAAATTTTCCCTAGCTCAACTATTTTTTCCCATTAAAAAAAAGCATATAATTTTTTTTTTTTATTTTTTTACCTTATAAAAAATACAAAAATAAAATTTGGGGTCGGGGCCCAGGGAGCCCCCTCCCCCATCCGCCGTACACAAGAACATATGTTTTTATAAGTTTATATAAAAAAATTAGAGCTTATTAAGATATACTAGTATATCACTCATGCGATCTTGTGAGTGTAATATAATAAAGTATTGTATAATTTTGATACTAAGAAATGATATATTGTAGGAATTGTAAAGATGTGGGACATGACGGGCGTCTCGGGACTCGGACCGCCTCGTCCTTTGAACGGGGAAAAGAGGTGCATGTTGACATATAGTGACCGAACAAAATAATATCGAATTTATTAAATAATAATCATTACAATAATTTCATACATTTTTACAAAATATCATGTTAAACATCCAACTATAAATGAAACATTTAGAAAATTGGGAAGAAAAAAATAAATTGATTATATTTTAGAAAAATGAGAAAAATATAAATTGATACTATATTTGAAGCAAATTTATACATCTATTAAAAATACTTGTTGAGTTGTCCAAAACTTTAAAAAAAATATATGTTCATAATTAATGATTTTCCACAACTAAATTAAATTAGATCAATGGAGACAGTTAAGATTTATACCAATAAAATACTATACATGTTACTTTAATAAATAAAATCGTAGTGTCATTTGATTTATCAATAATAATAATATCAATCTGCTTAAATCTCGATTATTTGAAAAAGATTACTGGACAGAAATGAATGAATAATAATTTTTTTATTATTTTAGATTAACAAATAAATGTAGCCTAAAGAATAGAACAAATAAAAATATTATTTTATATAATCAATATTTACTTATTTCTTATCCAAAAAGTATATATAACATTTGTTTCTACAAAATCCACAATATATGTATATCTATTTTATTTTTATAATCACTATGTAATGCAAATCCGAATATATGTGAATCTTTTTTTATCAATATTTAGATTTGAATATTTTTTGTTAATTTTGTGTTATATATTATATTTATTTATATTTTTTTAAGTTTATTTTGAAATTGTAATTTTGTTCTCCAGGCCACATGCTTGTATTATATTATTCGAACCGTATAATATACTGCTTGCATTTTTCATATTTGACAATTATCAGATATTTGGTTATACATTTACATTGAGAATTATGATTTTTCTTAAAAAATTAAACAAAAATACTAATATTTATGAAAAATAAAATAAAATTAGTAACTATTAAATTCATATTCACATTATGTCTAAAATCCTACAAATTTTGAACATGTGAAAAATCTAATTTACTCAAAATAATAAATTTTAATTGTTAAATTAAAAAAGTATAAAACAACATTTTTTTATTTTAATCATTAAAATTACCCAAAATATTTCAAGGTGCAAAATAAATTTACTGGAAATACGAAATTATAATTTTCAAAATTTGAAAAGTATGATGTATTAAATAATTTGTATATCCTAGTTTTTCATTTAAATATTCATATCTTATTTGATAATTTTTAAAATCTTAGAATAAATATAGATGTAAATTGATTATATTTGAATTTATCCAATGATTTATATTTTTATTATAGTAATTTTTTTATTTATTTTAATATTTTTTACATTTTATCATATTATTAAAAGACTTGTAAATAAATTTTCGATTTATTTGATAATTTTTAGGATTTATTTCATAAATTTTTATTTATTTATATAATTTTTGTAATTCTTGGATAATCTTAGAATTATTGAATATTTTATAAATCTACTGTGCTCTCTTAAATTTATTATGTAGTTTGTATTTTAAGTTTTTAATTTCATTTGGCCAGTCTTATCAAATAACATTTGGATTTATTTTATAGTATTCTGATCATTAAATAATTTTTTAAATTATAGGTTACGTGAAAATAGAAAAACTTAAGTTTTTAAATTAAGGAAGTACTAATTGTCAAAATAATTTTACCTTTATAATTAGAGCTTATTATATTATATTGATAGTGAAAATTTGATTTAGTAAAAAAAAAAAAGAAATTATATCTTTTTTGAATATGAAAAGTATAATTCAGTTGTCAAAACAATATTACCCAAAATTACTCTTAGCATTTTTATTGCAAGTTGTTGACATAATTAAATTATTATTTATATTATTACTCAATCCATTTTTAATAATAATTTAATATTTTCTAGATTTAGAAAGGTGAAATGGGCGGGAAAAGTTTTGTACTACTATTTATAAGTGACTCTATCTTTATATATATATAGATGCTAGTTCAAAAATAAGTTGATGAAGTTTTAGGATAAGATATGATAGATAAAATATTATTAATGGAATATTGATAAATTTACCAAATTATAAAATTTAAGATATTTTTTAAGGTAAGATTTTATTTGTATTGAACAAAAAATGAAATTATGATCCGTTTACCTTTTTAAAAACAACTTATAAAATCCTTATATCTTACTTTCAGAGACCATCTCTCACTATGAGATATGGACATATGGTTCTTTGTCTCAATATGTGAGGTCAAGAGTTTAAAACCTCATTCTAATCTACAATCCCCTTTGTAAGGATTTGAATTTTTATAAAAGGAAAAATATCTTACTTTAAGAGCTTATAAAGATGTTTGTTAGAAAATTTTACTTATGTTGCAAAAATTTTCATAAGCTATTAAGCGAGCTAATTGAACTCTTACCTAGTATTTCTTTTGCGTTGCTCGTGTATTTCTACTATCGATGAAAATCTATAAATTTCAGGCATCTCATAAAGTAGAAGATTGTGCCATTTATTTTTGTTGCATCATAATTTTTCAGTATTCAACTATATTGTCATTTGTTCTTCACTACAAGAAAATTCCAGTTTACCGACAGAAATGATTTTGTCACTAAATTTTATAATTACCTACAGAATACCTACAGAATAAAAAATATCATTTTTCCCCAAATTATACCGACAAATTACCAACAGACATGACGGTTTTTCAATTAACGATGATTTTACGTAGGTATTTACCAACAGTTTTAGATTCTGTAGGTAAATATTTTACCTACAATGGTTTTACCTACAATGATTTTACCTACACTTTACAATTTTCTTAAAACTTACCTACAAATTTTTCTGTAGGTAAACTGTTTTTTTCTTGTAGTGTCTTTACTATTTAACCCTAGCTACTAGCATCTGATTAATTAAGATTTTTTATTCCATTTAGTGTTTAATTTTATATTCATGCGACAGAAAAGAAGGTAGTACTTCAGTTTTTAACGATATCAATACATGTCACGTGTATATGATAACATCATAATCGTTCATATGACATATACCGGGTTAATAGGATTATAGGAGTATAAATAGATGCTTAATTATTTTGAACGAAGCTAATATGACAGTTCATTTCGCGATTTAATACTCCTTTCTTATTCCTCAAGAAAATACTGATTTCTTATTAAGATAATTAACTCAGATGAAGCTCCACGTAATATTTCAGAGGAGATTTTGTGTCGCCTGATAAATATTCGATTTTTGCCGCCTGATTAATAATATGAAAGTGCAATATGTGCAAAAATCCAATACTGCCAAAAAGAATTGAATATTGACTGAATTTTTTTTAAAATACAAAATCTTTGTATGTCTTCACACGAATATGTTAAATATATATAATTTTTTTAATACCGTCTTGAAAGGGTGGGAAATCTTAATAGGGGATAGTGTAATGGGGATCGAATGCAGGTGAAAAACCTAGAAAATTAAGCATTAGACAACTTGCCACGCTCGATCACCTTAAATATATATAATATTGAGAGTACATAATTTCAAAAAGTTTATTTATTAGAGTCTCATTGTAAGAGTTCCAGAAATATATGAAAGTACTAAATTGGATCATAGTGAAAAACTTAGGGATGTCAATGGGTCGGGTATGGGTCGGGTCTACCTGGACCCGAGACCCGACCCATTAAAATTTCACAGGACCCAGACCCGCCTCACTCAGACCCAAGACCCGCCTCAATCCAGACCCGCGTTAGGTAAGTAAGACCCCTGCAGACCCATTAGACGCCATTTTATGTCATCCATTTTAACTTATTTTTTTTATTTTTTTTCATTATATTGCTACCAAAAATAATTTCAAATGCTAAAATCATACAGTTATATATATATATATATTGTACCAAAAAAACATGATTAAAAAACATATATATATATATATGGAAGGTAATAATTATTATACTAAAAATATAGGTAAACCAAAAAACTACAGCAATATACCAATAAATCTATAAGAACAAACTATTATATTCCTCCATATTAAGTACTTCAATTCTTCGAAAGAGAAATACAGCTTCAGTTCTTCGAAAGAGAAATATAGAACATCAATGGAGAAAATACAACAAAATTAAATTAACTAGTTGCTACATCACTAGCACATTCTTGTTGATCTTCTTCTTCCTCATCAAGCATGGTAGGACAAGTTGATAAACCACCAACAGTTGAACAAGTACCTTCAAGAATAAACCAAAAATCATATTAACTTTTGTTAAAATGATATAACACTGAGTACACTATTATGATAAAATAGAAATGAAAGTGTATTTACCATTCACATCATTCCACAACCAACGATTTAGCGCACATTAAAGCCTCCAAAGTAGTTGGATTAAGTCTGCTACGATGAGGACTAACCAATCTTCCACTACAACTGAAAGCAGATTCAGATGCAACAGTAGAAACATGAATAGCTAAAATATCCCTTGCCATCTTCTGTAAATTAGGATATTTCACACCATTTGTTTTCCACCAACTAAGAATGTCAAAATTTTGAGTTCTTGGCAAGACATTTTCTTCCAAATACATATCCAATCATCCCTTGACACTGTACTAGTAGAACTTGTACTTGAAGCCACATATTTGTCATACATTTCTAGGGGGTCACTGTCAGATGCATCAAGGAGACTAGAAACACAAGATGATGTTCCACCAATATTTCCCAGACTACTAATACTTGAGTTATCTTCATACAAAGATGTATTTCGATTGGTAATCAAGCAATATCTTTGTAGCAATTTTGGTGAACTTCATCTACTTTAGATTGTGATCTTTCACCATATATTAGTGGAAAGTAAAACTCAACCAGTTTCATCTTGTACCTAGGATCTAAAACAGCAGCAACCCCCATCATAACATGGCAAGTATCCCAATATTTTACATATTTTTCCAACATTTTTTTTGTCATACATTGGATTATAATATTTGGACTCTTTACCCACTCATCTAATTTTAATCTAATTTTTACATGATCTTTTTGTTACCTCCTTACAGTTACAAAATCAATTTTGCAATTTTACCCAATTTTACCCAATTTGGATTGATGGCGTTGAAGTTAAAGATCTCAAATTCATAGTAACAAATTCATTTAACTTGTTTGAGTGATATCATGATACAACAAGTTTCAAATATTCATTGAACTCTTATTTTAAGTTTTTTCTTTTTTGAGTTATTGTGGTGGATTTCAATCTACTTGGAGCTATTTGAAGTTTTTTTCCTCATATTCTTCCATCAAATCAAAATACATTCATCCAAAAAAATTCCAAGAATATCATGCATGTTGACAACTATATATTTCTTTGATATTAGATCTGATTCCAATAAGTGATTTAACAACATGATATTATTATATACAACACACAATTATACTACAATCCTCTTTAATTCCATTCAAGCAATGTTGTTTCAACAGAGCTATTTCTTTGTGATATTATATTAAAATTAGATGAGTGGGTAAAGAGTCCAAATATTATAATCCAATGTATGACAAAAAAATGTTGGAAAAATATGTAAAATATTGGGATACTTGCCATGTTATGATGGGGGTCTTTCTTTGTTTTAGATCCTAGGTACAAGATGAAAGCTGGTTGAGTTTTACTTTCCACTAATATATGGTGAAAGATCACAATCTAAAGTAGATGAAGTTCACCAAAATTGCTACTAAAGATATGCTTGATTACCACGAGAAATACATCTTTGTATGAAGATAACTCAAGTATTAGTAGTCCGGGAAATATTGGTGGAACATCATCTTGTGTTTCTAGTCTCCTTGATGCATCCGCTGACCCCTAGAAATGTATGACAAATATGTGGCTTCAAGTACAAGTTCTACTAGTACAGTGTCAAGGACAGAGTTGGATATGTATTTGGAAGAAAATGTATTGCCAAGAACTCAAAATTTTGACATTCTTAGTTGGTGGAAAACAAATGGTGTGAAATATCCTAATTTACAGAAGATGGCAAGGGATATTTTAGCTATTCATGTTTCTACTTGATCCTGAATCCGTTTCGCTTTATATGGAAGATTGGTTAGTCCTCATCGTAGCAGACTTAATCCAACTACTTTGGAGGCTTTAATGTGCGCTCGTCGTTGGTTGTGGAATGATGTGAATGGTAAATACACTTTCATTTCTATTTTATCATAATAGTGTACTCAGTGTTATATCATTTTAACAAAAGTTAATATGATTTTTGGTTTATTCTTGAAGGTACTTGTTCAACTGTTGGTGGTTTATCAACTTGTCCTACCATGCTTGATGAGGAAGAAGAAGATCAACAAGAATGTGCTAGTGATGTAGCAACTAGTTAATTTAATTTTGTTGTATTTTCTCCATTGATGTTATATATTTCTCTTTCGAAGAACTGAAGTTGTATTTCTCTTTCGAAGAATTGAAGTACTTAATATGGAGGAATGTAATAGTTTGTTCTTATAGATTTATTGGTATATTGCTGTAGTTTTTTGGTTTACCTATATTTTTAGTATAATAATTATTACCTTCCATATATATATATATATATATATATATATATGTTTTTTAATCATGTTTTTTTGGTACAATATATATATATATATATATAACTGTATGATTTTAGCATTTGAAATTATTTTTGGTAGCAATATAATGAAAAAAATAAAAAAATAAGTTAAAATGGATGACATAGGCGGGTCTAATAGGTCTGGCGGGTCTGGGTTGGGGCGGGTCTCGGGTCTGAGTGAGGCGGGTCTGGGACGGGTCTGGGTCCTGTGAAATTTTAATGGGTCGGGTCTCGGGTCCAGGTAGACCCGACCCATTGACATCCCTATCGTGTCACCACTATTGAGTGTGATGGAATTGATCCGACGGCTGAGAATTGCCAAATTGTGGAACTTAATTTTGATCAATCATTGGGATCAACCTTGTGCTCTAGTGGTTGAGACATGTATTGTAAGGATAAATAACCCAGCTTCGATCCCATACGAGTGTGTGTGTCCCTTCCCCAATTTTCCCCATTATACTCAGAAAAAAAAAATTGATCAATCATTATTCATGAGTAATTAAATAATGTGATCCAAGTTGAGGTCATGTGCAATATTCGTGGCACTCAGGATTTTGTTACGGCACAACTAAACACTTTCGGGTATTCGTTTGAAGAGTTGGCTCCTGTCGGATGGTCTAACGGGTTTAAATCATTAGACGGAGCCCCAACAAACCCAAATCCAAACCCGATCCAATTCCCAAAAAAAAAGACACACACACAAATTACCTATACTTACTCTGAGACACCGACAAAAACTCGGACTCAATTGATCCAATCCCGCCGCCGCAAGATGCGCAGCATGTGTCGGGGCGCCAAATCTGTTGATCCCCTGTCATCTTCATCGCATATAAACACCAATAAATCCTTATCACTTTCGTGATCCATTATGAGTAGGAACACCGCACTTATCTCCTAGCTCATGTATTAAAGAAATTATTTTCCTTAACATGAGAACAACATGGGAGTGGGAAGAAGACCATGAGGATTCAAGCGTAATAGAAAATAAAAAAATTCTACATCGGGGCTTAGAACCAATGTAGAAAATGAGATTCTACATCGACTGTAGTTGAAACCGGTGTAGCACATTGATTACATTGTTAACCGATATAAAATCGGATGTCTTACATTGATTGGTTAGTGAACCGATGTTTTTAATTGTTAGTATAAAAAACTTAAAGAAATAGCTCTGTTGAAACAACATTGCTTGAATGGAATTAAAGAGGATTGTAGTATAATTGTGTGTTGTATATAATAATATCATGTTGTTAAATCACTTATTGGAATCAGATCTAATATCAAAGAAATATATAGTTGTCAACATGCATGATATTCTTGGAATTTTTTTGGATGAATGTATTTGATGGAAGAATATGAGGAGAAAAACTTCAAATAGCTCCAAGTAGATTGAAATCCACCACAATAACTCAAAAAAAAAAACTTAAAATAGGAGTTCAATGAATATTTGAAATTTGTTGTATCATGATATCACTCAAACAAGTTAAATGAATTTGTTACTATGAATTTGAGATCTTTAACTTCAACGCCATCAATCCAAATTGGGTAAAATTGCAAAATTGATTTTGTAACTGTAAGGAGGTAACAAAAAGATCATGTAAAAATTACGTTTTACCAAAAAAAAAAAAAACTTATAACTATGGGGAAAACTCTCAGATTTTGGTCTTGCAAAATGCATTGTTTGCAAAATAGACCTATAACTGTATGGAAATTTCAATTTTGGTACTAATTTCATCTGATCACAATCACATGAGCAACACATGTAGTTCTCAATATTCGGTGGGATTAAGACAAGATTTGAGATTTTCACACAGTTACAAGACTATTTTACAAACCGTGCATTTTGCAGGACCAAAAGTAAGATGTTTATATAGTTACATGACTTGTATTACAAAACATGATTATTACAGGACCTTTTTCGTACCGTCCTATAGTTACACGACTAATTTTACAATTTTAACATCCAAATGAAGCCTAATATCTAAAAAATCAAATAGATGGCAAAAGTTAGAATTATTTCATTTCATGGTAGATAATAACATGATGTACCTTATTTTTACCATTATTACGTGGAAAGCAAACTTGGACCTCATATCCATTCCCTATTTTTATGTTAAATCAGATGTAATTCATCTTGTGTCATGTCTTTGAAGTGATTTATCAATAGTGATGGCGCATGTTAAAGGAAATTCAAAGAAAAAGTAATAGCATAAGAAGTTTTACTATAATTAATTTATTGTATAAACTCGTTATTTCATAAATTACACAATATATAAAAAAAAATGGGGATTTCTATAATTGATGGTTTGTTACTATATATACTTTACATCTTCCAGCTTATCCCTCTTATTGTTTTGGCATCAAAGTCCCATTCCCGTACTTCCATGTAATATATGACTGGGTGTCTGGGTCTATCATGTGACTTTTGTTGGAAAACTTTGTATGATCTTCTCATAAATCAGCAGAAAAAATGGGCCAGAATAAAGTCAACGCGAATTAGATTATTTCTATACAAGATGAAATTGTCCCGTATAACAATCATCTCTAAGATACAATGATTTTTAAATTTAATTAAGTTAACAGCACTTCAAAACTTAAATTTACCACGAACAAAAAGTTTTATGAACTCTAGAGAAGACTTTATGCAAAAAGAGGATAATAAATTTGAATTTGTTGGGGGGAAGGGGGGAGGGGTCCTATTTTATAAAATTTCATGTGCCCCTTTATATTGAGTGTAATCTTTGGTCTAGATCAATTTGGATTGTCAAATCGCGTCCTTTGAACAATAGTCGCAATCTGGTGGTCCAGATTGTATACCTTGTGAAGGTTCACACCTCTTGTCATGCACCCACTGCTAACTGGTTAGTTGTGCCCCTCACTCGTCCCCGTAGGCATTAAGGACTAATTACAACATTTCGGTTATGTCCCCTAGTAGTCACCTGAATAGACATGTCCATCAGTGCCAATTTCTCCCCACACATGCACCATTTGGACGAATATGCCATGTCACTACCACATGAATTGCCTTGCCACATCAAGTCAACAAATCGAACTTTGGTTCAATCTTTAGTCCCATAAGCATAAGGACCAATTGCAGCCTTTCTGGTCACACCCAAAGACTCACCCCAATAGACACATCCATTAGTGGTTGTATTTGGACGAATCTGTCATGTCACTAGTTCAATCTTTCGAAAAATTGAGGTTTTCGGCTCCTCGTTGAGCTAGCTCTAAACTAGTTAGTCAAAACCTACTTGGTCCCCATGGGTGCATCATAAGGAGTTTCACATGATAAGGCTGCGATTGAATATGGAAGATATTCCATTTTTGTTCCGCTAGAGAATTTTTTTTGACCAAAATGCGATTGTTTATGAAAATTTTCAGGAAGTATACTATTTTCTCACTTTCACTTTTTCGCATTTTTTCTCTTACCAATCACATCTACACATTTTCACAAAAAAACTAATCATTATTTCACATTCTCCCACAAATTTCACTATTCACTCACTCACACATTTCTAACTACCAATAACATTCAATCATTATTTTACTATTTTTACATCAAATCAACTTTCATCATTACTTTTTTATCTCGCATCCAATCACACTCTCAAAATTCAACTTTTTTCTTCCAAATTCTTTTTACCACTATTCTCTAGTAAAATAGAAAATTTCAAAATAAAAGTATATTCAATTGCGCTCTAACTCCTTACTCTGGTAAAATTCTATTTAAAGAAACATAATTGTTTCATGATTTCAATTTGGGATGTGATTTTGCATATTCTAACCATTTCATATTTCCATATAAAATGCATTTAAATTGCTTACTTTATGCGTGCATTTCCTATTCACTAGAAATTAATTTTGGAAAATTCAAAATGCTAAATTTATTATCCGTGGTGTAAATTACGTTTATCTCATTTATTTTATATTTCAAATAAACAAACCCACTCAAATAATTGGTGGCGAAACCCCATTTCATTAAACCAATTTCCAACTACTTTATCAACAAGATTAGCCACACACACCCAGGTTCTTGGCCAACAGTGTGAAGACAAAGCCTATAAATCATATCCAATCGATCTTGTTTTATTATTGGGATATAATTGGCATTCTTAAGTTGTCTTGTCTTCATCATCTTCATTGGGACGCCCCAATATACATACTTTTATCCAAATTGTTAGAGCCACTTAATATAAAGGCTAGAATTTGGAACCGAGGGATTTGGACAAAATTTGTCCTCGCGTCAACCAATATTCACCATCCAAATGTCATATAGAGCATTTCATGAAGTTTTATGGATTAGTGATGGGTTTGTAGAAATTACAATATCTAGAAAAAATAGAAAATTAAAAGTATGAGATATAAGAATATAACTTGAACTGTTTCCTATATATAAAAAAAAAAGTTCTTTGTTTCCTAATATGAGATTATTACATAAAAAGTTTAATGGAAAATAGATTTATATACGTCAGTGTGAAACTACTTTCTTTCTCTTTGTTTATCTATACTGTTGTATACTTCGGAAAAGAATAATTGCTTTTATTCTTTCAATTGAATTAATGAATCCATCTACAAGCATGAACTAACTCCCTTGTTCTGTGATTAAGATGAGGAGAATTGAATAAACAAGCATGAATATTGATTAATTGATTATCCCCTACCTAATTGAATTGTTGTATCTTATAATTGATTGTTTGGTCAACCATTGATTATCCTTTGGTAATAATTGAGATTGAGAGAATAAATTATTATCGCATTGAATTCAATTAGGGGGTTACATATGAATCGACAATGCATTATCTAACTTGGTTAATTAATTGGAAAAATTAGATTTTTCTAGACTTAATATGTATATACGAGAGTTATCATGTTTAAACCCAATTTATATATATTTGTCTGATTGTTTAATCACATGATCAATTGATTGATATTCTGCTTGGGAGTTCGAAACGTTCTGAAATCCTAGATGTTTTCCCCACACATATATGTCATCAATTTTAATTTTGATTTGTCCTGGTTAATCTGTTCTCTAATTTTAGTTTAGATAATCGAAATCTCACAAATATAGTTAGAGTGTTTAGGATTTGCTTTATGTAAATTGTGACGCATAATAATTATTTGTTGGCTAAATCTTCATTGAGAGACGACTTTGGTTAGCTTGATGCCCTACAATAATACAATTGATCACATGTTTTTGCGAGTATCGCTAGATTATTTTAGGTATTTAGCGATTAAACAAACACGTTATGAATTCCAATTTAATAGAGAAATTGCCGAAAATAACTGCCTTTTTGGAAAAAGGACATTGTTTACGCACAACTCACTTTTGTACTCTCCCGGCTGACTTTTTCGACTTTTTTACGCTCCGGCATATTTTTTGGTTATTTTTATATTTTTTGATTTTTCTTATTCATGTGTTGTTTGATATGTTATTTTTGTTGTTTTGATGTTGTTTATATTTATTTCTTGGGTGTTTCTATGTTGTTTCGATGTTTCAATACAACTTTTACTTATTTTTTACCCTCATGTTTGTTCATGTGTTGTTTTATATATTGTTTCTACTGTTTCTGGGTTGTTTTCGATATTGTTTTTAATGTTGTTCCCATGTTTCTTTGTTGTTTCCATATAGTTTTCAATGTCTCAACGCATTTTTTACCTATTTTTAAGGTTTTTTTTATTGATGTGGTGTTTTCCATATTGTTTATGTTGTTTCTAAGTTATTTCTATAATGTTGTTCTGATATTTCTTTGTTGTTTCAACATGGTTTTCGATATTTCAATGCAGTTTTAACCTATTTTTAAGCTATTTTTATTTATCCGGTATTTTTTATATTATTTCGGTTGTTTATAGGTTGTTTCTATATAGTTTTCAATGTTATTCTATTGTTTTTTAGTTGTTTCCATGTTTTCGTTGTTTTAAATGCATTGGAACAAAAACTGATTGTGTTTTTCTATTCTTGCATTATTTCAATATTATTTTCAATGTATTTTTTCAATATGTGTTGTTTTATGTGTATATTTCTAGATTGTTAAAGTTCGGAGATAAAATTGATTATATAATAGGACAGGAAATACTTTTCACTGAAATTTTGTTTGGTGAAACATTTTTAAAACAATCATGAAACAACAACGTAAAAAAATCTGAAAAATTTGGCGGGAGCGTAAAACTGTCCAAAAAAATGGCGGAAACGTAAGAAAGTCAGGAAAAAACACCTGGGAACATAAAAAGGTGTCTTTTTCTCCGAAATATTGGGTATTTGTGTCCATAACCCATTTTTAAAATCTCAATCCAATAACAAATGGAAACATTTTTTAATTTCTTTGTGCCAATATGTAGAAAAATATTTGCCATGTCAACTCGTGACTCTAAAATTCGCTATTAATTAATTCAGTGAATCAGTTTATTGAAATTTTATCACCTAAAATGTTGTACGACATCGTTTCTTCCACTCATTTTCAACATGAAAGGCACCCTATATTATTAAGACAAATACAACAATTCAATGGGACCAAAATCCCTTTAATTTTCAACCATTTAAGTTGCAAATTTCTATCAAAGAGGAATCAGAAGCACAAATATACAAATACAAAAAACGTGACTGCTCATTTCTTTTTTTCTTTTTTGTCAAGTCGAAAATAACAAAAAAAAAAAACAACCAAAAGCAGATAACCAATCATTAGCCTACTAAAACGATATCCAATGGGGGTTAGTCGATCTTCCACTTGTTGCAGGTACCCAAGCCGCCCTAAGTGGGTTATCAACACATACACATACACATCTACCCATATGGGTATGTGTTAATCCAATGGTATAAAACCCACTTGGATACCTACCCAAGTGAGTAACATCTACTTACCCAAGTGGGTAGCATCGAATGGAATCTTTCTGGAAATTCCGGCGGCATCCACATTGGCTGGCTGCTAGCGCTCTTCATTCGGTTAACCATTAATCGAAATATTGAAAACCAAATTTACGTGAATTTGCTAATTGGTAAAACCATTAACCGAACTAAAATTATATTTACCGAATTAACCGAACCGAATTATATTTCGATTAATTCGGCCGGTTAACCGAATTAATCAAATTTCTTTAAAATACTAAAAATATATTTTGTATCTATAATATATGGTATAAATAAATAAATAAATATAATTTATAGAAATTTATTTAAAATAAAAAATATAATTTTTATATATAATATATGATCTAAATAAATAAATATATATGATATATAATATATAATTATAATTATATATAAAATATATGTTTAACATAATATTTCGGTTAAATCGTTTAATCCAATTACTTTCGAATTTTTGAACCGAATTAACCGATAACCGAAATTCTTCAAAACTTTTAACCATTCACCAAACCGAAATAATTCGGTTACCGACCGAAATAATTCGGTTACTGACCGAATTAACCGAATTGATTTGGTTAACGGTTAACCGAAAAAAAATCGGTTATGCTGTATTTCGAAAAGCCTAGGTCTTGTACGTGGCTAATGAGATGCTTACGCAATTGAGTAATGAGTACTACCCAACCATCATGTAATTTTGATATTTGTTCCATTTTGATATATACATATTTGTTTTAGAAGAAAAATAAAAATAGGACACATGCCAACATGCCAATATCAAAATAAGACACATGTACGATATAATACGAATATGAGAATATGTCTTGTTTCGAAATCTCAAGGATACTAGTACAATATATTTATATATATAATTATATTTTTATATAATTGAAAATATAGATAAACTAAGTACATTTTAAAAAACAATGTTTCAACCATAAAAACCTAAAGTTTCATATATACTCAAATCTGAAATGTGATAATTCACATAGACAAACATAAAACATGTTAAAATTACCATCAATAGAATAAATTATATCCCTTTCTATATATAGATTGGGGCTTTATTTCTTTCAAATTGATATGTCTAAGCTGATTATTCTTTTTTTCGCAATTGGATGCTAGAGATATATATGCATGGAGTATCAATAGACCATCGGATAAAGTATGCATAGCCGGTATTGATACATCATCCTCTCAAATGTGTCTGTGTTTCCTATTCCGAGAGCAGAACCATTTTTCTTTTATTTTTTAGTTTCTTATTTTTGAAAAGCAAAAGGCAAAAAACAAAGAACAAGAGTGGAAGAGAAGAGGAGATCTCAAGGAGGCTTCTAATGTATTTATCTGATGGAAACAGAGAAGGGCATATAACAGTGGGAGAGTTGGAACGTTGGTTGGAGTTGGCATTGTTCGATTATAATTTCAAAACAATTATGGAAGCTAGTATTGGAAGGTTTACTACAGTTCCTTGAACTACCGCAAGCCATGAAAAAGGGGTAAACTTACCAAGACTCGTTTCATTCTTTATCAATCAGTAGTAGCACAAGAATGCCCAGGAGGAATATAGGAGAGAAAAAAGTTTCATGAATTGCATCGTCCAGAATATCAATCTCAGCATCAATTGCGCCTGTGATGGTGTGGAAGTGACGAAGAAATAAAAGATAACCCCGATTCTCCTAATAGGATTTCACGCACTATAAAGTAGAATCCATGCCACGCATAAAAACCATTATACAATCTCCTGTAAAGAATATATGTTCAATCACATATCCCACCTGTAATGGTCGAAATGGTGAAGCTAGAAACGGTGCAGCACAAGCTCCTACCATTTGTTTGGTTTAGGATCAAAAAGGGGTTAAAACAGCAACCAATCTGAGCAACACGTCCATTTATGTTAGCATGACACAAATGAAAGTAAAAGATTTAAAGGGCTTAACACTAAAAAATCAGCAGAATGCACATAGCATGGCCTCACCCGATTAAACATTCTAACTAAAGCCAAATGTCTTACTATATTCATGTAGTTGTTATTGTGACTGAAGTACACTTGCTAGGGCCACCCACTATACACCAGATACATAATACATGCAGGGTTTATTAACTAAAATACATCTGGGTGAAAACGTCCAGAGATGGAGTTGCTTTGCTGAGCCTGCTTCAGGTGCATTGTAAGGGCATAGTTGTTGACCTGATGAAATGAAAAAAGTAAAATAAAAATACGAAAAATCATTTGTAAGACTGAAGTTCAGCAGAAAATGCAAACCGTGACATAATTTGACCCAGATGCTTTTGTATGATAACTAGGTAAATAAGAATAGCATATATTATCTAAATATACATTGCATGACTTAAAACCATAATAGAAAAGCAGCAACCTACAGATTCAAAAACAGCAGAGCATTTTGCCAACATATAAAAGTGGAAAACATGTGTGTGTGTTTTTTTGCCTTTTTTTTTTTTGGGTTGGGGGGTAGTGGTGGTGGTGTACGAGGGATTATCTCTAGTGAAATTGCAGACTACTAAGGTGGCACGTGGCAGACAACAATGGAAATTTGGTCACCCAAATCAACTACAAAAATAATAAATCATATCAAAGTTTCAAACAATAATAAACTTTGACAAAATCAAACACCAATATCAGTCGTCAAGCAACAAAAGCACATCGTTAAAACAAAATTTCAGCCATGCTCATGCTAAAACACCAAAAAAAAAAAAACTGAAACAGCGCACTAAAAATAGAAAAAAAAGTAGCTGGACTAGTTTTTAACTTAAATAATTATTAAGTAGCTAAATAACTATGCAAATAAGTAGCATATTATGCAAATCTCTATAAAATAAGTAGCTAAATTTCCATTGTAACCAACAGTAGCTATACTTTAAAAAGCATATCAATAATTATTTAGTTAAGAAAAACTGGAACAGCCCACTAAAAGATGGACTAGACTTGCTCGCCGGAAGGTGGATCGAGGCGGCCGGCGGGGCAGGGGATGGAATCGCGGGTTCCCTTTGCAGAAAGAAAGACGGGTTTTTATTTGACAGAAAGTCGGTGCCCTAAGTTTTTAAGTGTCTTTATTACTTAAACCCCTTTTTAAATAGAAAAACTAAAAAAAAAAAAAAAAAAAAAAAAACTGAAAAACGCCTGGGCATGAAAAGGCGTCGCTTTTCCTCGCCTTTCGCCTCTCCAAAAGCAAGGCCTAGGTGACCCCAGGCGGTCGCGGTCGCCTGATCACTTTCGTCGCCTGGAGGGATGCTGAGGCGAGGAACCATCGCCCCTCGCCTAGGCACGCTTTTGACAACTATGGTTGGTTCCCAACAATTTGTTTGTTAGGGATAAGACCTTATTACTTTTGAAATATCGTAGGTATTTTTGGATACCTCAGATATATTTCTTAAATCATAAGAGAATGGGAGAACTCAAGGTCGTGTACGAAAGGCTAAACCCATAATTCCATAATAGGGATCACAGGGGCGGAACTAGGATTGAACACTAAGGGGGGCCAAGTACAACAATTGAAAGATAAAATATTTGTATTATATATAATAAATTTCAAAATATATTACATTTGCATCAAATTTAGGGATAATTATAAAAACATCCCAAAGGTTTGGGTTAATTACCCCATACATGTTTCAAAATTACATAAAACTCCTTCAAGTTTCATTTTGTCTTAAATTTAAGGGGGGTAACTGTAATATTTTTGCAAATGTCAGGGTTTTTTTTAAATATCTTCGAAAATCACTGGAAAAAATGTAAGACGGAATCAAACCTCAAGGGATTTTTTGTAATTTTCAAAGAACTCGGGTTTTTTTGTAATAAGTTCGAACCTTAGGGGTGTGTTTTGTAATTATCCTCAAATTTATTGTTAATACTCATCATTAAGCATTCCAAAATACATAATTACAATTCTAATATACTAAAATTTAGAATGTCTACCACGCATATCACAGAAATCATTTATATGTGAATCTATACTATATTTTTGTACAACTTGCTTTTTAATATTACTAACTAACAATCTATGAGAATGCGTTATTTTTTGTGTCTTCATCTACAAAGAAAAAAAGAAGATTAAATATAGTCTAGGACAATCAAAAGTTTCAACTAAAATCATTTCAATCTCAATATCTAATCAATAACCTATTAACAATAAAAAGTAAAAATGGATTGATACTAAAAAGCAAAAATGAATTGATACTAATGTGGGCATTGATTAAGTTTCATTGACCATCATATTAATTTCTAACTCATTAATTACTAAATACCAAATCAAAATAAAATAATAGATTAAAATTGAGCCAAAGTGTATATATATATATATATATATATATATATGTTGACAACAAAAGTTATATATATATATAATATATATATATATACCTATATATATATACAAGGAAAAATGAAAATGTTAGGGGGGCCAGGGCCCCCCTTCCAATAAGTGTAGTTCCGCCCCTAGGATCACTAAATGAATGAATAATCCCACATACGAGTTATACGAAGGGATTTAATGTGGGAAACCTGAGCCATTTCTCAACCGATTCCATCCACCACCTTCACATGCAAAGTCGCTAAGCTATTAATCAGGATGCCACACCACTTTCATCAGTTCAATGGAATCTGTAAAAGATAGCACTTGGTGGAATTTTGTAGAAACCATAGGCTAAATGAGGATACGTATATTCAGCAATCAAGGAAAGATGACTAAGTTCACCCCAATGATGAAGAGAACATAAAGTCGAATAGACAACAAAGAGCGCTCACTTTAAACTCGTAATATGCCCAAAAAACATCATCGACATAGTTAATGGAATCAAACTTAGGTTAGTAGATGCAGGCATCTCTCTTTCTTACACCATAATTTCGGGTGCTTTCATCGTTTTCTTCAGTTCATTTATGCATTTTGATTAAAGCCAGAATGAACCGAGTAGTTTGACAGTCTAAACAACCAAAAAATACGGCTTTTAGCTTGTGAATCTGACCTCAAGAGTTCTTAGCTGCTCCTGGTATTGTGATACTAGCTGTTTCAGCTGATGCAACTCCTGGCCCATTTCCTCAAACTCCTTCTGTCGCTCATGCTGGATAGTAACTGCCCGTTTCAAAATAGTGTTTTCCTGTATAAGCGCTTCTAGTTGCTGCTTTAGCACAATGTTCTCCTAAAAAAATCACGTGTAAGTTTCAGAAAACAATTAGCAAGAATATTACATGTTTCAGATATTACTACCACCCACCATCTGGTGAAAAAATCAAGAGAACACTGCAATAAAAAAGGACAAGAAAGAATCTGGATGCGACTAAGTGGCCGAATAGTATTTAAAACAATGATGCTAACATGTTCCAAATCAAAGAGGGGGTAGTGTACTGAAGGTTAGAAGGTATTAACAATTTAACATATAAAAACTCACATTCTGAAAGCGATGTGCAGCCTCTGCAGTTGCATTCAGACAAATGAACTTCTCCAATGACTCAAGTGCTCGCGACACACGTGCCTTTTTATCCTCCATGTTTGATCCATTTAACACTTCTCTAACCAAGAGATCCACCCATTCTGCCCCATCTGCAGGAAAATTGCTTCCCCCAGGTTGTTCCTCTCTTGGAGCAGTGCCCCCATTATTTACCACTGTACCTGCATTTTGAAATAAAGCATTACCATGTGCGCCATATGCAACAATATTCACATTCATAATTGCCTAAAATTTGCATTTAGAAAATCCCTCTAGAGGTAAGATAATCAGGTATCACAAATTCTGTTAAGAAACAGCAGAACTTCAGAACCCCCATAAATCATAAAATCAAACAGAAAATAGAAACCATTACTGGATAAGGGGTTCGAGTTAGTGTCCACACAGTTAATCAACAATTATAGCAGTTCAATGACTTAACTTCCATTGGCACCTCAAATGTTATTCAACCGAGAGAACAAGCAGCTAATTCTTTTGAAATAACCAGTTGTACTTAGCAGGAGTTCCAGTATTTCACAGCTAAAGAACAAACATAAAAAGCCATCTGTAGCACATATCACTAAGTGAAGCACTCAAAATAGGGATCTCAAATGACAACAAAATAAAGAAGCACCTTGAGCTGAAAATTGAGTTTCAATTTTCTGATAAGCATCAGGTATATTTGCTGCAGCACTCGACTGAATCAAGTTTAATCTTTTGATTGCAGAATCCAAATCATCACCAGATTCTTCAAGGGCTTTCTCCAGAATCTACGAATCAAAAGCATTCGTAATCAATTAATTAGTTCAACCCCCTAAGCAGAAGAGAAGTATATTCAACTTGTCTGTGTAAAGAAGCTTCCAATCAAGATACATGATAAGAGCATGTGCATCCAATGAGCACACACATACATTCACGGAGAATTAAAATAGAACTAATTACATACCATACTATGATGTGCAGTAGAGAACATGGGTTCTGCAATTCAAGCGAGTATTGATGTCAAATACAACACTAAGGCATCACAAATGACAATCAAATATGCTGTCCAAAAATCTTGGTAATGACAAGTCATCATTTGAAGACAATTATGGTCCTGTGTTACATAAGGTAAGTGCTATGATAGCCCTTCAAAACTTCATGCAATCCACCATAAAATGACAAAACCATTTACTACCAGAAAAGGTTTCTAAAAAGGCATTGAAATCCCTAAAATACCCTATTTTAGGTGAGAGGAAATAACTAAGAACTTGGAGTGTAAAACCGGAACTCAAAAATGTGATATCATGATGCAGAAACATGCATGTTCTTCCTGTCCTTCATGCAATTTATTTTTCCCTTTTAGCCAATTCATTTTTCATTCCTATCATGTGAAATTTTGTATGCCTCGCACAATAAGATGATTCAAGAAGCTGGGTCGGCACATATAAGTATCAAACAGATTAGTAATCCAAAACAACAATGCAATAACTTATTTATACCACAATATTATGTAAAGTATGAAAATACCTACGATAAAAAAAATTGATGTATTGTAAGTAAATTACTTCTTTCTGTTATTTGTTAATACTCACCTTTTTTTTAAATTGTTGGCACAAATCAACCTTTTTGGTCATATGACCATCTTATAATGTTTTATTTGTATTATTATCTATGCTAAACAAACTAGAACCAAAACATTTAGCAAGCTTGACACATATTTCCTCCATTCTCAAATCAAAGAAAATTAAGAACCATCTCAAACAAGGACCTAGTTGACAAAAAATAATGTAACAATAATATATAACAGGCCAATTTGACAAAAACAATATTGTCTAACATATATGGGATCAACGTAGAATAGTGCATCAGTCACCGACGCAACTAATCTGACATTATTTGGCATTTTATTTAATCTTTTGTATATTGGCCTCGCCAACTTTAAGTAAATACGGCAACTTAACCCACTGATTATTAAGTACTTCTATAGCCAAAGTGAACCGGTGAATCGAACATCAAGGAAAACCCACTCTGGGCAGGAAAAAGTGGAAACTACATGTGCCAGACTATTCCCCAGTCGAAGAAGATATTGAATACCAAAGGCTCCCCAAACACATGAGTTCAAAAGTTACATGCCAATGGCCCGATACGACACTCTTTCTTAGGAAAACGTCCAGTTTTTCCGGATTTAACATAAACTGGTTAGGAGTAAGGAAATAATTTGTAAAGCAATCTTCAACATAACAAGACCTTATCTATTTATAGCAAGCATATATTGCCTATGTAGAGCCGAAGATCAGTTTCGTGATGGTAAATTAAATATGATACTCTGAAAACTTTTACTAGTTACCACTTATACTTATTTAAGCCATTTCAACCTACGGATGATGAGCTTAATATTACCATGTGTCGATCAATAGGCGCAGAGCTTGTCACACAGAATTGCATGTTTGAAAAGACAAAAAGCTAACTTGCAATTAGAAGTTAATACACCAAAGTAATCTCAAAAAAGGTTTAAAAAAAGATACTTGCAGTTTGAAAGAATCTGGTCTAATTTCTGATCTCAAAACACAAAAGCTAGTCATGTTCAAAGATTAACAAGGAACAACATTAACCAATGAGGGTGTAAGATGATAGTAATACAACTAAAGAGAGGGTCGAGACTCTCCCTCCATATCTCAAACATATGTTGATCACAATATTGTTTAGAGGCAAAGCCCATTAGGGAAGACTGGGATTGCAGTCTCCCACAAGAAGTGTTATAATCAGTAGGAACGCAATACACGCATCATAACACAAACTACAATTTTAACTAGTAGTAAACTGATATTGCATCTATAAAGACAATAATATTAATATTAATGCAAGCACACTAATCGAATCAAATCAATACCCAACAGTCATCACCGAAGCATCCAAATACCCCAACCCAACCCAACACCACCCCCAAGAAAAGGGGAAAATCATCTTCTAAAAGTCAGGGGGAGAAAACACCACCTGTCTGTCCATGTCAGAAAACTGAGCGACAAGATAATCGAGATGCGAGGAGGAATTGGAGAACGAGTAACTGGAAGCAGAGGCAACCCTCGGCGGAGAAGAAAAAGTTCGGCCGGGAGACGAAGAAGAAGAACAGCGGATTCTCTTAGAGCCTGGTGGCGACGATGGCGATTCCTCGAAGATGTTCGATCTCTTTCCGCACAATATCGCAGACATGTTTCGCCCACGACAACAACAAATTCCTTCACTCTACTCTGTATCCAATCTTCTCAGGCTGAATCAACCAATTAATTTTACCCCGCCCAAGAAAAAAAATAAAAAAACAAAAAACTCTTAATTTTGTATAATATCAGAATCAACAAATATAGAGTTGATCCGATTCCACATCCAACCCCACACACAAAAAGAAAAAAATATTGAGTATATAATGCAGAGAAATTTATAAAGCTAAGGGTTTCACTATTTCTCCCAATCTAATAAAAAATTAATTATCAGGCTTTCTTGCAAAGGCTGTGCCTCTCAACTCTTTATCTGTTTGCATAGCTCTCACGGATTTGATGACGGCGTCTGTCAGGATAAACAGAAAGTGGAAAAATTGTCAAACCCTACTTACAGAAGCGCATCTCGGAGTCACCATACAGTTACTTATTTTCTCAACGTCTTCATCACGATTGATCAAAATGGGAAATTAGGGATCGGGAAGGAATTCTATTCCAATATCTCAATTGGAGATAATGAAATCAGTAGTTTGGTAAACCCCAGCGAAGTATCCATTTTCCCAATAGTCCTGTCATACTTTCCGGACACAGAAGATAACGGGGGAGACTCGGAAAACAAAATTTGGGAGGAGCTGAGTCGAGAACCAGCTGTAAACAGAGTACAGGATGTTGGCAGGCACGGGGCACCCTTGCCAAGGTAGTTGAGTGGGAATTGCGGACCCCTCAACGGCTTCACCAAGTGAGGTGTGTGTGTGTGTTTTTTCTTTTTTTTACGGATTGTAGGGGTGGGCCGGGTGGCGGCACATGGGTCCGGTGGTATCGAACCGAGTCAATTACTCTAATAATACAAGTTTTTACTATTGGAGTATAAGGTTGATTCCACCAACTGAAGTGCGTTAGAACATTGTATTTTATTATCAAGTTGAATGTGTTAGATTAATTAGAAATTATGAATGATTTTTTTTTTATTTTCTGGAAGTTGAATGTTGGGTTGTGTCTGTAAAACCATATTCACACATACACACACGGGTGGGATTAAACTTGACGATCAAACCACAAGTGAAAATGACTAATATATTGGGTCTTATGACATGTGCACACATATTCACACATATATACACAATGCACACAATTAAGTTTTCTTAAGAAAAATTTGAAGAAAATGATTTTATTCCTTAAGAAATATACCTTTCACCCACACTCAAAGTCCTTCAAGGCTTCAACCATGGTCTTGGATCGTCACTTTGAAGTCTTGAGTTTAATTAGGAGCGTTTTCAAGTTCAAGATGTGGTTGTGCATGTAAGGCTTGTACTGCTCATCTCATAATTTAGAATTGGAAGATAATCAAAGTCGAATTTATTTGGTAACAATCTTTGGTCTTTAGAATTAGATAAGGAAAGCAATTACTTGATGAGAAATGAAATTTATCATGTATATAAGAATTTAAGAAGTCCTGAAATTGAGTTGGAAGAATTTTCGGCTCCTAGAACTAAATTAAGAAAATTACTTGATGAAAAAAAATGAAATCATTTTAATTGTACTTGAAATAATAATAAAAATAGAATTGGTAAAAGTCTTGAGGTTTAGAGGGATTTATTTCGGCCCATAGGAATTAAATCAAGAAGAATTTATTTATTGAAAAAGAAAAATTACAATGTCATGGAAAACAAATAGGGGAAATTCCACCATATACCCTCTTTTCTGAAAAAAAATACCAAAAATACGTTCTTATCACTTTTATACCTTTTTTTTTCCACTCCAGCTTATTTTTTAATTATTTTTACGTTTTTTTGTTTTTTCTTGTTCCTGTATTATTTTATATGTTACATATGTTGTTTAAATTTATTTATTTGTTGTTTCTTTTTGTTTCTTTTGTTGCTTCGATGTTTCAAAACAATATTTACCTATTTTTATGCTATTTTTTGTTCATGTATTGTTTTGTGCATTGTTTCTGTGTTGTTCTATAATATTTTTAATATTGTTCGAATAATTTTTTTGTTGTTTTCATGTAGTTTCAATGTGTAGATACAATTTTTACCTACTCTTAAGCTATTTTTATTCATGTGATATTTTTAATATTTTTTACGTTGTTTCTAGGTTGTTTCCATATCATTTTTAATGTTGTTCTTATGTTTATTTGTCGTTTTCACGTAGTTTTCGATGTTTAAATATAATTGTACATATTTTTAAGCTCTTTTTGCTCATATGACGTTTTTTATATTATTTCTGGTTTGTTTCTATATCGTTTATTGGTTGTTTCTATATCGTTTCTTGGTTGTTTCTATTTGTATTATGTTTTCATGCATTTGAACAAAAATTGAATTTTGTTTTTTTACTCTTGTTGTTTCTATATTATTTTTCAAATTTGTTTGGTTTTAATATGTGTTGTTTTATGTGTATATTTTTGTTTTGTTTATAAGATTTCAAGTGTAAAATGGATTATTTAACGGCGGCAAAAAATATTTTTCACTGAAATTTGATTAGAAGAAACATGTTTGAAACAACAACGTAAAAAAGTCCGGAAATTTTGGTAGGAGCGTATTTTTGTCCAAAAAAAGGAAAAATATAATTTTGTCCAAAAATTACCGGGAAATCGTAATTTCTGTTTTTTGTCCAAAAAAATGGGGTAGTTGTGTCCTTATCCCAAAAAAAAAAAAAGATTTTACGATAATCTTGAAATTGGGTTTCACAGTTTTCGGCCCATAGGAATTAATTTGGACCAAAAATAAGGATACAAGAAATGGATATGAAATTTGGTTTAGCCAGCTTGAAGAATAATCGAATGGGTGTTGGTTTGAAAGTCAGAGTTAGGCTCAAGCTTATTTAACAAAATGAGGTCCAGTATCTTTAATCAACTCTAAGTCTCTAAGAAGCCCACTAATGTCAATATAAATATATAAATTAATCGATCGTTTCATATCATTTATATTGAATATTTTTCACATCGAATAATGATATCAAATTGTATTAAATGTGATACAATCAATTTATTATTTAATTAGCGTGATATATACTATTCTCATCATATTGGAAAAAGTAATGTGAGAGAAAATTAAAGAGGTAAAATAGAAGGAAAAAAAAAAGAAAAAAAGAAAGAAAAAGGAGAGTTAAAGGTAAAAAGGTTTAGCAACCCAATATGATTGTCCCCCAAATGCACGCCCAAACCAACCCCTCCTTTGGCGCCGATGTCTCCGCTTTGCCTTGAGTTGGGACACACACACACCACACACTCTTTTCAGTACGTGTGTGTGTGAAATGTGTAGAAAAAAGATTTAATTTGATCATGGCAATTTTGTAATGTTTAGCTTTGGAAACTTCTTTCTGGACAATCCTTTGCTGACATTCTGCACTCCTGTTACCAATACTATACATTATTTTTCGTTTCTTTTTCTTGCACTTATGTAGATTTTTTTCTTTTTTTTTTTCAAAAATAGTTATTAGCTATTAGTATAAGTTTCGTTTTTAAGTAACTTGCATATTAATTCTTACCTGCATTAGGTATATATGCATGTGGTAAGAATATATTGTGAAGTGGGGTGAGAGAGGGGATATGAGCCTTGTTAATTAATTAATTTTGTAGTGTAATTTCAATTTGTGTTCTAATACTTAAGTGAATATTAAGGTGGATAATAGACTATGTAGCTCATTGTTTAGCCAAGTCGGCCCATAGCCCGTTGACAACGAAGTTTCGTTGTAGTTTCGTTAATTTTTTGAGTTTATTATGAATAAAAAAGCTATTGTTTGAGGAAAAAAATAGACTATGTGGCTCGATCAATTTGCAAGATATATATCACAATTGATTTAGTTTATTCCATGGAATGGTAAAAGTATATGTGAATTAATGTCTATATCTAATTACATATGGCCGGCCATGGGTGGTAAACACTTTGTTTAGTCCTTAATAAACAAATTATTAAAGGCATCCAATGATTCTTGACCAACTGGTCAAAGTGAGGTAAATATTGACTTCGCTCTAGTCAAGGGTTTGAGTCCCCGAGGCACTATAGTAGAATAATTAATATTGAGGGTTTCAAGCTCGTTGTAGGAGCGGTGTAGGAGATTGAAACTCGGTGAGAACATATGGTTGGATAGGGGGGAGTACTCTGGCATGGAGCACTCACTTGTCCCCGACATGGATGCATTTTTCGCGATTTATATGGGAGTTGTTTCCCCTAAGACTAGTCATGTGGGAACATGCAAATTCGGTATCGGAAAAAACAAAACAAATTAAGGCGTAGGCAAATATGCCAACACAACAATAATTACATTCTCCTGAGTAAGCTAATTTAATTTGATTAATCAAATATTGGGAAGCATGGAATAAAATATTGAAGACAAGGTAGAATAAAAAGGGGTTGTTTGTGTGTTTTGGTGGATAATATTAGAGGTGCATGCGCGCAAGAGAAGGAAGAAAAGGTGTTTGATATTCTCATTTGAGTGCAAAGTAAGCATGAGAACCCTAAAAGTGAGATTGATATCATTTTCCTCACCTTCTTCTCCCTTCTCATCCCGAGGTAATTAAACCCTTATACATTAATCCTCTTCCCATTTCCATCCATGGCCATCTCTCTCTCTCTCTCTCTCTCTCTCTCTCTCTAGACATATATGCATCTTGTTTGTATACATCGATCTCATCTCGTCGTGATTGTGGTGATAATCATAATTGTCTATAGCTTTGTCATGTCTCATATATGGTTAATTTCTATAAGTGTATATATATGATATGATAACATAATGGATAACCTATTTGATCCCACTAGCTAGTAACAAATTTTGCTTCTTTCGTATATATAATAGTATGACCACATCACCATGTCTACAAAAAAAAAAAAAAATTAAAATCTCACTTTGCTCTAGTTCTTGAAATTAATCTTCTTTTACCCTCAAAAAAAAAAATTAATCTTCTTTTTTTCAATAATTTGATATATAGCATGTATACTTTCAGCAAAAATATATAGTTGGTTTTCAATCCTACATATATATAAAACAGATGGTTTCCGATTCTATATATGTACAGTCAAACATATATTTTTGATGATTGTTGTCCTCTAATTTCCCTGTAAGGACCAAAAGAGGTTTTGTTATTTTTAGTCCAATGGCAGGACTACAATTTCTGTGATCCCACTCTACATTATATTGCCACTCATCGACCAACATCTCTCATGATTACATGTCTTTAATTTCTTAATTAATTCCCACCTAACTAAGATGCCTTATATACCTTATGATTCTGCTGCCTTTTTTTTCATTGATCAGTTGGACAATATCCATGCATATATATGCCTTCATTCCATTTATTAATATAGGCTAGCTCTTTTGGTTTGTGATTTCTCCCCAAATAATTTATGAAAATCGTGGAAGTACGAATCAATTAACGGCCAAAAGGCATGTTTTTGGGAGATGATAAATTAAAGATAGCGATATTGGTGAGGTTCAATCTGAAGACGGATTTACAGATGAAGCTAGTAAAGTACGATCTCAGATTGAGCCGCGCCAATATCACTTTCTATCTGGCCAATTTCCCATATTGCTGTCCACTGATCCTTATGTAAGTTCCATATTTAGACTATATATATAGTTCTTATATTCTTGCTCCTTTTCTCATGCATTTTTTTTTCTTTTTTTGCAGGGATTCTAGAAGGTTTTCATATCATATATGGTCTGAAACAATCATCGTCTTGCCATTTACTTTATTAAGCAGCTAGTTATTTAATTTCTTCATATTATAATACGTTTATTTCAGGTGTATGAGTCAATTTATATAGTTTCATTTTATGGAGTTGTTCAAAGGTATTACTTAATTGTATGTCTTTGTTTTGATGTTAATAATTAGGTTTTCATTTCGAGGAGCCACAGCGTCCATTGACAACATTTGTTTGCTGTAAGATTTATGATATTCTACATTTTTCTTGGCTCCCTTAGGCTTAATTGCAATTTTAGTTCGGTAAATCTTAGGGGTTAACAATCTTAGTCCATTAATTTCTTGATGTTATAGTTTTGATTCTTAATGACCATACACTACAAGAAAATAAGGAAATTCCAACGGAAAAAATCTGTTGGAATTAGGTATTTTGGCTAAAGGATAGGGGTATTGTTGAAACAAATTAAATATTTAAACACCAAGTTCGTATCAAATCGTACAATATCGGAATTAGTAAGGCTGAAATTGCACAAATTTTAACTTATAATATCTAAACTATACATAATCAAAATCTTATGGGACCAATATTGATATCTAAATATATACATGACCAAATTAAATTGCTAGTCCCCTATAATTACAAGACCACACATGATTGATATGCATTAATGGAATTAGATATAAATGAAATGAATTTAGGAATTGAAATACAATAAAGGAATCATATGCTATCTCTAATTCTTATTCTATAATCATGGTGATAGTCGATAATCATCCCTTAATTATTTCATAACCTCTCTCAGTTAGGTCTAAAGAAAATCTTATCAATTGCAAACCCATTAATTTTCGATGTGATGAATTCAAACAATCAATAAATCATTGGGCTTTGTGGATATCATATAACAACTACACACAAACCATGCAAATGTATTCCTATCTAATTACAAGCAATTTATGGTGTTCTACACAATGAACTAAACACTCAAAAGGAAAAAAAAAACAAAATTACTATTTATTACGCGACTGTAAGGTGGTGATTGAATATGAAATAGATTTTATTTTTTGTTCAGCTGGAGAATTTTTTTGACCAAACATGTGATTGTTTTTGAAAATTTTCAGAAAATATATTATTCTCTCACTTTCACTTTTTCTTTATTTCTTCTCTCACCAATCACATCTACACATTTTTCACAAGAAATTAATTACTATTATACATTCTTCCACAAATTTCACTATTCACTCACTCACACATTTCTAACTACCAATCATATTCAATCATTATTTTATTATTTTTAAATCAAATCAACTTGCATCATTACTTTTTCATCTCACATCCAATCACATTCTCAAAATTCATATTTTTTTTAAAAAAAAAATTAGCATCATTTTCTAGCAAAATGAAATTATATCCAATCGCGTCCTAAAATTTCCGCAGGACAAAATCTTGGCCCTCCCAACATAACCCCTTTTGTTGCATTTTGTGAAATTCCAACCATCATATCAGTGCACATAGCTTTTGATGTATACGCCCCGTAGTTAGCCATGAACATTACCTCAAACTCGGTGTTAACAATCCCGAACCAATTGAGAAAGAACGTAACGAGGCGAACGCTGCTCACAAATCGTATTAAGAAAAGTCGTGTTAATCGGATCTTGACTAAAAGGCGGAACAGATGCTCCTGACCAATCCGGAGACATGCACAAAACCGAAACATTGAAATCTTGGTACTCCAAACCATCCCCTCCTCTGTCCGAGGTTTCGACAACAAATCCTATGTTCCACTGTTTTCACGTGCGAATCATTAGATTTGACATTGTTGTCTATGGAAACCGAGATCGATTCGACTTCAAGCCGGGACGATTGTCGCCCCGTGTTGAAAAGTTTTGTCAGCCCCACATATGCCAAGATTATGCCTAACGAAGAGACATGTGCACAACAAATTTCGGAGACACCTCTTGTTTTGATAAGATATGATTCGTGTTCACTCGTTCGAGTTCGATTCGATTCATAATCAAACCAAGCTCGCATACACAATTTTTGAAACTCGATTAGAATTCAAACAAGCTAAAACAATAACTACGTTCAGCTCAACTCGACTCGTTTACACTGCTAACATCACTACACAACTCACGCGCACACTCACTTCAAGTAGCACGACAATGCACACACATTTCACCTTTAGTATGAAATTTCAAAGAAAAGCTCCTAAAGTTCGAAATATAGATTTGCAGATAGTTACTTTGAACTCCTAATTGCGGAGATCCCCCACGATCGTTGAAGTGGATAACGGGATTTGCTCTCAAAATCTGTTGACTTGTTCCCGCTAATTCATGGGCCTTGATTGAACTTGGGCTTGAGATTAATATATTCAAAAGCCTTGTTAAGGTTATTGTTTCTTTGATAGACTTTACGGGTTGGATGGGATTAATGGAGAATTTGCGCATTGAATTTCTTTTAAAGGAACTTAGAGTTAAAATATTAAAAATTAAATTAGTTCAATGTAAATGATAAAATTTGAATATGACCCCTTCTATTGTGCCTAATTTGTACACTACAAGAACAAGGAAATTCCAAAGATGAAATTCGTTGAATTTGGCCAAGATTCCAACGGAAAAGTACCATTGGTAAAATAGCCGTTGGAAGGGCAAAATTCCAACAAAAATATTCCAAACAAGATTTATCGATTCGATTATCCAATCCTTGGAAAAAAAAACTTCAATGATTATTCTGATGGTAATTCGAATGGAGTTTCGAACGGTAATTTCAATGGCATATATCGTTGGAATATTCAATCATTTCATTTCATTATCTAATATATTTAACTTCCTTAGGGATCACCCATCATACATTTGTCTAAGTCAAGCATGTTTAACTATGTAGTTTCAACATGATAAGCTACAAAAAAGAAAATTTATTTATGATACGGATATTACTATTAAATCTTTTAATCTCTATTGAAAATTTTCAACGATACTGCAATTTCAAATGGAATTTTCCAATGCCATGGTATGGTGTTGGAATATTAAAACTCCAAATAAAATTCCAACGACTTATTCCAATTGTTTTGTTTATCGTTGGAATTTCTGATGGAATATTCAAACGATATGCTTTAATGATAGAATTTTCGTGGAAATTTTGAAAATTCCAACATCATTTTCAATGGTTTTGTTTACCTTTAGAATTACTGTTGGAATTTTTCAATGGTTGTTGTGATTTTGGAATTTCTGTTGGAATTCAAAATTCCAACAAAAATTCCAACGGTTAATTCCAGTGGTCATGTTTATCGTTGTAATTTTCCAACGGTATGTTGTAGCATTGGAATTTTCATTGGAATTTTAAAAAGAACAAATTATTAAAAGTAGCCATTTTGAATAGGACAAAAACTTTTCTAACATGTGAGATAAAAAAATACTATTTTCTCAAATTAACAATGGTTAACCGCATCTCTTCAGTATATCGACTCCATAATGACTCAACAATGACTCCAAAGTCCAAAGCAACAGTGCAGCCAGTGCCAATTCCTTGAGTTGACTTTGCAATTTGCATTAAATTTGCAATTCATTTCCCTTCAACTACTCAGTCCCCCCCCCAACTAGGCATCTCAATATACTCAAACTCTACAATACTTTTTCATTTCAGTATGCAATAGTATTCCCTCAAATTTTACTCCACTTGTTTACACTTTTCCCAGCTTAGAAACAACATTCTTCATGTTCACGCTGAAGCACAATTTCTGCTTATTTATACTTAGGTCGACAACCAACTCAAAATTTACGTTAAGGTAACGCCCTTACAAGTTACAAAGATTCCTATCAAAGGAAGACTTGTGAGAATCTAATCATCTACATTTATTTTGCCATCATCATGATTTTAACAATATTTCCTAATAGTATATTACAGGGGGTAGTTAGTTGTTGAAGGCAATGGCTAGTCGCTATATTGGAGTTCATTCCCTCATTTACGCATGTGACATATAAATTGAGTTACTAAGTGTCATAAATTTGGCAGAAGTAGTCATGAATGGCTAACTAATAACCGTATGATTTTCCTTTTGCTAGAGTACTCCTTCAGTTGCACTTTATAAGTGACATATATTTAGTTACAACTGATTTTCAGTTTCTCATTGTTTATTATATTTATTGGGTGCAATTAGGTTGCATCCATATTTGAGATAATAGGAGTCCTATTTAGATGAGGTTTACATAGAAATCTCTCCCATTAGGACTCTAACTGAGATATGAGATTGAGATATATATTGATATCTCTCCCTACAAAATATCAGTCCAGAAAAATATCGTTCCTCACATAGAAAGAATAATCTCTCTCCTAAAATTTCTCTCTACGGTTTTCTTCTTGGAGCATCACCAAAGTTCTCCAAGGGTTTAAAGTATGCAAATCCAAATAAATAATTCTAGTAATTATTTTTGTGCATTATTTATTTGCTATAGTGTTAATGCATGTAAAAATAATTTGCGCAATTTAGTGCTTGCAAAAATTATTTTTGCGCATGAGAATGCTTACAACATTATTATTGTGCAATATGATGCATGAATAATTATTTATTGCACATATGTAGCAATGATATTTTTTCTTCCGCATTAGTTACATGAAAGGAAAAATTATTTTTGCGCATTAAAATGCTTACAACAAATTAATATTTTTTTGTGCATTATGATGCATGGAAAAATTATTTTTGCACATTGGTGCATTGAATTTTTTTCGCATAAGGTGCGTAAAAAAATATATTTTTTGTGCATTAAGGTGCAAGCAAAAATATTCTATGTGGTTTTTATTTATTTATAAGTTCCATGCTTTATTAATTGCTTATGTATGCAATTTATTTTGTGCTACAATTATTTTGTTGATGTGATATGCATCATCATGTGTGGGGAATGAATGGACATTGACATACGGGTGTTCATGTATTTGAGTGTTTACTGTTTTACATTAATATTATTTTGGAAGTTAATTTTTGACAATGGTGGTAATTTGGTATCCTCATTTATGTTTTTTACTTTTTCTAAATTGATGTAGTAGACCTTGAAAATATGCAATTTTTTAAATTATTTCGAGGCATGTATTCATTGAGCTGATTTTTGGAGGCTATGTAACATCAATTTTATGAGGATATTTTTTATTTTACCACCATATGTTTAAATTATCTCCACATGATGCACCATATGTCATTGTCGCCCATTAGGGCTATATTTTTTCGTAATTACTTATATCGCATAGATGCATGCATGATGTATTTATGGACTTTGATAATTTTATTCCAGGATCAGTAATTTTTATTGTGGTCTTCAATTCGGTGGGAGATGATTACTAGCCTTGGTGGCAAATTTTCGATCTCATTGAATTGAAGAAAATAATAAATATTACTTGGATCCAGAACAAAATTTTTAGATCAGTACCTAATTGTTTGCGCAAATTATTGAAATGTGTTTTTAGACCAAACTCACCAACTTTAGTTTAGCCAATTTAGCATGAAAATAGACAAAGTATCCAATATTGTCGCGACTTAGACACAGACAATATTTTTGTGGATTAAAGAAAGTATTTGTGCTTTATTTATTTAATCCGCAAATATAAGAACTTAATTGCCCGAAATAATCGCAGTTGAGATGCTGATGATATACTTATGGATCAATGATTAATTTTGCGCTTTAATTTGTTTTTTAAGCCGCAAATTTATTAAAAGGTTTTAAGCTCTATTTTTGGAATTTGAGCTTACTCCCTAGTAAATAATCTAGTTATCCAAATTCGCTATTTGAGTTGAATCAAAGATATTAGTTACTTGTGTTATTATTAATGAAAACCGCCTATCTAGAGGTTGATTATAAAAAGTTGAGAAATACACAAGTGAGTGCACTTGTCGCTTGTGCTGACCGGTATAAACCAACTCGGGTGAATATTGGAACAAGCATAATATAGCTTGACAAGAGAAAAAGCTAAAACTAGAACTATAGATTGATCCATAAAGTGACAATAAGTTGTGCCACTTTATCGAATGAGGCAATTAACTATCAACAATTATTAAGTGCACTTATGAGATTGGTAACTTCGCTCATAATTGTACTGAGATGAAGTTTGACTAATTATTTGCTCTCTTATTTTTTCACTAATATTTCCAAATCTCTTCATGGGTGGGTTGTAGATATTGGTTGACTTAGCATGTGGTTTTGAGATTGAGCAAATGTGCATGACTATTATCGGGTTGTGCAGCTATAGAGCGCACAAGAGGAGGCTAAAAAGAGTCACATCAAGCTCAACAGTTGGTGTGAGCAACTTGATGTGTCGATATAGTCTTTCTCGGATAAATACACTTGTAAGATATTTGTTGAGTGAGAAGACTTGTCTATCTTTTTTTTTGTGATGCTTGGCTTTAGATAGTATTTCTTTTAGATCTTCTAAAGATATTGTGGAATGTGAGGTTAGGAGGACGACTGTATTAGCTCGAGGAGGCTTTATTGTCTAACTAGCTAAGGTCAATCTCTCTCTGCATAATTATTTTTCCAGCGGGATAAGCTTGCTGGAAGAATATAAGATGACTACTTTTCCTATAAAGCTAAGTCCACTAAATTGAGTTTTTTATGAGTGGGAGGCACAAATTAACGCATTAGATTTCCTTTCATTGCTATTTACGCTATAAGTTAGTACATTCTCACTCTCATCAGTTAGAAGCGCCAAATTGCTTTGAGCGATTCTTAACAGATTGAGATGTGCTAATAGGGAGCGAAAATAGTGTGTCTAATTAGTTTGGACACACAGTTGAAGGAAATAAAGTTGCAAGTTGAATGATGGTTCTAAATATTTTGCAGCTATATGAGCTCGCAAAGAAGGGACAATCACTTCAAAATGGTTAGATTTATGATGGCGCAAATTGATTTGTGTATTTTGTTGATGCCTACATCATAAAATATGTGTCTCCAAATGATTCTTCAACCCTGTATGAGCTTTAGTTTGGTAACAAGACCAAATTAGTGGGTTTGTGCCTATGTAAGTTCGAGAATATGTGTTCTCAAGTGGAGAATCAAGTCACACAATTTAGGTTTCCTTTTAAAGGGATTTCTTGAGCACATGTGAAGTCATAAGAAATCTTGAAACTATGCGAGTTGCAAGATCCTTAGGAGGCGCTCGTTTCTCTAGCAAGGATGTTATATTTTGTACTCATCTAGGAATCACTGGGATAGTGGGAGCAAAACTAAGTCAGTAGGAGCTAGTGTCTCACACGCAAAGGATTCTCAAATTCCACAAGTAAAAGGAGTGAATATGAAATTTTCCCCATCATCTATATGAGATTGAGTGGGTATCCTTCACAATTACTTTTGTAGGTGTTGATGAGTCGATAGAACATGTGACTTCACTTGATGCTCTAAGTGGATTGTTGTTGCGAAGGAAAAGATAATTCGAATGACTAAGAATAAAGTCTAAGAGCTTGTTAATCTTCTGTCTAGATGCAAGACCATTTGAAACATGTATTTTTGAAGGTCAAATGAAATATAGATGGGTTGATTAACATGTGTGTAGCTCGACTAAGGACAAAATATCTACGCCTGTTAGAAGAGCGTAAATTTTCTGAGATGTTCTCCCTAAGTGGTGAGATTACCTCAATTCGCCTGGTATGTTATCTATTATTGCCACTTTCGTCTAGGTTTGTCCTGGATGATTGACGTTGACATAGTTCAGTGAAAGTTGAATAAGGAGATCTATGTGGATCATCAGATGAATTCAAGAAGTGGAGTAAGAGCGCATTGATTGCTGATCAGGAAACTCCATCTGTGACTTGAGTCATCATTGATTTAATCGAGCTATCATTTTGATAGGCCTACGATGGTCAATTAATTCACTGAATATATGTCAAGAGTTGTATCTCACTGTATATGGCAAAAATGTGATGATTGGAAAGAACATGGAGTTATCGCCACTCAGTGTTGGCTGTCTTTACACTTCATGGTCAAAGATCATATTCTTAGTCAAGAAATGATATCTTCGGAAAATGAAAAGAAATGCTAGCTAGTTTATGTAAGCACTGTCAAATGCCTCATGTGCGCTATGTGCGTACTTAGTAAGTCAAGTACTTAACAGTGTGATTGGTGAGTGGGTATCCAAGTCATCCATGCGCTATTGTGATGCTAACATGTGGATACTTAGATATTTTAAAAGATTGGTCTATGATTTGCTAGAGGCAAATTTGGCATCATGAAATGATGCGCATTGCGCGCACATTCATGATGTATTTTGTTGTCTTGTGATAGTAAAACTGCTTTGGTGTATGGTTTGGGCGCCAAACATGGATGGTAGACCAAACATATTTACTCGAGGCTTTACTTCACTTAAGAGTTTTTGCGCATAGTTAATATTGTTCTCAGGCATACTTTACGAGCGGTGTGGGCGTTCATCCCTTTTATGAGCCTTTGTTTGGAGATATGCTCCAAAGGCATGTCAGTCATTAGGGATTAAGTAGAATTGATTGTGTGGCCTTTGAGAACATATTATGATTAATGAGAAATGTTGGATTCTCATTATGTGTTTGGTACTGAACTTGTGAGTTGTCACCAGGCTTTGATTGGCCCCTCACACGGGCAATCGCTCGGGCGCTAAGAGAGCGGCGAGGATGAGACTTAAAAGATTGTGTCGCATAAGGAGGTTTGCGAATGATCGCCTTCACACTAGAGCAGTGGGGAAGGTTATTAAGTATAATTAACAGTCGCCTTAACTAGAGGTTAAGATGAGATCCGAGTTGATCAATTATGAAGTATGTCCAAACTTCATAAAAACCTGTTTGTAGCCAAATGTGCGAGTTATCGTATGACACTTTGGGAGTGACTATGAGTAATGCGCAGGTCGGGCGCTTGAATAGCGACTGGACTAAGATTTGTATGATATCTCGAGCGTGACATGCCTAAATTGAGTGGGAGCTCCATCATAGCATGTATTCATACTACATGTGCTTTGAGTCGACCGTCTATGGGAAAGTGACTTGAATGGGTCCCTGTCTTCGTCATTGTGTGAGCTCGTATTTTTTTGTACCCTTTGGGACTTTGGACCATGTCATGAGGTGTAAGCTTGATGACGCTACTTTAACATGTATCCAATAGCCATGTGTGATTCGGTCTGTCGGAGCATGTCTAAGAAAGCTGTCAAGACCAAGCTAATTGGCATATGGGGCCAAAGAAAGAATTAAGTTGGTAACACACTTATGTTCTATGATTCATAAATGGCGACTATGTCGGTGTGTTTGACTAGTCATGAATATAGAAACATATTTGAGTGAGTCGAGCATGATCTATTTATTTCATTGAGGGAGCTAGAGATCTTGATGGGTGCGACCAATTGGTTTGGGGTACATAGCGAGTTATTGAGTTGTAGGGTTATGTTAGTTTGGTGATGACTTAATATAACTCTCCTCACATTTGCTTTCTCGCTTGGTCGCAAGCCTTATTCCCTGTATGATAGAAGAGACGTGAGATGAGAACTATGAGGATGTGATTCAAATGAGTCGAGTCAAATATGTATGAGTGGGAGATATTGGGTGCAATTAGGTTGCATCCATATTTGAGATAATAAGGAGTCCTATGTAGATGAGATTTACATAGAAACCTCTCCCATTAGGACTCTAACTAAGATATGTGATTGAGATATATATTGATATATCTCCTACAATATCACCCAAGAAAAATGTCGTTCCTCACATAGAAAGAATAATCTCTCTCCTAAAATTTCTCTCACAGCTTTTCTTCTTGGAGCATCACCAAAATTCTCCAAGGGTTTAAGGTGTGCAAATCCAAGTAAATAATTCTAGTAATTATTTACGCCAACGAGAAATGCGGTTCGTGATCTTGTTCGTGGTTCAACCAATCTATGAGGTTTGTTCGTTGCTCGCGATTCAACGAAGAGGATCTTTGTAGGTCCCGAGGGGGTGTAAGTGTAAGGTTTAGAAGGGGGTTGAATAAACCTTACACAATTTTCGATTTAGTCTTTTAAAATCTACTGAGTTAATTCTACACAGTTTGTGTCCTTGATGGACATCGAATTAGTCACTCAAGTAGAGTTAATCTTTCAAATGCACTCAATTGAGTCATTGATGGAGAACTCATTTGTTGGCTACAATTTAACTCAATTTGTGGTTTTATTTTCAAATGGAAGACTTAACACCCTTAAGTTTGATTAAGCAATATTTTAGAGCTTGATTTAGTACTTATAAATTATCAAATGGATAGCAAATTTATCAAACAGATATAAGCAATTAAAAGTGCGGGAATTTAAATGTTGAAATGTAAATGACACAAGTAAAGTTTTTATAGAGGTTCGAAGATGGGGTAATTCTTCTACTCCTCTCTTCTCCAACTCCTGGAGGAATCCACTAAGTAATGATCGGTTTACAAAGTGGTAGCGACCCAGATACAAGTCTTGATCACAACTGTACCGACTTGATCCTTTGGGACTCGATCCGAGACGCTTGATCACTCGGTGGCTTCTCGTTCGACTCGGCCTTCTTCACAGGCGGTGCGCTTGCTACTCTGACTCACTTGCTCAAGCTCTTTGGATTTGATCACGAAGCCCTCCAAATGCTTAAGACTTAGTTCAACTTTGAACTTTTCTACAATCCTTCCCGGAAAGTAGACCCCTTGTTTTCAAAGGTTTCTCTTCAACTGGTTGAAGCTCTCTTTCCTTCACAGGTAAGTGTTGGATTGATGTCTTGAATATAGGCTTGAGGATTGAGATTGTTTGATTTTTCTAATGTGCTTGTATATCTCACGTATGTGTCATTCATGCATCCCTTTCTCAAACAAACTCCACTTTTATAGTGAACTTTCAAAAATTTGCCCGTTGAAGAGATACACGCTTATTTTTGAAAGTCACTTTGCGTCGTTGGCTTGCGGTTCTTGGAATTCTTTGTTTCCTCGTATGAATTGTTGTTTCACCTTTTCGGAGTTCGACACGGTGTAGTGCTTCCCATTGGTTCATTCCAATTGCACGCTCGGGACCGAGCAGCACTCAGAGAAAGGTGGTATGGAGATATTACTTGTTTAAGTAAATCTCTTGATTCGGCAACGGTTCTTTTACGATTATCTCGACTTGATTGTTTTTCCTTGCTTTCCCAGGTGACTTAGAGTCGACCTTCCAATCATGGATGACTCTTCGTCGCCCACTTGAGACTTGGCCTCTTCTTGAGTTGACTTGACCGATGTTCCACTCGGTTGTATCTCACCGCTTCTTGCCGAGTTCTGTCGCTCTTTTCTTGTCAAATCACTGCCTTGTCTCAGTGAGTTTTCCTTCAAGCCTTCGGTTGTCTTCTTGCATGTTAGGCGTAGGCGACTTAACTCGGCTTTGGACTCTAATTGTTACAATACATTTTGCAAGAATTGGGGTGCCAACTTTCTATTCTAAGTTTTACATGGCATTCATCAAAATCTAAACAATAAAATTCCTAACAATTTCCCCCTTTTTGATGATGCCAAAACTTAAATCATACAAGGATGCAAATAACAAAGATACATACAGATAGTGTATTGACATAGAATGTATCGTGAGAATCAATCTTTTTATTGATCATATCATTCTTGTACTTAACACAACTGTTTACAAGGTGTATCAGAGTATGTAATTGTCTTCACAAAAAATAGAAAATTTATAGCTTTATTACAGAAGACTTACATTGTATGTATTTACATATAAAATACAAGAAGGGTTGAATGAAAGAACACTTCATCTCCTTATTTGTCTCCTTCTTTCATCTTGATCAAGATCTTCTTTCTCTTCTTCTCTTCTTTTCGTCATCATTTGCCTTCTTTTTCTTCTCATATGCCTTCCTGGCGCCTTCATCTTTCCTTGTTCTTTCCTGTCTCTCCTGTCATATAGCCGAGTTTGTCTTTTGTTTTCTACTTCTATTCTCTTTACATACTCGGCGTTAGTTTTAGCCACTCGCAGATTTGCCACTTGGTCAAGCCCGGCCCAGAGATCCTCCTTTCTTTCCCGGATCTCGTATTCAATATTCTTGGGCGGAGGCACAGGTCCAAGCTTCTCCTCCATCGCCGCTTTTCCTCTACCTCTGGGCGTATCTTGTCTTGGGGCTTTTTCTTTCCGGTGAGTGCCAGTGGAGTGACAATGAGAGAGGCTTGGGTTGTCTCATTGTCGTCAGGCCTTCTTCACATAATGTGAGACCCTTTTCCCAAGACAGTCCCAAGCTTGAGCCATGGACATATTTGCAAAATATCCTTGATTCGAGCGTTTTGAATTCGTCAATCGATCTTCGCTCTGTCCCCGACATCCGAAATGGCATACGTGTCTCTGTCAACCGGAATGCCTCCGTGTTCTTTCAAGATGTTCATCACCCTGGCATCCATTCTTCCTTCCACCTCCTTCATCCCTGCTTCAATTGCTTTTCTCTTCTCGGCCCGTAGAAAGCAGAGTGTTGGAGAGCAAGGCGAGTCACTGGGAGTTTCCGCTTATAATGTCACTTTGTGACAGGACCTGTTGGGGGTTTGTGCAATCATCAAGGTCATGTCTTTTGATCCTTCCCCTCGCAGATTTTCCTTTCTTTAGTTTCAAAATTTCTCAACTTGATTTTCCCTTTCACCGCTTCTTTCTCCGCTTCCTTTCTTTTCCTTCGGATTTCTTTGCTTTAAGGTATTCCTCTTCCCCTTTTTGGCATCATCAAAGGATAGAGGAACCCCGAGGGAACATATCTTTGGCAAGCATGAAGTCGAAAGTCTTCGATGGTTGAATTCTGCTTCAAGTCTGCTGCGTTGTATGCAAGACGAATTCGCATCGAGTAGCGTTGGATTTTGCTTTGAGATCAGCTTCATCTCGGCCATGAGAAGCGCTGAATTTCCTTGTCATGTGTTCTTCCAAACGCCAGATATCATTTGCATTCTCGCTCACGCGTGACTTGATCTCGGCAGTGTGAGCTTCATGCATATGCTCAATGTGTTCCTCACCGTTTCGCATCAACATTCTCACTCTCCACACCTTTGACTTATTGAACAAGGTTCTCAAGTATCTCACTGTTCCACACGCATTGATTCTTTGTTGCCACCATTCTCTTATCCGAACGTTATGCCTCTTAAGTTTGTAAGGGTGGCATCTCGTTGTCCAATCGCATGTCCAAAAGGCGATGCCTCTCCATCTTTTCAATTTCAAAGAAAGAGTGCCTTGAACACTTCTCGTACTTGGTCATTGATTCTTGCGGTGATGGCCATACATCATCGAAATCAAAATCTACTGGAACAATGGTGCCTGAGTGAAAAACAGGAGGCTGTGCGTGATAACGTGCTTGCTCGTTTCGACTCTTCGTGGAGTTCGTATCTCCGTGAGAAAGGAAAGATTCTACAAAAGATTCATCACCGCCGATCGGGATTTGTTCGATGATGAGCGGTGCGCGTGAAGTTCTTTTGGGAATCGATCCAGTGTAGCTTGAGGAGCCGGAGCGGTGGTTTTTGGTTGTGGGTTTGGTTGTGAAGTAGACCAAACTTGCGAGCCTCAATTTGTCTTAACGGCCGTTGGTCTCGGTGATTTTTCCTTTTCGATTGACTTATCCTCGGCCTTATCGGCGCGTCATCGGACGATGATGAGATTTCTAGAGGTGGCTCATCATCAAAGTTAAAAGTTTGACGAGTAGTCTTGGGATCGACTTGCTCGTGCTTGGAACATCCGCGAATCGAAGTCTTTTGGATTTGTCAGCGGGGTTGACTCGAACTTCTTTCATCGCTTTCCTGATCCCGGAAAAGTGACATCGGGTTGTCTGGGAATCATGAAGTGCGCGATTTCCTTCTCGGATGGGTCGATGATTGCAGGAGGGATGTTCTCTACTTGACCTCTTTTCCCGGGAAGTCTCAACCTAAAGTGGCCTTCATTTCCTCCAGCGGTCTCTCTGCTGCGAGTCTTGGTCCTCCTTTCGACGGTGTCGTTGTCTCGTGGTCTTCTACAGATGGCATCCATTGGAGTCTCAACCCCATGGATTGCACTTTCATCATCGCCAGTGTTAACTCCCCCGTACATTCTTCTCGGCCTCGATCGCATCGCAAGCGTCTATTAGCCATCGAAGAGGTGGCACCTCGGTGAGACGAGTCTCAATAACGAGCTTCGTTGATGGCACTCTTTGTTCTTCTTGTGATTGTAATTTCTCTTCTTCGCCTGCTTCTTTGTGGAGTTATCTGCAAAGATCCTCCGGCCTTGCTGCGGTGGAGAAGGATTCCCCTCACCGGCGCGCACCGGTGAGTGACTTGGAGTGGGGTCACTCGTCTCGGACTCCGGTTGTTTCAATTGATGGTTCGGCCGTTGGGGCGGTGGTAGCACATCTTCAATAGGGGTTGGCTCGTGGGGTCCCCACAAGCCCAGTTTCATCGCCATTTTTTATCGCTTCTTCCGAGTGAGGGGAAGTGGTAGCAGAACATCGGTGGCTATTTGCTGAACCACTCCCATTGGATCGATTTCACTGTGTTTTGGAGGACTCTCCTAGTCCCTCCATCGGTCTTTTTGCTCGTGAAGGATTTCTTGATTCATGCGAGTGCTTTGCGTGATCTCGCAACTCTTCTCGTGGGCAAAGAAGATTCTGCGGTTCCTCATCACTTTCGGAGAAGACATCAAGAAGAGGATGGAAGTGTTCTGGGTGCTGGGAGATAGGGGCGGATGCTTGCCTTCTCACGTCTTCGGCTTCTTCAGCCTTGCTTTGCTCTCTCCCCTGTCCTTGTAGATTTGCAGGATGTCTAAGTTAGATTTGTCCTCATCAAGTCTTTGGGAGCACGAGTAGTCGATCGAGAAATTTAGATTCTTCTTCTTCTATGAATTCAGGCCGTTGGAACTGTTCCTCGACTTGCTCAACTTCCATTTTCTCCACTCACGCAGACGATTTTGGATGTCGGGTAAGGTGGAGATAGGATCATTACATCACTATTCGCTGGGCTGGTTCTTCAGGCTTCACCATGTGAGCTACCGTTTGTGTCTTGGGTTGCCTCACGACGCCTTCATCGACTTGGCGGTTTCATCTATTACATCCGGAGACTCTTACTCAGTAGTCTCCTGATTTGTGTTAGGCGATAATCGACTCATTTGGTTTTTCTGTTGATTTGTTTGACGAGTCTCCTTCGTCTCCTGGTTTGTACCGGGGAATTTTCAGTTCGGCGGCGTCCTCGAGTCTTCGGGGCGTGGGTCGGTGATTGTGTTTGTTTCGAGGAGCTGGCCGTCTCAGGCTTGTTCGCTTCTCCTCCTTTTGACGACGGTGAAGGCATTAGTGAGTCCTTTCTCGACCGCCTGCAGGGCAGTGACACTACCGGGGCGGTGACTTCTGGCACTGCAGGGGCAGGAGCATGTTTGGTTCTCTTTCTTTGCCGGCGGGATCTTATTTTTTGGCAGCAGGGCAGGGCTTCTTTCTTGGCCGGAGAGAAGCATTTGTATCTTCTGGTCGGTGATTCCCTCACCGTGTCGACTCTCTTGGCATAAGCTCGCTTCGAGCACCGAGAGAGGTTAGCTCGAACATCCTCTTGTTGACATGGAAAGCCTTCCCATGTCTAAGAGGTACTTTCACTCCGATGAGTGAAGCCAATCACTAGGCCATATCCTAGGATCCTCCAAATGTGCCATCTTCTTTGAAGGACTTGTTCCCACGTTTTGACAGTTTGTAGATAAACTCGGCTCGGTTTATCTTCTTTTCTTCCATGATTGCGTGACCATCACAACTGACTTTGCCTTTGATAGTTGGTCAAAGCCGCCAAATTTGATGTCGATACATTTGGCAACTATGTCCAACAATTTATGATAATCCTCCTTGCAGCTCTCTTGTTTCTTTGTGTATATAATTTTATCGCAAAGGTCGGACTTGGCTATCTCTTTCCATGCGTCAACCAAGTTTACATCACTTCCTTAATTTGGTTGCTCCTTCTGCGGTAGTGAGCAATATTCACCAAATCTTGGCGGTGATAGTCACCGCTTCCGTGAACAGATGACTTGATTCCTTCATCGTGAATCTCGGCATTCACGTAGAATTGTGCGACCTCCTCCACATAGGTCATAGGATATTCCAAAGCGTTAGAAATGGTTTGATCCGACGCGTTTCCAACTTCTCCGCGATTTTCTTCACCAGGGTGTCGTCGGACCCCTGCTTCACCATTCCGTCGAAATCCACGGTCGAACCGGTGTGGATTTGTTTTCCCAACTTGGTAAAGTCATACGTTGATGCCATTTCTCAGAATAATTTCAAGGAAAAGTTCAGAAATTTTTTTTTTTTAGAGTATTTGCCTTTGCCTTTTGAGAGAAAAAGATGAAGCAGTTTTTGGAAGTGTGAGAGAGAAACGGACGAAAATGGTTTAAATATGGTTTATGAAAGGACGTGCAGACGGTTTTGAATTGTGATCGAAATCAACGGCTTGGATTTCGTGCGCTATTGAGCATTTCACGTCTCGTATTTAATGCGGCAAAGCATTTATATCCAATCATAAGTTTAGTGTGCAAACTTTATGTATCGTACACATCATCATTATCTTTGACGTGTTCCTTAAAACATTCCCGCTTAAGTTAAAACGATTGCGTTTTTGTCACTTTGCTTATAAGTTATTCAGCTTATCTCTTAGCCGATTTAACTCTACTCCTCGCAGATTCTCTTGTTGACTCAAATTATCACCACTTCGGTGTAGTTGTCTTTTCCGTCTGGTGATTCTTGAGTTGATTTTTGTTTTACTCTTTTTCACTTCTTTCATTCTAATTCTCTTCTTTGATTTGTCCGAGTGTCGGTTTCAATTAACCCCAACTCATGCTTGAGTTCTTCAAATCTTGACTCACATAATGGTTTTGTGAAGATGTCACTAGTTGTTTATCGGTTGAGATGTATTCCAAGATAATGTCCTTCTTTTCAACATGATCTCTTATGAAATGATATCGACATCTATATGTTTTGTTCTTGAGTGCAACACAGATTTTGAGTGATTGAATGGCACTTGTGTTATCACACATGATTGTAATTTCTTTTTCTTCAACTTCATAGTCTCTCGGTTTGTTGTCTCATCCATAGGACTTGGGCTGCAAATTTTGCCGCAGCCTGACTATGTATTCGCCTTTCTGTTTGTAGAGGTGGCTATTGAGTTTTGCTTCTTGCTAAACCAGAAATTAGTCTGTTTCCCAAAGATTTGACAGTGCTCGAGGTGCTTTCCTATCCACTCGCATCCAAAGATAATGTAATCGAATAGCCAATTAGCTTGAATCCACCTTCCTTTGGATACCATAGGCCTACTTCTTGGCTTCCTTTCAAGTATCTCAAGATTTTTTCTTTGTCATATGGTTCTCTTTTGGAGCAGATTGAAATCTTGCACATACACCTGACAAAGGTGATGTCCGCCCGCTTTCTTTGTGAGATAGAGCGTTGATCCAATAAGTGCTCAGATCTTGTTTGATCTCTGTGCTTGCGTCTGCATCCATGTCCATTTTGATGTGTTCATTGGTATTTTTACTGAAGACTTCTCTTCCATACCAAACTTCTTCATTACATCCTGGTATATTTTGTTTGACTTATGAAGGTTCCATCTTTGTTTGTTTCACTTGAAGTCCAAGGAAAAATGTCGCTCTCCCATCATGCTCATTTCAAATTTGCTTTGCATGAGGTTTGAGAATTTTTCACATGACTCTTTGTCGGGTGGATCCAAAAATGATATCATCCACATATATTTGAACAAGCAAAGTATACTCTTTTTGTCTTGAATTAAGAAAAGTGTTCTATCTACTTTTCTTTTGTGAATCCATTTTCCGTGGGGAATTGTGACAGGTATCATACCATGCTCGGGTGCCTGTTTCAATCCGTCACAGGCTTTCTTGAGTTTGTATACCTTGTCTCGAGTCTTCTCGCTCAAATCCTGGTGGTTGTTCAACATACACTTCTTCTTCCAATAACCCATTCAGAATGCACTTTTTACATCCATTTGATATACGGTGAAATTCTTGTGAGCAAAGATAGGCAAGAAACATCCTTATAGCTTCCAATCTTGCTACAGGGGCAAATGTTTCATCAAAATCTATCCCTTCTTCTTGACAATATCCTTTGGCTACCGAGTCTTGCTTTGTTTCTTACCACAGAACCTTCCTCGTTCATCTTATTTCGAATACCCATTTGGTTCCAATAACATTTTGATGTATGGGTCTTTGCACTAGTTCCCATACCTTATTTCTCTCAAACCGATTGACTCTTCTTGCATAGCTTGAATCCAATGTGTGTCATCCAATGCTTGTGACACATCTTTTGGCTCTATTTTGCGAGATGAAGCATGTGAACATAGCTTGTTGAGTTAGATCTTGTTTTGACACCTTCTCTTATATCTCCAATGACAAGTTCGGTGGATGGTCTCTCACCATCTTACATCAGGTTGGAGTGAGTTAGCCGGATTGATCGACTTGATTTGTGTTGTGTTGTGGGTGACTCTCTCGTAATCACTTAGTTGTAAATTTTCCACCGCTTTTGAGATTCAGCTATCTCATGCCTTCTTCGAATTGATAATCCCCTTTCGAACCAAAGATAGGGACTCTTCTCAAGGTTGGACGATTGACTTGTGTGACTCTTCAATGTCTTCCCCATTTATATTTGGCTCACCGAATACTACATGAATGGATTCTTCTCGTAACCATAGTTCTTTTGTTGAGTATTCTGTAGGCTTTGCTTTTCGGTGAGTATCCTAAGAAGATACCCTCATCGGCTTTAGCATCAAAAGCCTTTAGGTTGTCTTTGCCATTGTTGTGGATGAAGCATTTACATCCAAATATCCTGAAATATGCAACATTTGGTTTTCTTCCAAATTCAGATCTCATAGGAGTCTTTGTCATTTTGTCTATTTATCATACACATCTGTTTTGGGTGTAGCGGTGTGTTGATTGCTTCACCAAAATCTTTTTGGTAACCCCGCTTCACTAATGGTCTCACTTCTTTTTGAGGGTTCATTCTTCTTCTCGCAACTTCATTCTCTGTTTGTGGAGTCCTTGCGGCCGATAGTTCATGACCAATGCCATTCTCACTACAAGATTGAGTTATTATTCCATTGACAAACTCGGTTCCTCTATCCGATCTTATTTTGATAATGGTTTGACTCTTCTCATTTTGTATCCTCTTCATCACCGTTTGTGGTAGCTTTTGTAGAGTTTCTTTCTTCTTGCACATGAATATTGTCCATGTATATCTTGAGTAGTCATCTACTACCACCAAGGTGTATTTCTTTCCACTTATTTGGTTGGTTCCATGGGCAAAATAGATCCATATGAAGTAGATGCAATATTCTTGTTGAGGATGGGCATGTCTTTTCTTTGAAAGACGACTTGATTTGTTTTCCCTTCCGACATGCATCACATATACTCTCCTTCAGATATCGAGTCCGGAAGTCCTTCTACCGGATGACTTCTTGCTAGCTTGTTAATTGTTTTGAAATTCAGGTGACTCGACTTTTGTGCCTGACCAACTTGATTCAATTTGTGCTATTTGCTAAGAGACAGTCTTGGGTGTTGCGATTGACCAATCCACTACATACATATTCTTCTGTCATTTCTTTGCAAGACAACTTCATTTGATTCAATATCCTTGATTTGGCATACACCCATGTTGAATCCAACATTGTAGCCCTTGTCACGAGTTGATCGATGCTTAGTAAATTGAAGTTTAGTCCTTCAACATACGCAACATCGTGATTTCTAAACCATTCCTTTTGATGGATCCAATGCCTCTTATTTCACCAGAGCTTCATTTCTCCAAATATGACTTTTGCTCCTTTGACTTCCTTGAATTTTGACAGATTTCTCTTATTTCCTGTCATATGTCCGGGAAACACCACTATCCATGTACCAGGTTCCTTGGCATTTCCATTCGCTCAACCAATCAAGGAAATTAAGTTTTAGGTACCCATTCTTGTTTGGGTCCCGAGGGGTTAGAGTTATAACATGATCCAACCAACCTATAGCCAAATGATTTGACTCACAAGAGGTTGCCATCTATCGATTGCCATAATCATAATTAATCCTGGCAAATTGCTTGGGGATTCTAGTTCATACAAATTTTGTCTTTTTGTGTAGACTGCGTATACGTGTTTTAGCAATTGCCTTTCTTGGGTAATTGTGGTGTTTTTGAGTGTAGTGCCTAGGTGCATATGTGTCCGATGAAAGCTCTTGTGCTTTTGGAATGGCCTTTTTTGAGTTCTAGGCCTTTGCCATCAGGCTTATATTCCATAAGTCGTGTCCGATAGTTCACATTGTTCCAATCTTGGCTTGATATCTTCTACCAATCCCATCATATGTATTTCTTTTATGGATTTTTCCGGGATTTTTGGTAGCTCGCTTCTTCTTTACAGAGTATTTTTACGTTTGGAGTCTCTTTGAGGAACTCGGTGAATCTCTTTCACCGCCCTTTCAAAGACACTCAACTGGTTGTTTTCCTTTTCCTTTGTAACCAAGGCCAGTTTGCTTAGTATTGTGCTTTGGAGTGAAAGTGTGTGCAATATTTAGAGTTTTGGATTTTTCGGACTCTTCATGACTTGAAGATCCTTTTTCCAAAATTACTTTGAGGTTTGACATGGCACAAAGGAATTAAATCCTGCTGTCTTGTCTCCACATTCTCTTTGACTCATAATAAGATCATCCAATGATTTAGATGCCTTAGTGAATGAGGCAATAACATTCTTGAGGTCATTCTCCCTCTTTTCTATAGCGAAGCAATTTCTCGCTACTAATTTAGCATTTTCACTTTAAACTTTCATTTTCAATTATTTGACAGTAGTGCTCACTTCCTTAGTCACTTTGAGTTTTGACTTTTAAGAGGTTTGTTTTCCTCATTCAATAGTGTGTGAGGATTTAATGTGCTCAAAATCTTTCATCATTTTGCCTAATGAATCATAAAGATCAAGAGGGTGATGAAGTGTGTGTCACATGTCACTATCACTATAGTGTCCGAGCTTGTTGAATTAGATTGTACCTCATCTTCTTGATCTTGTTCTTTGGCCATTAAAGCGGATCAAGGCTTCTTCTTGAGTCACTCGAGTAGTCACCTTCATCGCTCTCTCGAATGGTTGTCTCTTTTGACTTGGTGTTTCAATGATCTCTGACCATCATTGCCTTTTTCTTTTCTTGTCTTCTTTCTCTCAAGACCTTTCTTTCTTTCTTCATTCTGCATTTGTTGACTACAGGATATGAGCGATCAATGGCATAGTGACCTGGTTGTCTACAATTCCAACATAGATATTGGCCTTTTGATCGACTCTTTCTACTCGAGTTGTCACCTTTGATACTCAACTTGTTGATGATCCGTTCTCTTCGTTGGCCTATCATCCCTTGATTTGGAGGGAGCGAGTGTCTTCTCCGGAAGATTCACCTTTCTCTCTTGTAGTTCTTGTTAAAGAACTTGTTAAATCTTTTGACCATCGTGGTTATTTCCGGGTCAATGCCTCTTTGACCTCGACTCTCTTCCCATCTTTGACAATTAGAAGCGAGTTGTTTTGGGTACATTTGTCTCTTCCTTTCTTTTCTTTCTCACCAAACTCAGGGCTTTGAGGTCCGAGAATAGTTCATGGTTGGATGTCTTTGATAGGTCCATGGAATGTCTCGCTGCCGTGACCTTTATTTCCCATTCAACAAAGACTTTTAGATCTTCATACACATTTCCTTGTGTATATTCCTTTCCAAGTGTAGCAGCTCATTTGTGATTTACGTAAACCGAGCGCCTAGTTGATCCAGATTCTCTCCCGAGATCATTTTGAAATTTTCAAACTTCTCATGTACCATTGATAATTTGTTTTCTTTGATTTGCTTCCGAGCCTTCATGATCAATGCGGCTTGTCCTGCATTTTTAGCCGTTTTGCATGATTTGACTTTGTTGAAACATGGCTTTGTCAAGGTTTTGTAGAGGATGTCCTTGGCTACATTATCCAGGTTGTATCTTTTCTGTCATCATTTGTCCACTCAGTTCTTGGTTTTTCAACCATGATGGTCTAGAGCAACATCTTCTTCTCCTTCAGCCGCAACTCTGCGACAAATGTGTTCACCTTTAATATTTGTAGAGGCCCATCTTCTATTACTATCCACATCTCATCATGTAATGCTGATAGATGAGCCTCGTGATACGAATTTTTCCAATCATCAAATTCTTCAATAGTGAACATAGGGATGCGTGTCAAATTTGCTTCCATGATAATGACTTTTAATAAAAAGAATTTTGAAAGTTTAAGTACTAAAGCAGACTTTTGAAAAGTTTGGAGATCTAGTTCAAGCCATGCGGAGGTTCAATGAACCAACCGCTCCGATACCACTGTAGGTCCCAAGGGTGTAAGTGTAAGGTTTAGAAGGGGTTGAATAAACCTTACACAATTTTCGATTTAGTCCTTTAAAATCTACAGAGTTAATTCTACACACTATGTCCTCTTGATGGACAGTCGAATTAGTCACTCAAGAGTTAATCTTTCCCAGCTGAGCTGTTGATGGAGTAACTCAGCTGTTGGCTACAATTAACTCGCTGTGGTTTTTATTTTCAGCGGAAGACTTAACACCCTTAAGTTTGATTAAGCAATATTATA
>JABTTQ020001094.1:0-50000 GCA_016081115.2 Rehmannia glutinosa
AAGACTTTTTTAACAATTGTAAAAGTTTTGGATTGTTTTCCAAATACTTACATTACTTAATAGAGCTTTGTTAACTATACGAAAAGTGCACAATTATATAAATTAACACATAACATTTCCTATTGGCATAAGTTGAATAGCACATAACTTTTTCTCGTTGGCATAAGCCAAATAACACATAACTTTTCCCGTTGGCATAAGTCAAATAGCACATAATCTTTCCCATAGGCACAAATTTTCATTTCTCGTGGCATGAGACTAAAAATTTTCTTTGAAAAATTTTAAGAAATGAAATGTCATATTTTTCTTTCCCGTGACACGAAACCAAAAATTTTCCTAAAAAAAAAAACCATTCATCCTTCGATTTCCATTGCATAACCAAAATTACAAATTCACATTCCCCTCAAATTCTGATGGGCAGCGACAAGAAAAAAAATATGTGATGAAAGGGAATAAATAATGAAAGTTTTTCCCTGGACTATTAGAAAACATGTGGGTTGATGAAAGAAATATAAATGCTTTATCTTAAATTTTTTTCTGAAAACATGGGAGAGTAGGGTGAAAATAGGGATGTTGGCAAGAGTGGCCTAAAGTGACATATAGTGGGTGTTAAAGTGGTTTAAAGTGGTAGAAAAATGGGAGAGTTTGTCTAAAAATATGATTCCAAAGTGGTAGGAAAATGGGAGAGTTTGTCTAAAAAGACAACTTATTTATTTATTTATTTTTATTTTTAATTTTTTGATAATCGGCCAAAACGATTTTTTGGCCGATTTGAGAAAAAATAGGGCGCCTAGCGCCTAGGCGGCCGCCTAGGCCGATTTTTACAATATTGCTAAAAAAGGACAACTTCAATAATTGATAATTAAATATACACATATATATAATATTAATCTTATTATGATTATTAATAAAATTAAAAATAAAAATAATTAAATATGATAAGATTATTACGGGTTGTACAATACCAGTTATTGTAGCATCAACAGAGAGAAGTTTTCCAAAACTAAAATTGATAAAATCACACTTGCGTTCAACTATGTCTCAAGTAAGAATGGGTTGTAGTGTAAATAAGGCTTTGGAAAATCTAGATTTTTTCATGACTATTTGATACTTTTTTTCATATATGTTTGTAGGTGTTGTTCTTGTTGAATATTGTTGATGATAAAAAAGAAGTCCATAGTTGGAACTTAAATTTTCTTGGGGAAATTACATAAAATACCATCTTTTTGATAAACATGCCATGAAATATACTCTTATCACTTTTGTATTTATTTTTTTTCCTTTTGTACCTATTTTTTTTTTACGCTCATGCATATTTTTTAATTTTTCTTTTTTTTTTTCATTTTTTATGTTCATGTATTGCTTTATATGTTATATATGTTGTTTCGATATTGTTTAAATTTGTTTATTTGTTGTTTCTTTCTTGTTAATTTCGATGTTTCAAAACAACTTTTACCGATTCTTTATGCTATTTTTTGTTCATATTTTATTTTGTACATAGTTTCTATTGTTTCAATGTTATTCTATAATATTTTTAATGTTGTTCTAATAACCTTTTTTTGTTGTTTTCATGTAGTATTCAATGTGTAAATACATTTTTTACTTATTTTTAAGTTCTTTTTATCATGCGGTGTTTTTAATATTTTATATATTGTTTCTAAGTTGTTTCCATACCGTTTTTAATATTGTTCCGATGTTTCTTTGTTGTTTCCATGTAGTTTTCGATGTGTAAATACAATTTTTACCTATTTTTAACTATTTTTGCTCATATGGTGTTTTTCTATATTATTTCTGCTTCGTTTCTATATTGTTTCCATGTTTTTTAATGTTTTCATGCATTGGATCAAAAATTGAATTGTGTTTTTTATTCATGTTGTTTCTATAATATTTTTAATTCGTTTAGTTTAAATATGTGTTATTTTATGGCGATATTTCTTTATTTTTTATAAGACTTCGAGTATAAAATGGATTACTTAACGGGGGCAAAATTTATTTTTTCACTAAAATTTTATTGAAAGAAACATGTTTCGAAACAATCTTGAAACAACAGCGTAAAAAAGTCCGAAAATTTTATTGGGAACGTAAATTTGTGTGAAAAATGGGCGGGAGCATAAATTTGGGCCAAAAAGGACCGGGAAGCGTAAAATGATGACATTGTCTTCAAAAAGTGGGACAATTGTGTCAAAAGCCCAATTTTCTTATTGTATTTTTTTTTCTTTTTATAGGGCCCATTTTCCTATCGCCATGGACCCCTAAAAAGTAAAAAGTCAGGGTCGACCCTGATGTAGTGAGTGTGTACATGTGTGTGTAGAGTGTGTGTAATTATGTGTAAATGTGTGCAGTGTATGTAATGTGTGTAGAGTGTATGTAAATGTGTGTAAGTGTGTGTTGGGTGTGTGCAATGTTCATAAGTGTGTGTGTGTGTGTGTGTGTGTGTGTGAAAATATGCAATTGTGTATAAAGACAAAAAAAAAAAAATTCAAATGACTAGGTTTTAGGAGGGAGAGAGATTTAAAATTATTTGAAAATGAACTAAGACTTAAAATTGAATTTGAAATCCATTGATTTGGATTTATATACCAAATAAGAGTGTGAATTTAGCTAATAATTTCAAATCACTCATCCCAAATCTCCACCAAATGCACAGAGAAAATAATAACTCGATTACTCATATTTAACATTAATGACATGGTTTCAACTGTTGTTTTTTATGAGGCCTGGATGCAGTAAATGAGATTTGATTTAAATGGTAAAATTGACGTTCTAATATATTCTACAATTAAGAAAACGTAATGGGTACCAACGTATCAGTACTTATCTGCTTTATAGTAAAAGTTTTTTTTTCATTAAATTAATTCCTATTTTTTTTTCATTAAATTAATTTTTATTTAGAGCTATTTATTGTATTGAATAAATGTTCGATAATTTGAAATAACGAATAATGTAATTAATCGTTCTCTTTTACCGAATTAAAGGTGCGGAAATGATAACAATTATATGTAGTAGTGAAGTATATAGAAATGCATCTTATATGAGTTCTTGTAATTATTTAGAATCGAATATATTGGGTCGAGTTTGAAATTGAACAGTTATTTAATTAAGAGCAGGTCTCTTGTGAGACGGTCTCACGGATCTAAATAAAAGTGAGACGGATCTCTAAGAATTGCTCCATCTTGAGAAATACGAAATGAAAATAAATTTAAAAATAATAATGAACCATGAAGAAACAAAATAAACCCTAAAAACATGAACCATGAAGAATAAACCCGAAAAACAAAAATAAACCCAAAAAATAAAAATTAAACCCTAAAAAAACTAAAAATCCTAAAAACCCAAATCAATTAAAAATAAACTCAAGAAACAAAATAAACCCTAAAAAAATAAATATAAACCCTAATAAAAATAAAATCTGAAAAAAAAAAACTTTAAAACTTTGTGTTTAGAAGATCGTCTCACGGATCTAAATCCGTGAGACGGTCTCACGCAAATCTTTGCCTTTAATTAATATTTGGAGTTAAATATTTACAATTTTAATAAACTTGGAGTAATAATGAGGGGTTAGTACAATAATACATGTCATAATTGGAAATTCTTGACCTTCTTAAAACCCTGGTTGCTTTTGCTCTCCATCTTCTTTCTATTTTCAAAATAAATTTGTCCCCAATAGATGACTTTTATTTATTCCTAATAGGTGACTTTTTTCTAGTTAATAAGTTTATCCTATATGTGGGATTATATTTAGAAGATCAGATGAGTCATTACCCGATACATGACAAAAACACTATCATCTTTGGTAGGTGTTGTTTTGTCCAACGCCTCCTTTGCAAAGTTATGATTCTTGGATCAGTTTGATATAGTTAGATTTAATTTTTTTGTTTAGATCTTTATAGACTTTTATGTCATTGTAAGTCAACCAGGGTGAAAGGACGTTTGTGGTGGACCGGTGCTCTTCTTATATTTATCTTCGTCATTTTTGTTCTGTTGTTTTTTTCTTTCTTATAATAGTTGTTAGTTTTTTGATTTAATTGAATGAAATTCATTTTGATTCTCAAAAATTAGTCATAATGGAAAGTCGCATGAACAAAGCATTTATTAATTTAACGATTTATTTATAATTGAACTTGATCGACTAGACAAATCGCCAATTTAAATCATCACCCATGTTTACCCTTAAAAAAAAAAAAAAAAGAAATCATCACCCATGTTCGCATATAAATGATTTATAATGTATGATTACATATATATATTCTTTCCCACCATTTACTGACTTTGTGACATTATGTCATTGTAAGTCAACCAGGGTGAATGGACGTTTGTGGTGGACTGGTGGTCTTCTTATATTTATCTTCATTTTTGTTCTGTTGTAGTTTTTTCTTTCTTTCTTGTTTTGGATACTATAGTATGGTATAATTACAAATTTTACCCCTAAAGTTTTAGGTGATTACAAAAAGAATGTCCACAGAAGTTTCATAAATTACATAATCCCATTGAAGTTTGATTTTGTCTTACATTTTACCCAAATTGTTAGTTGACCTGACTGATTTGCTGACACCATCAAATATCTTATAATTACATCCCTCATATTTTTCTAAATGTTAAAATAGCCCCCATTTTTCGTTGGAAATTTGTAATATTTAGAAAAATTGAAAGATGGTATTGTAAATTGTAAGACGAAAAATTGGTGTTTATATTTAGAAAAATTGAAAAATGTAATTATAGATGTAAGACGAAGTAAGCAAATTCCGACAACCATGGTTGGGTAAAATGTAATTGCTGGATAAGTAATAAATTGTTTACCTTAATACAATAAACAAATCGAAGAGGATTTAAGCACCATTCTAAGTGGATTTGCATTATATCACCAGCAAGAACAGTTTTCTTGGATTACGTATCATCAATATCTTTTTCCGTGTCAATATTTTGCTCTTCATTTTTAGACTTTTAGCATCTTCTGTTGACCCCCGAAGTCACAATCTCAATTTTTATTTTTTTCAATCAACATGATTGGTTTCAAGTTTCAACTATTATCTTAAAAAGTTTATCCCAACGCGAAACCCCACTTAAGGTTTAGGCAGACTGTAAATCGAGGGATATGCATAAGAGATGACCAACGAGATACGAAGCCAACAACAATTCTTGTAATATTTCATTAAAGAACTGTCACGATACAAATTCAAACTCACGACATTGAAGTAATAGACACCTCAATCACTTTACTACTTGCCAACTCCTTTACGCTATTTGGGGCTGATTTCAACTATTATTAATTATAGGAGCCTTAGCCTAACCAATATTGTCTCTCTCTCTCTCTCTATATATATATATATATAGAACTAGACATTTTAGTGGTATCTTCAAGAATTATTGGTGATCGAGGGGAAAAAGGAATAAGAAAAAAAAAATGGTGCTACGAACAGTGGAGATTTTGAAAAATGAAATTCCTTTTGAAGAAGAATCAGTGTATATATCTGAAGATTCAAAAGCTGGTTTGGTTCTTGTAGACATCATTAATGGCTTCTGTACTGTTGGAGCTGGTAGTCTGGTAAGATAAAACTCTATCAAAAAAACTTATTTGATGTTGAAATTTATTTCTATAGCTTGTAACTTATATTGATGTTGTATATTCATTTTTTTAGGCCCCAAGAGAACCCAATAGGCAGATTTCTGAAATGATTGAAGAATCAGAAAAAGTTGCAAGAGTATTCTGTGACAAGAAATGGCCTGTGCTTGCCTTTCTTGACTCACATCAACCTGGAAAACTGGAGCACCCTTATCCTCCACACTGCATCACCGGCACCGATGAATCAAACCTGGTTCCTGGTATATATTTTAGGGTTATTGATTTTTTAGTACATTTGACTAGGGACTTAACTGGTTTACCTGTGAGGTTTTCGAGTTACCAACGGGGGCGGAGTTAGACCCGTATCTTTGAAAGTTTAAATAATTTTAAATTTAAATCAATAAACAATAAATATTTAGTACTAAAAATAAATATTTTAAAATAAAAGATACATATAAATAATAAAATTTTAAAAAATTTGGGGGGCTAAAGCCCCCTCATTGAGGGGCAAGGATATGCCCCTGGTTACAAATTTAGTACCTATATAATATAATTCACTGTTTTTTATAAATTGGTACTTGTTCATTTTTAAGTACGAAAATACCCCAAAAAAACATAAATATAGTCAAAATGAATTTTTGAGTATACTTATTTAAATTATTTTGGTAAAAAAAAATATACTTATTTAAATTATAAAATCAATTAAAATTTGAATTAATTTAATTAATAAAAAATAAAAAGAAGATTTTAAAAATATTAATGAATTTCTAGAAAAAATTTAAATTAATTACAATTAGTAAATTAATAAACATAAATAAAATTTATTTAATCGAAAAAAAATAGTTTAGTTAACTAATTTTAAAATTAGAATGAAAATTAAATAATCTAAAAATTAAAATTAAGATAGTAAATAAGAAAATTACAACAATTTTTTATTAATATATTAATTTTTAATTAAGTTTTTTTATCAAATTTTAAAAAATAACTAATTTATTTTATTTTATTTTTTATAATTAAGAATTTAATAATTTAATTTAAATAATAATGTGTTTTTTCTTAATTAAATTATTTTTTAAATTTAATAATTCTAATTAAAACTTAACTTTTTAACAAAATAAAAAAATCTTGGGGGCATTTTGGTTCTTAAAAGTGAATATGTACCAATTTATAAAAAAATGTGAATAAGTACTAAATTGTAGAAATGAAATATCTATCCATCTCTTATAAACCAAAGAAAGTCTTTTATAAGTAGGGATACTAAACAATAAATAACCCTATATTTTAATTTAACACATGTACACAATTTCAAATAGTTACATAACCTTGATCACCATGTTTGGCATATGCAATGCTTTTCTGCTTTATGTGCAGCTCTAAGCTGGATCGTAAAGAAGAGCCGAATTTTGACGATTAGGCAAAGATTGGAAAACGATGGCCTCGTGGGTTCGATTCAGGAGGATGGTTCCAATGTGTTTGTTGATTGGGTGAAGAATAATAAGATACAAGTTGTGAGTATTTGTCTATCCATCCTCCTATGGTATCAAAAAAACATTTCTCTGTCTCTTTACGGTATTCTTGTATACGAGGTGAGTTGTATCATTGTTCACGCTTCCGTCTGCATCATGGTTGGTCATAAATTGTTGTTTTGCCTTTTAAGATTTGGGACACATAAATTAACATGATATCAAATCCATGAAACTGACTAAACGATGAAATTATGTGCAGTTGTTGGTGGTAGGGATTTGCACAGATATATGTGTGTTGGACTTTGTTTGTTCCACATTATCAGCTAAGAACCGTGGTTTACTCGGTGCGCTGGAGGATGTGGTTGTGTACTCCAGAGGATGTGCTACTTTTGATTTTCCAGTTTCAATGGCAAGAAACACCAAAGATCTATTAGCTCATCCCCAGGTACTACTCTTTTCTTCTTCGGATAATTACAAAAACTACCCTGAAATTTAGCCTAATTACAAAAAGAAAAAACCCAACCGTCTTTTGAAATTATGAGTATTGAGTAGTGAATAATCCATTCTACATTTGTTTCTATTTTACAAATTGCACCCTCAAAAAGAGGGTATAGTCGAGTTTTTTGTAATCAGACTTGAGACAGGCATGAAAGAAAACGTTATACAATGGGAAGTTTGAAATATCATTGATTTGTGGTAATGCAGGAGATGATGCATCATGTAGGGCTTTACATGGCCAAGGGAAGAGGAGCCAAGATCGCAAGACAAGTGTCTTTTATTATGTGAAGAAGCTGTGAAGTAGTAACATTACCTGCAAATTTTACCAGTTGATGTATGATGTATAAATGCAATGAATAAATAACTCCAAGTTTGTAAGTTATAATAATGATTGCAATGTGCAAGTTATTATGTGTTTGCCAGAAGAAATTAAAAATTGATTTAAGGTAAGAGAGTATTTGGTAAATAAGTCGTAAAAGTGGCTTATTTGTGTGTAAGTTAAATCAAAAGACCCCTCTCCCCTAACTTTTAAATTTTGATTAAATAAAGCAGAATCGGAATTAGAAACTGGCATTTGCAAACGCTAAAACGTGAATTTTTTCCCACAAAAATTGAGAACCATTATTTTCAGTGTTTGCATTCGCTCCCAATGTCATGCAGCGAATGTGATCGGTATTGTCCCAATGTTAAATGACTTGTACATAAGAATTTCGTATCGGAACAACATTTCAAGCATCAATCATGTCATCATATAAGGCTAAAGAGCTTCAAAAAACTTCATATACACAGAAGATTATAAACTCTTATTTCTAAATGGCAACAAATTCAATAGCAAAATATATATACAATACAGCAGATGATATATACATTCTGGGAAAAGGATAGATAGCAAGGACAGACTAGCATTTGTTAGATGATGAGCCTGTTATCAAGCAACTATTACAACTCAAAATTTTGGTGGTCAGTTACACAAAATCCCAATGGTTCATTGTGCTAAATAGAAGAGATGAGTCACAATTCACATGGGACTTGGCCTGATTGCTGAAAATCTCCAGCTTCTAAAACGATTTAACGGGAAAGGACTGCAGGCCAGATTCACAGCCTAAGCTGCACAATGAAGTAAAGAAAAACCATCATTGTAAGCATTAGTGCTTGAAAACAGACTAGATAGTAAACAGTGCATCACTTAACTATCCATGTGATCCAGCTCAACACCTCACATGTTTCAAGCAATTTCAAATCATCATCAAGGAAATATATGTAGAGCAAATAATACTTACCTAAGAAAAATGCAACAAAGAATATCTGAAAATTAATGTACATGAAGAAATCAATCCAGCAGCCTCAGTCGATTGAAGAATACTAAGAAGTGGTATTCAGGAGCCCAATACACAAAGCCAACAACTGGGCCTCCTTTAATGTACTGGACAAATTGGTACACAAGGGGTACAATCAGTGAAGTTAAACTGACATTATTTCATGAAAGTGTCAAAAAGAGACACATCCACAGCAGAAAATACTATAAAGTGATTTAGAAATTTTGAACCTTTCCATCCAATATAACAAGTTCACCATCAACCCATCGAGGATTCTGGAATCCAGGCTCGGCCAATCTTCCCTGTCCTCTATATCGAGCAACCTGCAGGGTGATGCAACTAAGAATAGTAGAAATTATTGATATATAACTCAATATACACATTAGACAACATACCACCCCAAATTCTTCAGGGATGATCCCTTTATGTGGAAGTTGATATCTTTTTCCAACTTTTGCACGAAATGCAACCTACAAATAAACAAGCAATATGCTTTGTTAAACAGACGAGAACCCAAAGGGACCTTAATAAAAGTTGATTCAGCTGTTTAGTACCAAATATCCAATAGTTATTATGCAAATATCTTAAGAGAAGGAAAACAGAACCTCCATCTACTTTCGTCCCTATGATCCTCAGTATTATACAATCAACTTCGGACAAACGTAATTCATGCTACAATCCTACTATATAAGCTTATAATAAAATATAGTATCTGAACCAAGCTCTATGAGTTAAACATGGAGTTAGCTGTAGAGAGCACCTCCAGATCTGATCATTCACAAACTTCATGCTAAAACCATACTATCCAAGTTTGTTCGTAGATGTGATATTTTCAAGTCAAGCCCTGGGCTGTCAGCTAAGTATGTTGTGCTAGCGGAAGAGTACATCACCAGATATGCACTTACAAGTCACCCAGTCTCAATAATATTGCTACAAATAATATCCGTTGTCTAACAGCATTAGCATATAAAAATGAGTGAATTACCTGCCCAGCTGGAACATAAGCATCCCCAGTTAATTTAACAGCTTCAACATACTCATAAAATTCAATTTTCGATGGCTTCTTTGTGCTTCCATCCTCTTTCCATTGACCATATCTACGCTTCATTTGAATAACTTCTGAAGTGTAAAGCCCATGGGCACCAATATACAGTCCTGGTAAATGAATATATTTTCCATAAACATACTGTAAGAGCATGGAGCAGCATGCAAATAACAAAACTGGGAGTGAGTAAGGAGAACCATCACATATGTGTGACATAGCTGTCCAAGCACCATTAGGCATTAATAAACAGTTGAAAATTAAAAATCACCATTTAGTGGATCCGAGGAAGATGATACTTCAATGCGGTTAAACGTAGTTGACCCAGACAGTGGCTGACGATTTCGAGCTTGACTGATTGTAAGATTTATTAAATCACCAACATCTTTAAGAACCTGCACATTTTGCTTAAGAAATTAGTGGCTAATTTAATGACTCTGGACAACAAAACTAGTACATAGTAAATGGATCTCTATGCCTAAAGAACTTAAACCAACCTTCATTGGAATTTTCCCTTTGCCAATGGACTTCACAAGATCAAGCATAACATGGTCAATGCTACGCTGAGCTTGAAGCTTAGCTCTTTTGTTTTGTGGAGACTGTCCATCTCCACTAGAGAGATGCTCATTGGCATCTTCCTCCACGGTAAACGTGAATGACATCCGACCCTTTTTCTCCAGCCTGGCTGGAACACGAAGTAAATCTTTAACATGTGCACCACACGACATTTTCTGGATGAACCCATCACCAACGACAACCTCAACTGCAAATTGATTTTGCTCGTCTTCCTCAGTTACTCCACTACCAGCATCCAGTTCAATGTCATTGTGCTCGTCATCGTTTTCACTTTTAATTTCATCGTCAGCATCTACATTTTCTAAGTCATAGTCCTTTTCTTCCTCTTCTTCATCTATTATCTGTTCAATCACCTTAGATATCATATCCCTGTCCACCTTCTCTGGAGCTGTTACTTTCACAACCTTGACCTTCACACCAGGAATCATGTCACGTAAGATATTATCAAAACCAGCATCATCATCCCTGTCTTCACTGTCTGATTCCTCAGAGCTTCTTTCAAACAACTTACTTTTGCTGTCTCTTGCATCACGAGAGTCCAGACTTCTGGAACTTCCTGACGACTTGAAGGATGGAACAGAAAGATCTTGCGGAGCTCCTTTACGCTTTAAGTAAACAGCCTAAATCAAGTGATCCATAACATCTTACACTTAGTTACAAAGTATATTAAACAGAGTGTAATCTGCAGGTAAAGAAGTGAAACAGGTGTTCTTATGAGTAAAGGAAAAGAAATGAAGCAGCAAACGCAACAAATCCTTCCAGCTTTGGGCTTCATTCCAAAATAAGAACAGAAAAACATTTAATGTTCTACACAAATGCGCATCACCCAAGAAGGCAGAAACATATCCTGCATTTTACAATGCCTACGGATAAACAGCCATCACAGATGATGAGTATTCCTAATACTCCCATATTGATGAAAATTTCCCAACAGAAAGATGCAGTCAAAGCAACTGTCCAGTCACCAAATTAAATTCAATATGAACAATAAGAGAAAATAAGTCGCTATGTTGCACATTCCTAGAATCCGTTAACTGCACTTATACCATAACATTGTGGATGCATATACTGAAATATAGTGAATCTTGATGGATGAAGGATGATACCTGCTGCTTGTAATTGCCCTTTTTATTGTTTGTAAGATAAACCTCAAACAAAGGGGCACCATCCGAGGCTGTGGCAAGCTGCCTGCCAAGAAACAGACAGAGAGCAAAAGCAGTAAAAATCGCGATCCAAAATAAAGCAGAACCTAAAAGAATGGAAGGAATGACACTCCTAATGAGAACAAGTGACCCAGCAAGAATCAATGTAGTAAAACTATATTCAGTTGTTTCCCTACCACCTCAATTTGTTGCCAAAGTAAGTAATTTCCATTCCATACACTTACTGTTTCAATATATTATAAGGTAAAAAAGCTGCATTTTTTGGTAAACTAAGAAAATACACCCTTCCCCATCTCTCTCTTCCAACACATAGAATCTATATTCCATTAAAATGCAAGTCTGTGATGTATAGGATTTTCCAAACCAGAGTAACATAGAGTTTATCATTTAATCAACAGAAAGAAGCAGTTCACTTTTCATATAATAGCCTAAATCCAAGGTACAGCAAGAAAACCAATATCGAAAAATTCAAATGACCTTGATTGCTGTAACTAAGTTCTGGTCATAATAAAATCCTATAATAAATAAATACATGAAATTTGAGGCGGATGAACAGAAGGTATGGAAAAGGCTTTCACTCAATTTCTACTACAGAAGAATTCTTCCTCAGAAGATTGTAAAATTGTAAACTGATGCTAATGGTTAAATGCAAATTCCTACACAATTTATACTAAAACTGAACACCTTAACAACGGAAGTAAAGTTTACCTAGGACTGTAGCTTCTAGCAATGTATCGGCCGTACTCAGCACTTATATGAATTATACGACCATAAGGATCATTGGCGTCTTCTGAAATTCCAGCCCACCATCCAACCTGAATGCCAGGTTCAAAAAATAAAAAAAAAATCAGAAGCTAAACAAACATCTGCAACCAACAAAAAAAATTTGCACCCAAGATCGTTTAGGGGAAAAAAATGCAAAAAGAAAAAAGATCCATGCTGGTTTTTACCCTATGGTCTTTCTTGCTAGCTTTCTAATTAATGTGCTCTTGGCAAACAAGCTGACAGGACAGGCATCTGAATTCAGGTCCATTCACATATGCAATGGAACCACAGAAAACTTTGTAAACTAAATCTTGGAAATCATTCTTGTCAACAAGACCAGGTCTCATAATATAGCATTATTTAAAATGTCATAAAATCAGTTTGCATATTCAGCTGGGCATGTAAAAAATTAGCAGTACATATATGCAAAAGATTGAAAGGAAAAATTGCTTTATAATCTAGTAAAATAGTCAAGCATTTGTGTATTTGCATACAAAATCCATGACATGTGCACTTGCATCATATTAAAAACCTTTGGCAAACTCACCAATCCAGCACCAGCATAGTCACGTATAAGAGCTGCATCACCATAACGCTCGTCCTCTACAAATTTCTGCACTTAGATTAAAAAATATCAGATAAGCTAGATAATAGGTATACCAATTAAGTCATGAGAGGGTGGGAGTACTACACAGCACAGAACACTTAAAGTGCAATGTGATGCATAACTGCATAAGTAACAAACATATCTGGAAAAAAGAAAATTCCTACCCTCAAATGGGACATCACTCTGCCAACAGTGTCGTTTGTAGCAGCAGCTGCAATTGCAACCTTAATCCTAGCAGCATCCTCATAATCCTCTCTCTCAACTGCACTGGCTAACTGAGACTGTTGAGAATTAAGACAGACCACGCCAGTGGTCAGAAAATTGCTAAGAGTGTCTTCTTAGACCAGAAAAGGATATTTAGCAGCCACAATGACTGTATATTCCTTTAAAAGGAAGTATCTTTAACCCAACATCAATAAATTCCTAACTAAAACAATTGAATCTAACAAAATTAAAGCTTCCCACAGTACTCACAAAAATTTGATAAAAATCAATAAACATAAACCACCTTCAAAATCGAGACAATGCGTTCCTGCTCATCAACCTCCACGAAATGCCGCCTCCACCTCTCCCAATCCCACTCCCCAAACTCCTCTTCCCCATTCTCCGCCACCACCAAACTTCCCTCCACTCCCTGGTCCCTAAACGAACTCAAGTAATCATCAATCCGCTTAATCGCATTCCTAATCGTCTCCTGAATACCAAAATCCCACCGCCAAGAATCTCCGGAGCCCGATTCGGAGTTGTCGCCGCCACTACTGCTTCTATTGAGGCAACGGCAGCAGGGTCCGGAATCAGAAACCCTAGACAGAGAAACCCCCGACTGCGACGATCTTCTACTAAACTTAGAGGTGGTGAATTTGGAATTACCGAAGTTGAGCTTGTGAGGATTCGGATCCGTACGCGGCGACGGAAACGTCGGCGGACATATCGACGCCATTGCTGACACCTTACGGAGTAGCGATAAATTTATAAAATACAGAAATATATATAGCTATATCTGTGAAGAAATAAATAATAATAATATAATAAACAAGACAGTGTGTATGTATGTGTGTGTGTGTTGTTATTAGTAACTGTGATTCTGTGAATAAAAAAAGAGGAGAAAAATGGAGGTGGTTGAATGAAGAAGAAGGATAAGGATGATATAGAGTATTTTTGTGCTGACGTTGGATATAGCGTTTCGGCCAATCGCAAATTGGAAACGTATCAGAGGTTCCAAATTTTCCTTCAAATTTTTGTTTTTCTCCTGTTTTCGTTTTTTTTAATAGTATTATATATATATTTTTAAATACTTATTTTTAGGTTTCCTCAAAAAAAAAAAATACTTATTTTTAGGTCTATCTTCCCTTTTCCTTTTTCTCCTCTTTTCCCTTTTTCAAAAATTTTATTTTGATTCTTGTAGGAAATTCTAGGTAGGTATGTAGATATACGACCACTCATTATTCTATTCCACCGCAATTCTATTCTATTCCAAAGCACGGATAACTGTCACATGCATAAAAACTATTATATTAGAAACTCATATATTAGATTTAATTTATGCTTCAAATTTAATATGGTAGTTTTTATAGACCGTGACAATACAAACAATTATACCTCAAAGTAATAGTTACATTTTAAATTCCACAATTTTGAGAGAAACTTATAAAACTGATGAACAATCAATAAATGAAAAATTAACTCAACATTTATCCACTGAAGCTTTCCCAGTCCCACAATTACCACAAAAGTACATTAAATTACAACCAGCACTTATGCCTTGACTAAAATTGAAACTATTTACAACCACAACCAACATGAAGAAGCTTGCAATGTCCATGGTGACACTTTATTCCATCAATCCTCACTTTCTTCCTGTTCTTAAAAGGTTTTCTTATTTAACAAGGGATCAGAAATGACTTGGGGTTCGAAATCCGGCTTCAGATAACGAGCAAGCAAATCTGCATAAATCTCATACCGGGCAGTCATTCGAAATCCCCACTTGTCCTTTAGTTGACGGCAGAGGTTCAAATCCATGTCCGATATTAGCAGCCCATCCTTGTGACGGGATAGAGATGGGGTGCACGAGGAATCAGGTGAGGATATATAGCTGGAACCATAGAAATGTCCGAAATCTGCATGTTGAGGCTTCCCATCTCCGGATGTGAAGGGGTTTGGGAAGATTTCAGTCCCAACGCGATTGATTGAACAGACAAAGTAACTATTTGCTATTGCTGCATTACGTGCCTGCAAATTCATCATAACAACTCAATACGACAATGTGAGCGATGCGAAGATTTTAGTAGTTGGCTTGAGAAGAGGTGCTTCTTGTTTCATTTTGAAATATGCAGAAGCACGACTTATTCACCAAACAATCTCTATTAACTTAATCAACTTTCAATTTCTATTTGCAAACACTACTAGCTTTTGATTCTGATTCTCAACTATTTTCACTTCTACTAAAATAAATCACTTCTTTTAAAGGCATAAATTATTGCAAACACTCCCTTAAAAGTTTTGTATTTAAACTTTCCTCAAAAAAAAAAAAAAAAAAAAAAAAGTTTTGTATTTAAATTACTATGGTAACTGGAATGCTTAGCCCAAAAAAGCTCTTTTTCTAGCATTCAGTACATATGCCTCGAAAGGGGAATACCTCAATGGGCCACATTGGTTCACTGAGTTCACCAACAGTTGCCGATGGGTTAAAGACAATCTCAGCACCATTTAAGCCGAAAGCCAACCAGTTCAGAGGATGATGTCTTCCATAACATATATTGACCGCAATCTTCCCAAAAGCTGTCTCAAACACAGGATGCCCAGTATTTCCTTCCATATAATACGTACTTTCGTTGAAGTCCCCAACTCTAGGTATATGATTCTGCAAATGTCATTACATTTATGTCCACAACCGTTCAAATCAGAGACGGCAAAAAAAACTGACACCTAATTGATGCTTGAATTACCTTCCTGTGCTTTCCAATTATGTTGCCATGATTTCCAATTATTACAGCAGTATTCCAGATAACCTGGCCATGTTTCTCATCCCTTTCAAGAATAGGACTTATTATAACCATGTTGTATTTCCGAGCAAAGTCCTGAAGAAATTGCGTTGATTCTCCATCTACTGGCTCTGAGAATTCACACCACTTCTTCTCACGAGTGCAAAATGCAAATGGCATCATCCACGCCTCCTGCATTGATAATTTTGTGGTTAATCTCTTATGAACATTGTTTGTTCACAAGAACCGGTAATTGCCAAGGCAGAATACCTGTAAACATAATATGTTTACTCCTGAAGAGCCAGCAGCTTCAATGATAGGTGTCAATTTCTGGAAGATGCCCCTTTTCTGGTCCAATAGTGGTGCCGTTGTTGGAAGAGCAATAGAATTCTGAATCACTCCCACCCTCACAATGCGAGGTTCTCTTAATGACTCCTTTTCAGCACAAAATGAAAATGCCTACATTCGGAAACAATATTTAACAATATGTAATGCAGTAATTAGAAGATTAAATAACAAACAACTTGTTCTTTTGAATATTTGTGATGGTAACAGATCCAAAAAAATAACAGTTTCGATCACATTCAACAGTCCTGCTAGAGCTAACTAAAATCCATAAGATTGCAGAAACATGTCATAAGCATCAATTCCTCTTTTTCTATTTCTTTTCCCTAATTATGTCCCCTCTTTATTTACTACCCTTCCTTACCCTCGGTATAAACAAGGTACCTTAGTACATATACTTCCCCTTAGGAGAAGTACACTTATTCCATGGAAAAAGGGACATTGTCAACAACGATCCGAGGACTAGTGTGACTTAAATATGATGCAAAACACAATCTAGAATAGAATTGATTGTGTTCAAAATTTGTTCACGATTTGATGGTGCAAAATTAGTTCTTAAAATTCGACGTTTTTGAAATGAATCATCTGCCCTAACAGAAAGAATTTCAAAACTATATTTACCTGAAGATCGAAGTCATGTTTTGAAGAAAGAGATTTGGCAGGTTCCGGAATAGCAATAGTATCAAGTGCTCTACCACAGTTTAGCCCAAGAAGTAATCGGCTGACTTCCTGTTATAAAATAGAACAAAAATTACACAATTCCATCATCTTGAAAACAATGCTGACAATCATAAGTCATCACAAAATAACTTGGCGTGAATCATTGACCAACAACATATCTTATTTACATAGCTTAATTTGAACTGATAATCAATAAACTTTCAGGGCTTCTATAGAATAGTCTTAACACAGTATGCAAATCCAAATCAAGTACATATATCAAATGTATGAATAAAGTATAAAACAAACCCAATTCCAAAAAAAATCAGAAACATATCAAAATCAAGCAGGGAGAAAAAAATAGGACACCGTTTTGCTTAACTACAGAACCTAAACCCCTTACCCACCCAGCTAATAACAATAGTAACAGTAATTGATAAATATGGTGACAATTTGACCTGAAAAAGCTGGGGAGAAAGGGAAGATTGGAGGAGCCGGTGCAAGGAATCGAACCCAAAAACAGAGCCGTCTTTAGGGATCTCAGTTTTCCCATTTTCTGCAAAGATTTCATCATCCTTGCTCTCCATTCTTTCTTCTTTTGTTCTTGGATCAAGTTTGTGAATCTGAAACGATCGACTGTGAGTTAAATAATTTATAAACTTCCAATTTGCACCGAATTGCAGTCAAGGTTCCGCAAAGCAAAAGAATTTCGCATGCTGCCAATAAGTAAGACTACAAAAGTTTCTCAATAAAAAAGGAAAGTTTATTTATTTTTCAAAATGTATTTTTTGAAGAACATTTTGAGAGGAGCTAGTCTCCTGTCAGAGATCCGTTAGACGGGTCTAAATATCCTACCTATTTCGCAGACCTGATCTGGATCCATGAAAAAATAAAATTATAAAAAAAAATAAAGTGAAATTACAAACCAGGCCACCCTGCAAAAACAGATCGTTTCGCTTCGTCGAGATATGTTCTTCATACTCCGTCTGGTACAGCGATCTGAAATTCTCGAATAGGAACTGGTCGATGTCGGAGAGCCGCCTTGATTCTCCTTGGCCTCGACGGCGAACGACGGCGTTTTGGTGCGCCTGCAACTGCGCATTGAGGAACGAATTTGTTTGTTGGAGATTCTCATTTTTTGAGAGACACACTTGAGGGATTTCTGGATATGATTTGGCATTTTCTTTTTTCAAATATTAATCAATGGACAACACCAACCTGAAAGAAAAAATGGAGATGGTTGGTGATGGCTCGTGGTGATGATGCATGCAACAGTGGGTGGATGAAGAAGAGGATAAAGATGAACTTGGATATGGGTTTGTGGTGGCAGTTTAGGGAATACAAGTATTAGTATCAACTGATACTTTTATGTAGAAATACTAATACATTTTATAAGAAAAACTAATACTTTGCAGAAGTACTACTAGAAATACTCTCTAGGAAATTACTAATACTTTTTCGAGAAACTACTAATACTTTCCGAGGAACAACTAATACATTTCTGGAGTATATTCATGAGAAATACTAAAATACTCTTCAAAAACTACTAATACATTTCAAAATAACTGGTAATACTTTTTAGAAGGACGGCTAATACTTTTCAGAAGGACTGTTAATACATTTCAGGAGAAAAAAATAATTATATTCAGGGGAACTACTAATACATTTCAGAAGAACTGCTAATACATTTTAGAAGGACGACTAATACTTTTTAGAAGGACTGTTAATACATTTCGGGAGAAAATTTTAATTTATTTCAAGGAACTACTAGTACTTTTTTGAGGAACTGCTAATACTTTTTCGATGAACTACTAATATTTTTGGAGGGATTGCTAATACATTTCAGAAGTATATTTAGGAGAAATACTAAAAAACTATTCAAGGAACTACTAATACATTTCAGAATAACTGTTAATACTTTTTAGAAGGACGACTAATACATTTCAGAAGGACTGCTAATACCGATACTCCCTGAAAACTACTAAAACACCACTACTAATGTTACGAAAATACCACCGGATCTGCGGGTCAGATCCGTCTAATAGATCAGACCCGCTAGACGGTCTGACATGAGTTTTTTTGTTTTGAGAATGATGTTAGAAACTTATCTCTATATTCCTTTAAGACAAACACTCGTATAAGACGGTCTCACGAATTAAATTCCGTGAGACGGATCCTAAAATAACCACATTAGTTAACCATTTAAATTTGGATGTAACTTGCTTTGATTTGATAAATGGATTATATCTGTCTCATGAATTTAAATCCGTGAGACTGTCTCACGTGAGACTTAATATTCCTTTAATAAGTAAATATGTATAAATAAGCAAATATGTGGTTACTCATTTTTATCCAAAAAAATCAAGATTTGTTTGTTCATGTTAGAATATTCTCAATAGGCTCTTTAAATTTAAATAGCATCTATTACAAATAAATAGCATGTTTAAATTTAAAGGGTGATATTTTTACATCTTCCAACACCCTTTTTGTATTTGACTCTTTATTTTCTTTTTTCTTAATGTTAATTTATTACACATGGGATATTGGAAGTAATTTAAGACATATTTCAAAGTTGGTATTGTTTTTAGAAAGTGCGATTCAAAAAGGTATTCAAATGGCAAATAACCTAATGCAATGAATTATAGAGAGTTGTTTTGTTTCTCCAAATTTGGAAAGTGAAGACTCATTCTCTAAATTTAAATATTAAAATAAAGAATTTGTTGAATATGTATTTCAGTGGTTGACTCTTCAAAATAAAGATCATTTCTCATTTGAAGAGACTCTTGGGTATGGTCTTAGTTTAACTTCCGATCATTTTTAGTTAGTTAAATATTTGGTAAAGTTTTAAAATGCAAATGATTATGTCAATCATGTATTTTATATAATTTTTACCTATACCCTAGCACATGTAAAGTAGTTGTTGGAAAAAAAAAAAAAAAACGAAGTTCGTAATTTTTATTTTTATTTTTATGATATGGTTTTATGGGTGTGTTTATGGATGTAAATAGATTGAACATAGTCGAATATAATATTGTTCAAGTTTGTTTGATTTTTTTATCGTATTAATTTCAAAAAATTGTGTTTGATTTGTTTTGAATATTAACCGATTTGAACTTAAGCTTAAATGAGTCTTGGCCAAACCGAACACGAAACAAACTCGAATAACTTGATATTCTTATACATATTTTATTAATTCTCTTACTAATTGAGTCGAGTTTAGCTGAGCTCGAGTCGAACTTTGTATTTTATCGAACAAACAAATGTGTTCAAGTTTGGTTAATATGTTTAGCAAATTCAGCTAAAACAAGCTTTTAACAATCGACTTTGAATCAAATATCAAGTAATTTGATTCATTTTTCAGTCATAGGTGTGTTGGTTTAAAGTATGTATGACAGATGGAGTGTTGATAAGACGAATTAAGGTAGCAATTGTTTACCAAAATTTTTCATTTCCGCTAGAGATATTTTTTTATCCCAAAATGTGAGATATCAATTGGATTAGTTTTCATTTTGAAGATTTTATTTTTGCTAGAGAATAGTGGTAAAAAATATTCTGGAAGAAAAAAGATAAATTTTGAGATTGTGATTGATATGAGATAAAAAAGTAATTATGAAAGTTGATTTGATATAAAAAGAGTAAAATATTGATTGGATGTGATTGATAGTTAAAATGTGTGAATGAGTGAATAGTAAGATTTGTGGGAGAATGTGTAATAATGATTGGTGATTTGATTGATTTATTGGAAAAATGTGTAGAAGAAATTATTTGAAGAAAAAAAAATGAAAGTGAATGGATATTTTTTGAAAATTTCATAAAAATTCACATTTTGGGGAATTTTTTTATTGTTTAGCGGAACTATTCATTGACTTTCATTTTTTTGTTTCATCAACTCATTTTCCAAAAAATCCATCAAAATCATTATTTTACTCATCTCACAAATTTTACTATTCATCCACTCACACATTTCTAACTACCAATCATATCCAATCATTACTTTACTCTTTTATATTAAATCAAATTTCATCATTATTTTTTCATTCTCATAACCAATTACAATCTCAAATTTTTTTTCTTCCAAAATTTTTTGTACCACTACTCTCTCGCAAAAAAAAGGAAATTGCAATAATGAAAACATATCCAATCACTAGCTAAATATCTCAAATCAAATACGAAGTAAGTTTATGTTGAAACATATAATTGTATATTTGTATTATCTACTGATATTGCATTTTTTTTTCTTTTTTGCGTTTTATTGAGATAAAATAAAACTAAAGGTTATACTAAAGTCATTATCCGACCAATGTATATATTTACTTGCTTGTCATTCAAATGAATTATTGAATCAATTATCTTATTAATTAGAGCTAATTTTAAATTTTCCCCAAACTATTCGAGTTTTTAACATTACCTACTTAACTTTGAATTATTCTACTTCACCCCATGAATTTTATAAATTGTTTCACTTAGCGTATAGTTTTCAAATTTACCCGTTAACCTTTATGGTGATTTTATTTTGTGATTTCTGAAAATAATATCATAGCCTATGTTTATCATTGAAATTTACTATTATTTAATAATATTTTGTATATTGACTAAAGATAATGAGATTTTGAGAGAAATTTTATTCAAATAATTGATCAAGATGTAATAGCTACAGATAATCTACTAATAATAAAAGAGCAAATTTAAAAATTATAGACTGAGTTCAACAATTTGCAAAGTTTAAAGAGTAAAATGAAACAATTCAAAATTAGGTGTGCAAAATAAAAAATAATGTATAATTTGGGGCCAATTAAAATTACATCGGTTATTTATCACTTCAGTAATCTGGCTCTCGTCGGCAGTTGAGGGGCCAATGTAATTGGGAATATCTGATATTAACCCTACACATGGCGTTCTCAATCAATTAAACCAGTCTATTTCCTTTTCTTGGCCATCAAGTGCAAGAATCCTCCAACTGCACCGTCTCTCTTTCCAGCAGATCAAGCTTACAAATTCCCCATTCACCATTGAGGCTCGTATATTCCAGCTCAAGCATATTTTCCGGTGAAAATGGAGGGAGAGGGTTCGCGCGGAGTTGACAGCCACGACGGGTCCGGGTCTGACTCGGGGCCACCTCCACCTGCCCGTGTCCGTACGAGGCCCGACGGTTTCTTGATAGCCTGCCGAAGCTTCAGTGTCATTACTGCTTTGGCCAGCATTCTCTGCATCGCTGTTAACGTTCTCTCCGCCGTCCGATCTTTCAGGAACGGATCCGATGTAATGTTGTGTGCTCTTCTTCCGCTTACTGTTGATTTGAATTAGGTTTTTTTGTCGAGGTTAAGTGTGTTGAGCGTTTAGAATTTGTTTGGTGTAGATATTTGATGGGATATTCCGGTGTTACGCGGTGGTCATAGCTTTGTTTGTGGTGGTCGCCGAGACGGAGTGGGAGGTCATCATGAAGTTCTGGAAGGTTCTCTCCTTTTCTTTATCTTTTATTTCACTCTGTTTGTCACTCCTATGTTGTATATGTGTATGTATTGGCCTTTTGGAATGGTGAGATTTTCAGCTGCGACGCTGGCTAGTGAATTATCAATTCAAGTCATTTTATATACTTTGGGACATTAAATATTGTTGGCCCTGACCTTTAATTTTGTCGCATAGTACTTCTTTTCACCAACTTAACACCAATATAATACCTTCCTTATGGTGTACCAAGGCTTGCAGAGAATTATTATGTTGGAATTGATTTAGTTGTTGGCGCAGAGGGGTAATGTCAAATGTGTGCTTATTCAGCGACATACTAGGACATTTCTTTCCAAATCCTTTATAAATAAGACAATTTGGTGGTTTTTATGTTCAATCTCAAAATCTGTCATGTTGTCTTATATATCAACATCAAAGGACCTGAAGAACTTATCGCCTTACCAAGAGACTCCAATGCCAAATCCCCTACTATACATCCCCATAAAATCTTGTCTCTTGGTCTCAGTGATGTGCCATACTGATGTGAGGAAAATACCTGCAGAGTGCTAATTAATGGTAATTTCGACGTTTTGGCAGTACTGAGCTTTGGAAGTTGCAGGTTGTGTTTTGATCACAACTTGGCGGCTTATCTTTGGTTTCAGTGCAATCTGGTGCTGGTTCATATTACAATTTTGCATGCTAATGGAGTTGTTATGCTGGTGGGCACTGCTGGAATGTTATAATCGGTTGCTGATGCTTGCAATGTGATCTGATAATGGTGGGGATGCTTGTGTTCTCTGATGGTTTTGGCGGGTGCCTCATGGTTTTTTGCTGATGGCTGTGATCCATAATAAGGACACTAGTATGGTGTTGATCAAGTTTCTGTGCCTGCTGGCCACCACATGTTTTCGTTTTATATCATTCTTACATGAAAGCAAACACACGTATCATTCTCAAAGTCTAGAGCTTTAGATCATTTTTTGCTTTAATAAACTTTTATTCTCTAATTGGATCTACGTAACTTATTAGGAGGTCAACTGTTCTTACTTATATGCTTAATTGTTTCTGCTTGAAAGGTTGGCTATCCTCACTTGAACATGCTAATTTCCCTGTGAATGATGTTATGTACGCATTTGACCATTCATACAAGCTCTGTTGGATAGCTAAACTTTCATATAGTATTGCTAAAAAGATTTATAGATTGTTTATGATGGTTTGAGTTTTGTGAATTATATTGTTTTGTTTCAATAATCTGTTATTGATGGATAATATTCCACTGCATTCTTGGTCTTTCATCTGGACATGGCTGATTTGTTTGAACCATAAAATAATCCAATATGATATTTCAAAGCAGCCTTTTCACATAAGAGTTTTCTTTAATATCTTTTAAGGATTACTCCAACTGGCTTTTATCATACACAAATCCATATGCTCATGTATTAAATCTTCAACAATATATTGCAGGTTCTGGAGATTCCAACTGTTTTTTTATCATATACAAATCCATATGCTCGTGTATTAAATCTTCACCAATATATTGCAGGTTCTGGAGTATTGGGCAGGCAGGGGAATGCTGCAAATCTTGTATGTCCAACTTTTATTCAAAACTTGTATAAAGCCAAATTAATGATTTATCGAGTAAATCGTTTAATTGAATTGAACTTAGCTATTTTTTATATGCTGTTGCAAAGTCTGTGATTACTGAAAGTTAGCGTAGCTGCATTCAACTCTCTAGATGTGGATTGGTATTGAATATCTGATTGAAATGTGCCTCCGGAATCACCCAAAGTTCCTTATTTTTTCCTTTTAAAAACCAAAGTTTTCCAACTTGGTAGTTAGTGGTAAGTCATATCATATAGTGAGTAGAAAGTCAGCAACATTTATGTAAGAAAATAGTAGTATTTCTTCTAGTACAATTTATATGAATCGAAAAAACCGAATCGATAAAATTTGCAAAGAAAGCAAAAGAAAAATAGCTCGAATCGTGTGTTCAACACACTATCCTTAAAACAGATTCGTTCCCTATTCCGGACGTCTGTTTCCCAGGATAAGACGAGAAAACCGGATTACCTATTCTGGCGAACTGAAAATTATGCCCGAAAATTATCACCAAATATTAAATTGCAAGAGTTTTAGGAGAGAGATGGAAATTCTTGTGAGTTTTTGTTGTGTCTTTCAAATGGAAAAATAAGCCATATTTATAGAAACAAATATGACCTTTCATCACCAAAAAACTTGACCTTTACTATTACTAAGGTCAAATTAAAATTTTGCCCCTATACTATTAATAAGGTCAAATTAAAATAATAATTTTCTTCAATAATTTCCAACAATTTATTGGTTTAGAGAAAACGTATATAAAACGACATCACTTTTACAACTGTAATCCCTGTTTCAATCTCTGTTTACATATTTGAGAACTGCTTCTAGGTTGTTGGAATGTGAATTTCTGGTTTTCTACAGTGTGGCAGTGATGACCAGAGCTTATCCTGAGTATTTAAGGAACCATCAAGAGCTTTTCCTCCTCCAGAGCATTGCAAGCTACTTGCTCCTTGCATGTGGTGTGGTTTATGTTATATCAGTAAGTTCATTCTATCATGTCACCTGCTAGTTGGTAATAATATAATTCTGGTACGTAGTAAACATGTCCGGCGTTTAATTCAATGTCTGGTTTAAATGATAAAGTTTTGATGTCCATATTCTTCCTAAATCTGTGTAGTGACTATTCGCTTGTGTCATAATAAATTTTCATCTTGAAGAGTGTGTCCTGTTGCTGCAGCTTCATATCTTAAATCAATATAATATATAGTAAGCTCTAGCCATAGTCTAATTTTCGAATGGGTTTTTAGGGAATGTTGTGCATTGGCATGGTCAAGCGTGCACGCCAGAAAAAGGAAGTTTCCAGGGAGCAGGCAATAAAGGATCTAGAGGTAATCAACATCTTGCATTTTGTTAGGAATGTTACGCATTGGCCATTATGATGCTTGAGGGAGAGCAATAAGAAAGAGTATTATGTGTTATATTTTGTTGTGGTTGTTAAGTTTGAAGCTGTATATATGTGCTTTCGACTATATTTTTTTTCATTTTTTTCCGGTCTATTTTAGCAATAGAATTTGGCTGGTCTGTATTGGTGGATTCTATGGAGAATAAAGGGCTGAAAATGCTAAAAAGGGTAGAAAGCTTGTACGGATTTGGCAAAGAACATATTGCATCCAAAACAAGCGGCAATTAGCCAATTAGGGAGATCTTTGAGCAAGAAATGCTTATTGTGTTACACCTAATCGATTCTAGTTCCGCTTGAGCCGGAAAATAAAAAAAGAACAAAAGAGGAGCAAAAGAGCTTGAGAACTATTCTGCAATTCATTACATAGTGAATGGAAATTAATTATTCTGCTTTAAGCTCGTTCATCGATTAGCTAAGTGTGATTTTTATACCAATGTTTGTTGTCCTTGCTTCCGCCTCTTTGATCCAGTTGTATCTATTATGCTATTTTTAAGAAATTACACTATATTTAAACTAAGCTAACAATTGCAGGACCTTGAGCGACGTAGAGAAGAACTCGAGTCATTGTTGCTCCCAGAACAGGTTTGATCGAGAGCCTGACTATGGCCAGAGATGCCCAACTATGCGACCCTGGATGAAACACATTCGGAAGTGAAGCTATATATTACAAGCTATACCTTAATCCGAGTACTTGAATTTTGTACATTTGCAAAGTTAGGATAAACAGGATTGTTTTTCAATAAGTAATTACCACTTTGCAGCCTGTTGTATAGTAAGTACTAAGTAGTGACAGACTTGAATCCTATCATCTGCTACATTTTTAGAATATAGATAATTTTGTTCATGTATTTCGTTTCAGGAACAATCCCAGTTGTAGGCCAAAAAAGGAAGAAAAAAAAGATAGATTCTTTTACAATGTTTTTTCTTTTTTGAAATGAAATGAACGGCGGTTTTGAGATTTTCTTACTATCTCATTGATTGTAAGTTCAATCCCGTTATTTATTTGTCCTGCGCTCGATTAATGATGTTGAAACAGGAAAATGAAAATGATGATTTATATCAATGAGAAAAAGGGAAAAAAAAACAAGAAAAAATGAAAGTGAACGTTTTATAAATTAGTCAACCTTGGTTTCGAACAAAATAATAAGAAAGTTTAAATATTTTCTGAATGTAGTTGAAGCTTGCAAGTTCATAAACAAATAGGCAAAAATGTCCCTAGTGATAAATATTGCAATAAAGCATGTGTATATACATATGTATACATATATTGTGATTTTTTAACAAGAAAATAATTTCATTAATTAATTCAAACTAGCAATACATCAAAAATAGAAATACATCTGTCAAAAACATAAAAGATGAAAAACTTGAAAAGATTTATAGCAACTGGGTTAAAGATAAAAACCGGCTCTACACTTTTGAAAATTTTATAGTGTCTAGAGTACACATGATTCCAGGTTTTCAACTCTTGAAGACCATAATTTGATTTGTTATCTATGTCGGCCGGATCGCAATCTTATTTGTCTGAATAGTCTCACAAGAAAAACGCCACACCAAGACGGCAAAAAACCAAGATCCAAACAACGAAATCACAAATAAGAAAAAACAAACAACCTAACCACTTATTTAGAAAATAAATTGATAAAAAATATGTAGATGAGATGATTTTAGGCTAAAATCATCCCTTAACGTCGAAGAATAAAAAGAGAAACAAAAGAACGAGAGAGTTTTAAAAGAAATGAAGTTTGGTCTTAGATTTCAAATTTTCAAAAGAATTTATATCGTAAAAAAAAGTAATTATTTAATTGTATTGAGCATTATGATTCTTCGACTTCATATGGAAAAGATTTTAAAATAAAATCAATATTAAAACTTGAAGAAAATTTGAAGTTTTTATTTCCCCATGAGGTCATAAAGTTATATAAATCCTTTTCTTTGCAAGATCACTCCAAATTTCAAAAAAAACTCTTTCCCGCCCAGACAACGGCACACCTCTCTCTCCTCCATTCCTCCGCCTTTCAATCAAACGCCGGTAAGGTGAATCGTTTTCCTTTGTTGATACGAGCTTTTTAGTTTTCAGTTTTTTTCCCCTTCGGTGTAGGGTTTGAAAACCCTGTTGCAGCTATACAGAACTCTCAAGATTACTTCAATTTGTGGAGACAGATTAATACTTCTGCTGCTCACGATTATTTCGTTTGCATTTCTGTTAACTGTTTCATTCGTACGCGTAAGGATTTTCCAATCTTGACTCACACTGTTCATTCTAGCAGTGCGCCATTGTTTATCTTCTTCCGTTTTTCTTTTTTACGTATTTGGGGGTGTGTGAATATGGGTTAGTTATTTGATATTACTAATGGGTCCTCCTTTGTGAATTATGCCAGGAGTAATGATGAAGTTGATTTTTTTTACTATTTAAATGACCAATTTCATGTATAAAGTCTGAAAAAGAAGTAGCTTGTTTATCTGAATAGTTCCTGCACAATAATCCTGGTTGTTGCACAATTATTACAGCAATGGCAGAGAAAAATTGAAAGAAGAAAAATAAAGGTTGCCATTATTGCTTTTCAAAATTTTATGGTGTGACTGCTGTTCTTATCTTCCATGATTTCATTAATTCAAAATCTGAACTAATATTTCAAAATGTGGACTGAAGTAAACTGAATGCCCATTATTGATAGCATAGATCTTGTTTGATGCATGTCGGGAAGCCATTAACTCCTGGGTTGGTCCAAGTCCAACTATTTTCTTTTCTTCCCTTAGTTATTGGCTGTGGATAGGGCAAAAGAGTGAAGCAAAAGGGGTTGATTCTTAGAGATAATAATGTCGTTTCATTGAGATTTGGAGTTCACTATTTTTATTGAAGTTATTGTCTTGAGAAAAGATGTTTCCGAACTTAAAGAGGTAAAACTGAAGGAGTTCTGGAGGACACAGGACAGTTGGATGTAAAATATTTGTTCTTAGTTAGCGCACTTGAACTTCTGAAAATGATTCTGATTAATTCCGTTACAATGTTATTGTTTTGTTTTGCTTTCCTGATTATTGTGTCTTAATCATGTTTTTGCTTATGTTAAGTTTGCGTCTCTACTTATGTGCACAGGCCAGTAACTTGTATTGAGAAGTAAAGAAAATGGACAGAATTCATGATGAGCTAGAAGAAGTTAAAGTTGAGGCAGAAAAGCTCAGAGAAGAATGCCGGGCCAAAACTGAGCTCTACCATAGTCTGAGAAAAGCCCAAGCCGAGCAGTTAGCCAAAAGTCGACAAGATAAGTTGGAGATTGATAAACTGGCTCAGGAATTAAATGCCAAATCTGAGGAGATATGTGAGATTAGGCAAATGTATGAGGAACTCCAATCCAGTTTGCACAAAAAGGACTTGTTTCTCCAGCAGATTAATTCTGCAAATGAAAAGCTTCGAGCAGAACACGGTGAGAAAATTTTAAAATTGGAAAGTGAAAACAAAGATTTGGTCTTGTCTTTAGATGAAGCAACAGCAAGAATACAATATCTGGAGGAGAAAACTCGTGCAAGTTCCGAGGAAATTGCTGGTCTTAAGAGTCTTTTATCAATTAAACCGGAGAAGAGCTTAGAAATGCACAAGAATGCATCAAAAGATCTAAAACAGAGAGATGAGTACATACTCAAATTGGAGGAAGAAAATAGGATGGCGCAAGATCGGTTGAAATGGAAAAACGAGCAGTTCTCACACCTTGAGGAAGCACACGGGCAACTTCAGACTCAGTTCCAGGCGAGTAAGATGGAGTGGCAGAAGGAGAAATCGTCTCTTATTGATGAAATTTCGTCCCTGCAACTTACTTTAGATGCTCGGGTTCGAGTTTCAGAAAGTTTGGAGACACAGCTGAGGTTGAGTAATCAGGCCTTGGCTCATGAAGAAAGCAGAAGGAAAGTTCTTGAAATTGAGTTGTCCGAATTTAGAGCAAAATTTGAGAATGTTGTTTTAGACTGTCAAGTGGCGAAATCAGAGATTGAGCAGTTAACCATGAAGAGGGATGAAGAGATCGCCGAGCTACGGATTTTATTGAGGAAAAAAGAGATACTGGCCAACGAAATGAAATACAAAACTGCACAACTCGAGCAAGAAAATAGTGACCTTCTAGCGTCTTTGAAAGATTTTCAAGAGGCTCAGATTAATAGTAATGCCACATCTTCTTCGTTGAAAAAGTTGCGAAATAAACTTGAAGGTTTGGAGAAGTTGCATAATAAATGTGCCATAAACCTCAAAGATAAGGAGGCTGAATGGAATTCTCAGATAGAAAAATTGAGGGGGGATATGAAATGTTGCTTGTCTGAGTTGGAATGCAAAAATAAAAGCATAAGTGAACTCCATAATGAACTGGAAGATTGCGAGTGTCTATTGGAGGTAAAGAACGAAGAAATTTTCGTTTTAATCAAGGTATTGAAATCTGAGTTTTATAATGCCTACTCAAAGCTTCATGAAGCGAAAGAGAAGCTGAACACGGGCACTATGCAAATGGAAAAAGAAAACATGCTTCTAAATCAGCAGTTGCAATCAAAGAACACCAAGCTGCATAAAGTTCGTGTTGAACTGAAGCGGAGATGTGATGAGACAGCTGTTTCAATGGAGCGGGTCGAATCTTTAGATTCCTTAAACCAGAAAAACAATGTCATGGAGGAAGAACTCATAAAGTATAAAGCAATGCTTGATGAATCAAATGAATGTCAATGTCGCTTGAAGCAACAATTACTTGAATTGGAGGCGAATAGAGCTTCTGTAGTGGAGAAATTCAAGCTTGAATTGCAAAAGTCAAAATCTGAGACGGAGATTCTGAGATTAAATTTGGAAGAAAATCTGCAAGCACTTAAGCAAGATAATGCCCGCCTTCTTGCCACTGTGAAAGATAAAGATGCCAAAATTGGTAAATTGCAGGAACAGATTTGTGTGCTTGATTCTGTAATTTTAGCAAAATCAGAGGCTGCAGAAAAGCTCAGTCAAGAGAAGGATGACTATATCAGACTTGCTGAAGATGGGAACTGCAGCATCAAAAGTCTTCAGAATGAGATTGCTCGACTAAAGAACGAGCTGGCTGAAAGAGAAGCTGCAAATATTGCTCTATTAGATGCACATAGCACTCTTGAGCAGGAAAATAAGATGTTCTCGTCTGATAATAAAGAGAAAGACCAGAAAATGCAAGAACTCCAGAAAGAGTTTGATTCATTAAATCAGGACTACAAAAGTGCTGTGATCTCTTTTGCAGAGAAGGAGGTAATGCTTGAAGAAGCCTTAAAGACGGCTGAGGTTAAGAAAATCATAGAGATTGAAGAAAAAAAACAGATTATTATTTACTTGGAGACAGAATTGAACAGTTTACGCAATGAAGTGGAATTTCGAGAAAAATCACTGATACAGTCAAAGCATGAGGTTTTGCAGCTTCAAGCTTCACTGCAAACAAAGAAATCAGAGATGCAGGAGCTTGAGTCCGAAAAACAAGCTTTGGTTGAAGATGTTAGGAAAGCATCTATTGATAGGGAGAATTTGATTGCACAACTTGAGGGTATATGCGGAGAAATTGGAATATTATGCAGAGAAGATGTTGAATTGGGGGGTATGTTGGGGAAATTGTCGCATGTTTCTGAGGAAAATAGTGAACCAGCAAGAAATCTGCTGTCAAGTGATGGACTTAATGAAACCACCTTTTCACCCTCAAGAAAATCAATTCAAGTGATTCTTGATGAAAGAACTCCACTGACAGAGCTGAATTGTTAGTTCTGTCCACTGAGAGAAACATATGCTCAAATGTGTGTATTTTTTTTTGAAGTACAAATCTTGGAGAGGAGGGGTGATGGAAATCGAACCCCAGACATCTGGCTGGCTTGATAGTCTTTAAACACTCGACTAACATGCGTGTATTTTTGTGATAATTGCAAACTTGTTGACGTATTGTATTGTAACTGAACCACAAGAAAACATTGGTTGATAAGGAGCAGTGTTAGGTGTTTTGCTCTTGATGAGGGTTTGCTCAAAGTCATAAATGCCACCTAGTTATATTATCTCATCAATTTATGATGAAGTTGAGATGTCTCATTGGGAAATCTCTCGTCATTTATGCTGTTGTGAAACTCCTTATAGTTTCTGTGGTCTTGAATTGAAATGCCACTGATATCCGAAGAAATTTGGTTGTTAATGTTTTTGATATTTCTCACTGCTAATTTCTACATTTTAGTTGCAGAATCGTTATGTAATTAAAGCAATACTTCTATAAATGAGAGATGTTTTTTCTGATGGATTAAACAAGCACTAGTAAAGACCATATAAAAAACATTTAACAAACCAATTAATCACATACAAAGTTTTAACTCCCTAATTTTTTTTTGACTTTTCACCAGCTTTGATCGGTTTAAGGACCGAAACTGGCTGCTGATTTCCGGTTTTCCAAACAATGGTATGAAAACCATTTATGCTTCATTTGGATTGAATGATTTGAAGTTGAGGATTTCAAATCCATAGTAACAAATCAATCGAATTTGTTTGGATATAATTGATTTCAAATCCTTATGCTCCTATTTTGAGCTACTTTTGGAGTCATTATGGTGGATTTCAAATCCACCTTATATGGAGTCACATGAAATACTTCCCCAAATCCAAATCCAAATCCTCTCTTCCAAATGCAACCTCGTATAAAAGCCTTTTCCAATTCAACATGTATTCAATTACTACACATACAAGATAATACAACCAATTCACTGTATCACCAATGATAATGATGAATTCAAACCTACACCAATCTTAAGTCATCATATTTCGAAGATGGATGAAGACTTCATTGCTCCTCTGTTTCTGATGAACTTGATTTTTTCGAATTTTTTTCCTTTCCCTGCTTGCTTTTCACCGAAGATGAATGATTTTTTGAAAATTCGGTGAGTCCCTGTCTCAAAGCTCCTAGATTCACACCATTGCCAACCAAGATGCTTGTCACACCCATTTTAGAAACCTAAAGAAGACAATTACAAAGTGAAAAGTTGATAAAAAGCAAACAAGAAAATTACATTAATTCTCACATTGTGTCACGCGCTTCAAGGTTTGCATGGATAGAAGTTCTCCAGCAACTGACCTTGTCCGTAACAGATAATAACTAATTACTAGGGAAGATATCTTACCGCATCTATGTTGCGATCCTCGTCATCAAAAAAGAGCATTTCATTGTATGGAATGCTAGTCCTCCGATTAATTCGCTGAAAGTGGTCAGTCTTGTGGGTCCAACTGGAAAATATCTCCTGAAATATCAGAAAATATTCAGCATGGATTTCTTGAATGAATTAAAAGTTTTTGCTCAAGTTGGCTTGTTTTCACAATTGATAACCCCATTCCAACCCAGCATGAAAAAACTTTGTTTCTTATACTGTTTAAAATCTGAATCAAAGGCACTAGACTCATTGAGGTCTTATATTAACATTTATGTTTCCAAAACAGGCCGAATTTGATAGCCTCACAGGAGAGACTTCTATAGGGGCAATTTCTTAAGTGGAAATAGCAACTTTTTACACCCTTCATCACCATCACATAATGAGGAATAATTTTTATTTTAGATTTAAAAAATGTGCAAATAAGCAAATGTTTGATCACCTTTTTATGATTAAAGTTTCTTGTGCATTAGGCGCATGCTCCTCACACCTTTTTATTCATTAACAAATGAAGAGTACAAAGTGGAGTGGGGCTTAAGCCAGACCTCCAAAACTTCATATGAAAATATAGTAACATGACATAAGTGTGGCGCCTGAAGCATGAAGTATTGGCCTATTCATTAAGATTACCAATGTGCACTATAAGGAGAAAAAAAAATCGGCTAATCTCAAATTCCCTAAAAGCCTGCCATCAAATTCTGATCTCCTAATGATCCAACCTTGATTGATTTTGCATCCGATTACAGAACAAGTAAACACATTCAAATTACGAACTTAAACGGTATAGGGTAAAAGAACCACATAGATTCATCGAAAGACAGAAGGAATAGTGCAAATATAAATAACTATAATGTAAACAGCCTAGGGGTGTCAATTTGGGTTGGGTCCGGATTCGTGGGTCCGGGTTCGCAGGTTCGCGTGTCAGAAACAGCCGACCCGGACCCGACCTGTTTAATTATTCGTGTTAGAATCTTGAACCCGGACCCGACCTGCTTATTTCACAGGTAACCTGGACCCGACCCACTTAACCCGTCTAATAAAATTATTTTAATATATATTTAATATTTTTAACCGAATAAATTTATTTTTTTCAGAATCATACACTATTCGATCAATAAAAAATATTACAATTTACAACATACAAAAAAAATGACATAATTGCATAAATAACATAACATACTAATTATATTTTGAGGACAATATTCAAAAAGATATGCATAATAATAACAAATACATAATTAATGAGGTTTTATCATTTGAGTTTTAAATATATTTCTTGTTTGTTGTTTTTTTCTTACAATTAATTATTTACTTAATTTTCTTTAAATTCACAAACGGGTTAGACGGGTTAAACGGGTCATAGTAGGTTGACCCGGACCCGACCTGTTTAATTGGCAGGTTAGTCGGGTCCGACCCAATTTCGACCCGGAGCCACGAAGCCTGGACCCATACCCATTAATTTCGTGTTAGGTTCGTGTCGAGTTTGCGTGTCGGGTCCTAAATTGACACCCCTAAAACAGCCATTGATTTAACATCATGAATACACTTTGTCACTAATTCATCTTTGAGGATATATTACAATGAGGTCGTAGTACAACTGTCTTCATACTCTTAGTAGTCTCTCCCAGTAACAGCAAAGGCACTTCAACTAGATGCAATTCCATATTACTTAAGCTTTGTTATTCTTAGGAAATTCGATTCTTGACCTAATCACATAGAAAACATGATTTCATTGAGTCAATGTGGAGAGCTATTGCTAATGTAGCTTACCTGAGCAACAAACCATGATTTTATCCCCAATTTTTCAAGAAAGGTGTTGGCTATATCGGGAGTTGGTGATCTTGATGCAATAGCAATATCAACACCTTTATCCTTGAAAGCAGAGAGAATGCCCTTGGCCTGAGGATACAGTTTTGGCATTTCGCGTTTGGAGCGACACTCACTGTAGATAACATAAGGGTTTTCAGCACAGAAAATAATCCCAATCAACAAATAATCAAGCATATTCGTCAACTAAGAGACAATCCAGTAAAAAATGGAAGTCATAATCCTTAGTAAATTGCTCACCCTAATGATAACGCTATATTGATGCTTGATTTGTTTCAGATATTTGCCGAGGTAAACATTCGGAACTTTTTTCAATTACTCAATACATGAAATTATTTCTTTTGAAGTCATAAAATTCAAGTTCTTACAGAAACTAATATAGAAAGTTAACAAAAAATAACAATATTCGCCACCAAAAGATAGAAGAAACTCAAAGATTTTTTGCAAGTTTTTTTTGAAGAAAATCCCCAATCTACAAATTGCAAAAGGAAAATGAACAAAGTAAATCGCGAAAATTATGGAAAAGAAAGCGAGGAAAGTACCAGTAGAAAGGCCAGAGAGTGTAATCGAGATCGAAAACGACAAGGCGAGGCAGTAACTGAAACAGACCCATTATCTCCATTGCCTCGTTCTTCACCCGATCGTCTCCCATCTCTCTCTCTCTCTCTCTCTCTCTCTCTCTCTCTCTCTCTCTCTCTCTCTCTCTCTGTTTCTTTATTATATTTTATTTATAAAGAATATTTAATTTCTGCCATTTTTATTGGAACCAATTTTTGTTAAATATATAAATTACATTAATGCAACAAATAAATTCCTGTTTTGATTAATTTAATGTATATCCAATAGAGCTGGCAAATATGCCGGGCCGGGCCTGGCCAGAGAGAAAACCGTGCTAGGCTGACCCGACTTGAAATTCTTTCGGGCCAATATTTTCATGGTCTTGACTGACCCGTTCAATGTATTTTTCTTCGGGTTAAATAGGCCCAATCCTTTTTGAGCCTCCAAATATAAGGCCCAACCTGGTTTTATTGTCGAGCCAGCCAGGTCGACCTAATGAGCCGGACCGAAATTGCCAGCTCTAATATCCAGTCTATGACTATATAATCATATGAGATTTTGATTTGTTTACATTATTTCACAAGAGAAATGCGATATGCCGATATGTATAAGATGATATTATTATACAAGTACATTATACTTTCACTTTCACATAATAGACTCAAACAACAAGCTAGAAATACAGTCCTTCATCTCATGATATTGAATTCCATGCCCATCTCCATGCTGATACATATACTGTGCCATTCTCCCAAGATCAACTGCACACTTCACAAAGTTTTGTTGGAATGGAGAATCCGCAACTCGTTCTTCATTCATCTTTTTCCACGTCTCGTTTATCAGAAACCTTACATATTCTCGTGCTCTTCTCTATCAACACCGGTGTCGTTCATGTAACACTGAATTGACTTTGGTACATCACCTCTTTCCATCTCGTCCTAATTAAATTGAAATTGAAAAAAAATTGTCATAATAAAAATATCATAATAAAATCCTATTAATAATAACCCACATTGGATCGATCTCCCATTCCCCATAGTACTTTAAGTGGTACGTGTTTCAATTCACCAGGTTAATGTTATCACGTGTATGAGATGATGCACGTGATATTTATTTTAGTGTGATATTTATAGGAGTACAATATATAGCCAAGGTTAGATAACATCTACACGTACCGGTGATGTTCCAAGATCATTTGCAAGCCGTAAAATCATTGCCGAATATTGGACAATGTTGTGATATTTATACAAGGATTGAACAACCTCTTTCTCTATTGGATTTGTCACAAGAAAGAATGCATGGGTTAGTATTACATGAGCTCCTACATAAATCCATGCATTACTCATATATTCTTCCAATGTTGGCGTATAACCCTTGGAGTACCACTTTGCCTCTTGTAGATATGTTGTGCATAAATCTGTCCACTGCAAAAGTTTTATTTGTTTATTTAACCAATTAAATATATATGTACCTTTGAAGATCAATGGAATATTAATATGGAGTAAGAAGTGTTACTCATTTTCTTAGATGTGGAATGATGAGAAAATGACTATGGTTAAAACATCTAAATCATCATCTAAATCAATGACTATGATTAATATTCACCAACCTTGATCTAATGATCATATTTTATCTTTACCTAACACACTCAATGTTCGCCTTTATTTTTAGCTCACCGTAAGTGTACGGTGTACGTTATAGAAAAAGGGTAGCAAGGTCGTATCCACGGTAGTTGTAATATTTTTACAAATATTAGTGAGGATTTTGAAATACTTTTTGCTTATGAATAGGAAAAATGTAAGAGAAATTAAACCTCAAGGGTTGTTTTGTAATTTTCAAAAACCTATGGAGTTTTTTGTAATTAGCCCAAACCTTAAGGGGGTATTTGTAATTATCCCTATTCTAAAAGCAAAAGTTTTTGCAAACACTTTCATTATCTGAGTTTTTTTTTTTTTCGTGGCCATGTCTCCAATTCAACATCTATATATAGATACTTTTTTGGACAAGATCGAACATCTATAGATATTGCGAGACCCACATTGGATATGGTGTTAATTAGTGATGCAAAACTCACGTGAATCATAGGGTTCATGAATGAATCTTGTGGGTCATGAGAGTGGTTTTGGGAGCAATGCTACAAATATATTCTATTAAATATGTATATTGAAGATAATTTTTATGGTCTGATGATATAATGTAGAAGTGATTCTTATAAACCTGCAACAATATTCTTCTTTACTATTTAGTACTTACTACTCCAAAATAGAGTAGGTTGGTCTTAAGTTTTAACTTTTCCCAAAAAAAAGTGATCAATTCCTATTATTTTCAGTGTAAAATATTATACGCGAAATAAAAGTCCAAATTCACAAGCACATAATCTAGAAATTAATCAAAAAATGAATATGTTTACATAGACAGAGCATTCAGGAAAATGGCAAGTTTTGGACATTCAATATAACTTTGTTGGTGACACTACCTATCCCCATATATATGAAGATCTTTCGGTATTTTCATTACAGTACTAAGTGAATGTCACATGTATACAATGTCATTATTAATTGCATACAAGAATTAAAGTCACATTGTGTATTGAATTTGAAACAACACTATATAAAATATCAAGCCAACACAATAGGCTCAAACAACAAACTTGAAAGACGGTCTCTGTAATATCTATAGTGTTGCAAAATTTTGAAATAAGGAAAAGGAATTTTGAGAATATGACTGTATAAGTGATGAAAATATCATGGTGAAAGTTGATGGAATATATAAATAATAAAATAATAATGTTTTTTGGAAAAGTATATAAATGTGATTGATGATACAAAAACATAAGAGAGATTGAATAGTACTTTCTGAAATTTTTGGTAGGTAATCACATTTTACGGTAAAAAATTCTCTATCAGAACAAAAATAAAAAAATTTCGTATCCAATCACACCCTGTATTTCTGAAAGAAAAAAAAAATCCAAACACCCACGTGTTTGGATTCAAAATTTTCCTTTAGCGTTCCCAAAAAATAAAAAGAATAATATTTTTTTTAGCGCAACCATTTTCTTTTTGAGCAAGTCTCTTGTGAGACGGTCTCATGGATCTAAATCCGTGAGACGAACCTCTTAAGGGCTCCATCTTGAGAACATGAACCATGAAAATAAATTTAAAATTAATAATGAACCATGAAGAAACAAAAATAAACCCTAAAAACATGAACCATGAAGAATAAACCCGAAAAACAAAAATAAACCCTAAAAAAACTAAAAATCCTAAACCCAAATCAATTAAAAATAAACCCAAGAAACAAAATAAATCCTAAAAAAACAAATATAAACCCTAAGAAAAATAAAATTTGAAAAAAAAAACTTTTAAAAATCCGTGAGACCTCACGCAAGTTTTTGCCCTCTTTACTCTTCTTTTCTGTGGGGAAGTTGGATGCATGCTTTCTATTACATGAGTAACACGATTGGCTTAAAGTAGTGAACATAAGATTTATGTCTCCATTTTGTCTTTCGATTTTTATGTGACATGATAAGACATAACTTTCGGCACTATCCAATTTATACTTCACTATTAAAATTCACGTTTTACACGTCAATTTTTTGGAGTCGAGTTATGGTGCAAGTGCAACGTACGCCACAATAGTTGTTTGATAAGATTCACGTTTCAACGAATTTGTTTGTTTGATATAATATGAAAATCGACTTAAACTCACTCATTTCGCAGTGTGTGCAAATAATATCACTCTAAAAACACACTTTTTATTGATCACTCGAATATTACAAGACACACCTCCCTACAATTTTACTCAAACTCAAAAATTACTTAGAAGCTTTTTACTTCTCACTCACGTATTTTTCTTTCTCAAGTTGATACAAAATGAACCAACAACACCCCTTTATACTAAAACATCATCTAAATCAATGACTATGATTAATATTCACCAACCTTGATCTAATGATCATATTTTATCTTTACCTAACACACTCAATGTTCGCCTTTATTTTTAGCTCACCGTAAGTGTACGGTGTACGTTATAGAAAAAGGGTAGCAAGATCGTATCCACGGAGACTAATAAATTTATGTACTAAGTATTGACCAAGATAGCTTATTTTTATTTAGACGATCGTAATGTGATGATTGTTGTTATGAGATTAAGACAAGTTAGAATCCTAAAACACAAGATTAAGATAACACAATTAATAGAAGTATCAAGATGATGAAATGGATTCACGAGTTAAGGTTTCGATTAATATCACTCTTGTTATCCGATTTAATCCAAGCCAAGTTATTATCAATATTCCTATAAGACGATCACAAAGATATTTTATCCTCCCTCTCGAGATGCATATAAAACGTAGATTGAAATACTTATGCTAGCATCTCTACTCAACATGAAGTACTCAACCCCCAAAAGTTCAAAAGATCAAATGTCTTCACATATATTCACAAACCTCTCGATTCATGCAAATATTTGTGTCGAGTACTCAAGATCTAATATTGAAACTCATCTCTCGAATTATGAATCAATATATTTTTTTTTGACACCAAAAGATAAAATTTTTATTAATCGGAAACATCATTTAGCACCAAATGCTCAATACAAGCAGGTGGATACATCCACACTGATGGGCTAACAAAAGAAAATGATCTCTTAGCTAGCTCATGAGCAACCTTATTTCCTTCACGCCGGGTAAACATCACCGAGAAGTCAGGTTCACTTGTAAGTAATTGACGATATTCATGTAGAATAACATCAAACTCTAAATCCCCAATAATTGATGAAACCAAACCATCCACAACCATTTTAGCATCTGTTTCAATAATCACTTTTTCAATCCCATTCCAATAATCCAAGACAAAGCCTCTTTCACCCCTAAAGCTTCAGCTTCCTTTGCTTGATATTGCCCCTGATATATAACACATCTAGCCCCTAAAAATTCTCCCAAGTCATTTCGCAGCACCATTCCAATACCAGAGGCTTTATTAATGTTGCAAATGGAATCATCCACATTGCATTTAACATAAGGAAAATCAGGTTTGTTCCATTTGTTGCTCACCCTTTTACCACTGATTTGCTGCTTTTTATTTTTTTCTCCAAAATTCACTGAGTTTCACTCCTTCAAAAAATTGACAGCAGCAAAAACCGTTTATGCAGCTGTTGAGTGTTTCTTATCCCAGATTTCTGAGTTCCTTTGCCTCCAAATGTTCCACATCACCATACAAATATTATGTAGTTGGTCTGTGTTTTGAATTACCAGAAGATTTTCCACAAATTCTGAGATTGATTCAGCCCTTTCCATGCACTCATCAACAATTCCTCTCACTGAAATAATTCCCCAACACCTTACAGCAAATTCACATGAAGTAAACAAATGCCAACCATTCTCTAGACCTTTTTGACAAAGCGCACACCTCTGTTCCACATGAATATTCCTCATAGCCAAATTGCATTTTGTTGGTATGCAATCTCTACAAACTCTCCACACAAAGTGTTTAACCTTTGGTGGAATTTTCAGATTCCAAAGCTTTGTCCAAATTTTCTTGCTTCTGTTATAAACTCCTGAAGCCATTCCCATAGCAATTCGATATCCATTTTTAACTGTGTATCTACCTCTTCTATCAAAGTGCCACACCTTGCTATCTTCCTCTGCACCATTAGTTAGGGGGATGCTAGAAATCAATGCAACATCTCTTTCACAAAAAAATTCTTCAATCAGTTCCATGTCCCACATTCTACTACCTGGGATGATCAACTCATTTACTGTCATCTCCTTTAGTTCCATATTAACTGGAGTTGCAACACAGAAATTATCGTCATCTCGTAGCCATGGCTCACCCCATACTTTAATCTTCTCTCCTCTGCATATTTTCCATCTTATCCCCTTTTGAATCACTACTTGAGAATGCCAAATGCTTCTCCATGTGAAACTAGGATTGTTACCTAATTTTGCACTCAAAAAATCCCCCGTGGGAAAATATCTGGCTTTGATAATCTTACTAACTAAAGCATTTGGATCCTTTAGGAATTTCCATCCCTGTTTCCCCAGTAGCGCAATATCAAAAGAAGACAAGCTTCGAAAACCAAGCCCTCCATTCTCTTTTCTTTCACATAGTCTGTCCCAACTCATCCAATTTATTCCTCTATTTTTATCTTTGTTGGAACCCCACCGAAAGGAGTTCATTATCCTTTCCAACTCATCTAGCAAAGAATCTGGGATCAAGAGCGTACTCATATAGTATGTAGGTATAGATTGAGCCACAGATTTTAACATTACTTCCCTTCCTGCTCTCGATAAACATCTACCCCTCCAACTTTGAATACATCTCCACACTCTATCTTTCAAGTGTTGAAAAATTGCCTTTTTCTTCCTACCAATGAGAGAAGGCAGCCCCAAGTATTTGCCAGTATTAAGATGTTTCCATACACCCAATGATTGACAAATCTCATCTTTCCTTTGTTTATCCAGATTATTACTAATAAAAACCCCTGATTTACTGAGATTCACACATTGACCTGAAGCATCTTTGTACCATTCCAGAATGGTCTTCACTTGGTTACACTCCTCAACTGAAGCTCTAAAGAATAACAAACTATCATCGACAAAGAAAAAATGTGATACGGACGGAGCACGCCAACAGATTTTATTACCATGAAGTAACCCCTTAAGTTCAGCATCCTTTAAAAGTAAAGATAAGCCCTCCGCGCAAATAATAAATAGATATGGCAATAATGGATCCCCTTGACATAATCCTCTCCTTGGCTGAATAGGTCCCACGGAATTATTATTAACCCCAATCGAATATCTTACCGTGGTAACACACAACATGATCCACTGTATCCATTTTTCATTAAAGCCCATTTTCTTCATCATCTCACGCAAGAAATCCCAATTGATACTGTCGTAGGCCTTACTAATATCAATTTTAAGAGCCACATCTCCAGCGTTTCTCTTTTTATTTTGCTTCATACCATGAATAATTTCAAAAACAATTAGAACATTGTCCATGATAGATCTACCAGGGACAAAGGCCGATTGACTATTCGAAATTATTTGCGACAAGATATTTTTCAGTCTATTTGCCAACACTTTCGCCAATATTTTATAAATAACATTACTCAACGAAATCGGCCTCCAATCTCTCAAAGATTCTGGATTATCTTTCTTTGGTATAAGCACAACACTGGTATCATTTATTCCTTCAGGAAATCTATCATTCTCCAACCAATTGGTACAAGCATTAAAAACCTCACCTCCCAGTAGTGGCCAAAAGTTCTGAAAAAAAGCTGGATTAAATCCATCCGTCCCCGACGCTTTATCCGGATGCATCTGTTTGATCGCCTTTGTAAATTCCAACATAGTAAATTGACTTATAAGCATCGTATTATGCCTATCTGTCACACACGGCTGAACAACATTAAGAACGGGCTCCAATCTACTATCATTAGCCTCAAACAGCGTAGAGAAATAATCATATACCAGTCCACAAATACTAACTTGATCTTCATGCCACACTCCATTGGTATCCTGAATTCTTTCGATTCTATTGCTTCTCTTCCGACTTGATGCCGACCGGTGGAAAAAACGAGTGTTGCTATCTCCTTCTTTAAGCCAATGGACTTTTGCTCTTTGTTTCCAATAAACCTCTTTCTTCAAACTGAACTGTATCACTACCAGTTTCTTTATCTCGCATCTCACTTAATAATTTATTGCATGATTTTATTTCAGCTCTAAAAATCTTGGCTTGGTTCCTCCCCCAAACCTCCAACTCACCAACACAATTCGAAAGTCTTTGAGATATATCAAGACCTACAGTAGACCTCCAAGCTCCTTCCACTATACCCTTCAACTCGTCCCTCTCCAACCATTTGTTTTCGAACCGAAAACGATATTTAAATAGCTGTTTTCGTGTATAACAATTTTCCAAAATAATTGGAGAATGATCGGAGATAGGTGCCATGCCATTTTTCAACGATGCTTCGGAAATAATTGTGCCAGGTGCAGAGATACACTAATGCACGATCAATACGTTCTTCCACAACATTAATAGTTCCTTTGCCTCTGCTCCATGTAAATGGATACCCGATAAGTGGTAAGTCTTGCAAATTACAATCCATAATCGCTTCCGAAAACCTTGAAATAACCAACTCGGATGTTCTACTCGACCTTTTTTATCTTGAGGATAAAGCATATAATTAAAGTCTCCAATGCAACACCAAGGTAGATTAGATAGGGAGTGCGAGGCTTCTCGGCAAGTTCCATGATGCTCTACGGTGGCTCGATCCAGGAATTCCATAAAAACCGGTTAGTCTCCAATGTCCAAACTTTTCATCCTTCACAACAACATCAATGTGGTTGTTTGAAAAATTGGTAACCTCGATTAGATTCGAATGCCTCCAAAAAACACATATTCCACCTCCTCTTCCATTGTCCCACGACGAAGCAACCTTCAAAGTTTATACTCCGTTTCACTTCTTCCACCCTATTACCATGAGCTAAAGTTTCGAATAAAAATATTATATCGGGCCTATGAGCTCTTACGAGCTCTCATAAAAGCTGGAATTGCCGGGTGTGGCCTAATCCCCAAAGACAATTCCAAATTAAGGTAATCATTGGGCTCGGTGGGTCTGGAGTCGAGAACCCGCCGTTAAAAAATTTGTAACGTCTTCAATAACCAATTTTTTATCGAGGCGTCCCTTCGAATTGGTTTTTTCTAACTCATGGTGTACTTGTTGGTTTACAACTCCATCCGCCCACATCTCCTTTTCCTATCCTCAATTAAGTCCAGGCCCAAAGAATTTTCCTCCAAACGGTATAAAATTTGAATTTTCTTTTCCGCATCATTAGCCATTACTCCATTTCCGTTACGCTTTGTAACTTGCACCCTTGAAAATTGCCTAAGCGTCCCATAATTTCCGTTCCTTTCTCGATTTGTTGGAAACGCCAAATCCACCATCGGATTTGTTCGAATCACAAACTCTCCGATAGGAGTATTTTCCGATGTACCATCGCTTTCGGACTACCATCTTCAAACTCATCACGTAGCCATTTTTCTCCTTCTCGATTTCCATACCATTTATTTGGAACACGAAGCCAAATCCCCAATCTTTCGTATCTCTCCCTCCGCCACTAGAAGTCGTTTTTCACAGAACCGTTCACCATGCCCCATCAAGCCGCAAATGTAACAAAAAACACCTGAAGCGTTCATATTTAAAACTCACAATTGTCCAATCTTCCTCTTGCCGTCTAATTTTTTGAATCTTTTTAATGGAAGACGGACATCAATCTCCACTTTTATACGCATGTACACTCTCCATATTGCCGAATTGTAATTACCATCGTATTCCATAAACTTCCCCACAAAATTCCTATTTGCCTTCCCACGCTCTCCTTCATGTATCCGATCGGAAGGTCGTAAATATGAACCCAAAAAGGAACAAAATATAATGGCACCATGGATGGGACATCACCTGTTGCGATTCTATGAAGAATCAAGAGAAAATTATCGAAGAACCACGACCCTCCTTCCCAAACTCTTTTTAGATCCTCTGCATGGAAAAATCGGAATAAATAACGCTCATTACCAATTTCTCGAACATTAATACCACGTGCGGGACGCGGATATTAGCCAAGCGATTCTTCATAATGTTTACGTTAATACTTCTATCCGTCAAGAACCACCCGGAAGACGAGCTCAAGCTCGGTTTTAAGCGTGGTATCATCACCTTCATCAAGAACAAAGCCTTCGTCCTCTTCGTCGTGTAGTGATAGATCTGAAAATTTCGTCTCCATAACAACCACTGCTATTACCAGCTCATGAGATAACTAAAATAACAAAGTTTGGTGAAAGAAATTCAAAAACTCTCGATAGATGAGAGATATACCCCACACTCTCGACTAGTGAGAGATTAGATCTTGGCCATATCTATTAAGAGCTCGATTTATTGGCTATATGATTTTCGTAACAAAATCTCAAGTTGGGACGAGACGTCCTTAACCACAACAGGGTTAGGTCAAGCTTGAATCAATATATCAAACAAGTTAAATCATTGATCAAGTGATAAAACAAGAATAAGCTCAAAGTACTCAAATAGGCTTCAAGATAATAACTTCAACTAAGATTAAAACATCCAACAAGAGTTCATTAATCTACTTCCAAAACCCGGAAATCTAAAGAGTTTAGCTACACATGATTTCTAAACAATCCATATACAAATTGTTCATAGCCATGACAACTAAAATGGAAGATGAAGGCTACAAGAGAAGCAAGAAAAACTTAGGAAAGTCGACAATCTCTCGATGTATCTCCGTTCCTTGAGCTCCGATGCAACCCGATTATCTCCTTGATGTCCTCTTTCAAGAATATACCCTTGTCTTGTGTTGTAGATCCCAAAAATGTCGAATGTCCCCGGTGTGCGCCCAAAAGTGCTTAAATACCCCTCCAATTCTAGGTCATGTTCTTTGTCAAAGTAATGCGATCCATAGAGGGACGCACGGGCTACCCGTGCGTGGATGCACGGGTTACCCGTGCGCAAGTCCGTAGGCAATTATTCTGTTCACCAATCAGCGCACGGGCCGCGCGTGATACGCACGGGTGACCCGTGTGCATGTCCTTAGGATATGTTCTAACCTTCAGTGGTGCACGGGTGGTGCGTGCAACGCACGGGCTACCCGTGTGCATTGCCGTACCTTCTTCATTTTCCGCTTTCTCGGGGCGCACGAGTGGTGCTTAGGCGCGCGCCCTACCCGTGCGTCATGTATTTTCCATCATTTGTGGTATTTCTTCTTCGCAATGCTCGTATTTGTATCCAAGTTCCTTCAAATATCACTAAATTCCTACAAAATGAACAACACATAATATCTTTCCCACAAAAAGCGAATATGAATCATTTCGTATGAGTTTATGCACGTTTAGTCACCATTTTAGCCATAAATACGCCCCAAAATACATGCAAAACTCACACCTATCACTCAACCACCACACTATTACATTTAAAAATCAAATAAAATAAGTTTATAATCCAACACTCCCCTTTAAATTTGGTTTATTATCCCTAGTGAACTTCTCAATCTTCCAAAGTCTTCATACTTCAGTGGCTTTATAAAGATATCAACAACTTGATCATGTGACTTCACATACTTCACTTGAACTACTTCTCTCGCAATGCATTATCTAGGGATGACAATTTCGGCCCGACCATGGTACCCGCCCGACCGCCTCATCTGGGTCGCCCGCCCGTGACTGGGGCGGGCGAGAGGTGAAAGGGGCGAGCGGGTCTGGTATCACTTCCGCCCTGGGGGTACCCACCCGCCCCACCTAGAATTTTTAGTTTTAAAATATATGTTATTATATATTTTGCATATATAATATATATTATAATATAGTATATATATATATTCTTATATTATATTTAATATTTATAAATTGATAATAATAAATTTTGTAAATAATATTTTATAAATATATTTTTTTATTTTGTAATTTAATTTAAAACGGGCGAACGGGTCGCGGGGCCCACCCACCCCGCCCGCTCTAGTCATGGGGCGGGTCCGGGTCTTGGCCGACCCGCCCCATTGCCATCTCTACCATTCTCTTATGTAGTGGTATCGAGTATCAATATGTTTGCTTCGATTATAAAATACTGGATTCTTGGCCAAAGCTATTGCGGGCTTGTTATCAACATAGATCTCTGTTGGTTTTTCTTGTGACATGCTTAATTCTTTTAACAAGTTTATCCATATTGCATGACTAACACATGATGTTGCTGCCACGTATACTCAACTTCACATGTTAAAAGAATGACTATTGGTTGTTTCGTCGATGCCAGTATCTCCCATGAAAAATGAAGCTAGTTGTACTTTTTCGACCATCAGTATCTCCAGCCCTCACTATCACTATATCCAACAAGCTTATAATCATTAGAAATTCAATAGATTAGACCAAAGTTGATTGTACCTTTTAGATAACGAAGAATTCTCTTGACTGCCTTGAAATGTGTGGTTGTTGGATTTTTCATAAGGCAAAATATGCTTTGCATGCCCTCTTGAACTTGGCCTAAGGTACCAAACTACCAAACAACCCCTTGAACTTCAAGAGGTAATACTTTACCCCCATCATTTAAATAGTGTTAATCAATGTTTTTAAAACCGGACCGGACCGGCCGGTTGGACCGGTTTAATCGGGAACCGGTCTCGAGTCCGGTCCGGTTATTTATTAAGACCGGGTGGCTAAAAAACCGCTACAACCCAGAAAAAACCGGCCTAAACCCAGAAACCGGCGAACCATTTTGACCCGGTTTTTTGTGTTTTTTTGTAGATTAGAGAAACTTTCTTTGTTTATTACAAAATTTGAAGGGAAAAATAATAAAATAGGTAATTGCATATTTCATGACTAGTAAATTAATAAACCTAGGACTCTAAAAAGTAGAAACACAATCCATGGAATTTAAATTCCATAATAAACTGTCTCTTCATTGACCATTGTTAGCAATCTTGGTCATGTGTTTTGAAGTTATATATTAAAATGATGTATTGATTGTTCAGTAAACTTGCATAAATAATCTCTCCGACTCCTCTCTCAAAAAAAAAAAAAGAGAAAAATCTCTTCGACTCCTTATGTTGGAATATTTTTTTTTTCAAAAACTCCTTATGTTGGACTTACGTATTTGGATATGCACTTTATTAATTTAGTTTTTGTTTTTGTTTGCATTGTTGGTTTTGTTTGTACTTGTATTTACTCTTTACATGTGTTCATATATATATATATATATATATATATATATTTGGATCAACCGGTTTTTTCAAAACGGTTCAACCGGTCGGACCAGTGACCCAATGACCCAATTATTTGTCCGGTTCGATGTCCGGTCCGATTTTAAAAACATTGGTGTTAATTAGATGATTGAATTATATTTTTACCCCTTTTAACATTTAGAAGCAACAAAAATAAAAACAAAACAAAACAAAAAGGGAGCCCAAATATGTGAAGACTCAATATCAAGTTGATATTTTCACAAAGCCTTTGAAGTATGAAGATTTTCGAAGAGTGAGAGCAAAACTTGGAGTAAAGAAGGAAATTCCAAATTAAGGGGAGATGTTGATATCGATAAATTCAAATTTACAGCAGATCAGGACTTTTCATAAGTCGTGGGCACATCTTATTAGATGTCAGTTACTTTTAATTAATGTATCTAGAGTTAGAATAATTCATTCATTTGATTGGTCAATGTACTAGATCTGATATGGTGCATTTAGATGGATGGGTCAATTGGGTTACACCATTAATTAAGTCAGTTTTGAAGGGTCTTTTATACATGTATAAATATGGGACCATATTTCGTGTTTCATTTTTCCTATTTGATTTCCTATTCCACATATTGGATGAATGACACATGTCATTAAAGATATAAGCATCATATGTGGTTGATTGTATGAGTACATATATGTGTGTCATTTATCTGAATGGTGGAATAGAAAGTAAAATAGGGAATTGGAAAAGAAATCTTAAACCTATAAATACCCCCCATGTATTTGGCATTTGCAAGACAACAAATAATTAGGGATGACAATTTTGACTCGACCCGCGGGTACCCACCCTGGCCCGCCCCGCCCCGCCCCGCGACCCGGGGCGGGTCTGGGTCTCACTTTCGGCCCGCGGGTACCCGTCCCGCCTCGCCTCGCCTAGAAATTTTAATATATATTAAAAATATATTTTAATATATATTTTGCATATATAATATATATTATAAGAAGTTGGTTTTTGTGAGACCATTTCCTGCGGTGAGACCGTAGGGACTGATCTGGACCGTTATAATAAATTAATAGATGGCTGAGATTTAACAATAAATCCAATACTATTATTCCATTATTAATCCATCAAAAGGGTAAAATTGACCATTTAGTAACTGCCGAAATAAATGCTAGAAATAGGATATCATATCACAACTTCTAATCATATCATTAACGATAATTGCTCCCTACAAAAACGAGTTGTTGATTAACTCTCCATACATCCATGTTCAACCTCATTGGCCAAGAAAAATTTCACAAATTTTGACATTCCATATTATATAATACATACTATATTTAATATTTTCATATGATATTGCTTGCATATTTTAAATTATAATGTTGCATACATTATGTAAATATGATGCATGATTAATTTTAATTTTTTTTTTTGCAATTTACATACATATTAGATAAAAATCTAATGCATATTTCACATGCGTATGTTGCATACTTAAAGTATAGTACAAATCAATTAGTGTTATTCTATTATGTGTTCTAGCAATATTTTTTTTTAATTTACATGCATATTAGATAAAAATCTAATGCATATTTCACATACGTATGTTGCATACTTAAAGTATAATACAAATCAATTAGTGTTATTTTATTATGTGTTCAAGCAAATTTTTTTTAATTTACATGCATAATTAGATAAATTAATATGCATATTTAACATACGTATGTTGCATATTTAAAGTATTTTATAAATCAGTTAGTGTTAAAAAATAAATTGTTCTAACAATTGTTTTTTGCAATTTACATGCATATTAGATAAAAATATGATGCATATTTCACATACGTATGTTTGCATATTTAACATACGTATGTTGCATATTTAAAAATATTTTTTTTTAATATTTTTTTTTGCAATTTACATGCATATTAGATAAAAATATAGTGCATATTTCACATACGTATGTTGCATACTTAAAGTATAGTACAAAACAATTAGTGTTAAATGAATTGTTCTAAATTTTTTTTATGATGCATAAATTACTTTTATTTCATATATCACAATTGTTCATATTAATGATGATATTAATTTTAAGCCTAAAAATCGGTTCCCAAAAAAAAAAAAAATGGTTGGTTGCATAACTAGCTTTGTACTGCTGCATATGTAATGTTGTTGTGATGTATAAATAATTTTTTTATGATGCCAATATATATTACTTGCATATTTAGTGTTAGTACAATGCATGTTTTACTTATCATGTTACAATAGTATATCGAAAATTACTTGAAT